>VWZS01009792.1:0-98884 GCA_013397075.1 Rhabdornis inornatus
GTTTCTCAGAGCCATGTCCAGTTGGCTTTGGGGTATTTTTAAGCATAAAAGCCTCAGAAGTGTGGGGCTCAAATACATCATCATAGACTAGTGAATCATAGAATATCCTGAGTTGGAAGAGAACCACAAGGATCAAAGTCCAACTCCTGGCCCTGCTCAGGACCCAGAATCCCACCATGTGTGGTTATTTGTAAACCCTGTTTTGTTCCACATAAACAGCAATTATTTGATATAGTTATCCAATTGCCACTGCAACAGGAGCTAGACCTCAGACAGAAGCAATCTTTGCTTATAAAACCGGTATTTTTCCAGTAACATTTGTACACTTAGCACAAAGATGAACAACTCTCCCGTGAAAGACAGCATTAGAAGGACTTTATCTCACTAGTTACAAAGTTTTTCTGATATGTGAAACAAAGCACTAATAAATTCTCCATTATATTCAAAAAACCAGAAATATATCCCTAAGTCATTTATGCCTTGGATGATTTAGATGACTGCTGGACGGTTGTTACCTGAAACAATAGCCCCTTTTTAAAAGTCCTTACCACATGAATTTGTATAGGCTAAGAGATTTTTTTTCCCTGAGAAATAAAAGGTTCTTCAAGAGAACTTTGTTTCAATCAGGATTAAAATCAATACTTATTTTATTTTTTTTTTCAATTCAGCTCTTGAAACTCCAAAACAATAACCAGGTATTAATTTACCTCTAAGTCAGATGATATTGGACTGACTGATTAATTAAGCCCATGTTTTCTTTCTTCTGACTTCAAGGCATTTTTAAGTTTTTACACTTTTGTTATACCTAGAAAACACTTATTTTAAAATGTAAAACTAGTGAATTTTACTTACAATCTCAAATTTTTGATTACTTTTGACACACTGAATGAAAATTTGCATTCTATTCCCTTGAAAACAGGTTTCAAATTTTTTTTTTACAGAATCATATTTTTGGAGCTCCTTCTTCCTTTGGTTGGCTTCTCTCAATCATTAAAATCAAATTGAAGTCAAATACACAAGTTTGAGGTAATAGTTTTGAAATCTTATCTAAATTACTAAGTTAGAAACTAATGAAATAAAAGCTTATAGCAGCAGACAGTACTGCAATTATAAGCTATTTCAAAAACATTAGTCTTCCGTGATTTAAGTTGTTAAAACTCAAGAAGTGTTTTAAAAATTGCTTATAAATATCGTATTTAATAAGAAGTTTGAAGAAATTGCTATTCATTCAAAGGATTTTAAAAACCGCACCCACATCCTTTTGGCTACAATGCATTCTCATTCCCTTATCAAATTATTGTCCATTGGCTACTTTGTTTTGGTTCCTTGCCCAGAATAATCTATCCATCAAAAGAAATTTCACAGGTGCAAGATTTACAATGAGAAACATATTTCAGGCATTTCCAATCATATACAAACCTCCTCTCCACAAAATTTTTAATTTAATAAACAAGTTTATATCCTCATACCTTTTTTTCTTAAACTTTGATTTTTTTGACCAAGTATTTTGACCAATCTCTCTCCTCCTCACTTGGCTCTTTTTTTATTGAAGACATCAACCCCTCTTTTCCAAGCAGAAACACTTCAAGGCATTGCAACTCAGCTTCACAGGGGAGGACAACATTATGAATATGAATGAAGTTATATTTAAAGCACAACTACCCTTGGCTTCACATATATTCCTGTGGAAATTATACCCTCTAAAGATCTGAAAAATTTCCAAGAACTGTGTCCAACACTTACTCCTCAAGCTTGCCAGGCTTGCTTTGCTTAAATTTGCCTTCACTTGTGTGGAGCTTTGCTTCCACTCACTCCAAAATATAAATTACTGATGAGCTGGTTACAATTAATTTGTTTTACTTTTGCAGGTCAGAATTGGTTTTCCAGGATAACAAAGAAATCCAAGCCCAGTTTATCTAACGTGCATTAAAATGCAGTAAAAAGAGTGAATTTGGATGCAAAAAAGGAGTGGCAAAAGAAACAGAAGGAAAAGTGTAAAATATATAAAAATGACCAAGGAGCTCCCCAGGTGAGGATCCCACCCAGTGCCAGAGTGACCTGATTTCCCATTACCCAGGGAAATTTGCTTCAGGTGTCAGATCAACTACACTTAAAGATGAGGAAACAAGAAATCCTCAAAGGTCTATTTTCATCACTGCCATGAATTACAAGAGTATCCATTTCCCTGGGTAGCCATTGCCCAGCTAGGAGGGATATTTCCAGATGAAAAGCTGGAGGGTTTTGGAGCCGCAGGTACAAACACTCCAGCAGAACATCTCCTTATGAGAAATCCCAGCTGATCCCATCCTGGAGCTGATGGCACCGAGCTGACAGACCTTGTGTAAATTGATACATTAGTCCTTAAATAAGGTAATCGTTTTCTCTAGAGATATGACAAATTGTCCTCTTCAACTTCCCATGTATTTATGAACATATTTGTTCAGGACAGGACTACAAATCTAAGTTTACAGGGGACTGTTTTTATTTCCCCAGTCTCCAAAGTGCAGCAAAGCTGGCAAACCTGATCTCTCTGTCTTTGATCTTCTTTGCTTGTAGACAAGCTGTAAGAGATTAAGCTCTTTTCCCATCACTTAGTCATTTAAAATGATACGCTATGATTCCCAAGGGTAAATGCATTAGGCTACTGATCAATCTATGAACTTTAAAAAAAAAAAGATCAGAAGATTTATAAAATACTCTTAGCTTATGCAGTTTGGCTTAGACTTTCAGCAACCCTTTGATAATTTAGGGGGATAACGCCTATTTAAACCAACATCGAGGGGGAATTCAAATGGCTACTTTTTAATATCATGTAAACTGCTTTTTTAAATTATTCTTTCTTGCCATGTTTCATATTATGTATTTAGTTTTTTAAGGCTACATGAAAATGTATGTAGAATCTGGAAAGGGAAGAATCAGTGTTAAATTAAAATCCTTGATTACTGCTATGCTGTAAAACAACAGTTTAAGGTTTGCACAAGTTGCACCACTTGCCTCCATGTCCATGGTATCCCAGATCCAAATATAGGAAGCCCTAAGAGATAATTGAATCCTTAAGGAAACTAGCTAAACAGCTCCCAAGTTGTATATACATTTTTCAACTTAACTGCGTTTATATCCTTCCAAAACCATTAAATTGTCCCCAAGGGAGCAGCAGGAATGCAAAGGAAGCCTTCCAAAGGAAGGAGGGATTTTTTTCCCAATGCTAGACACGGTGACAACCGTACAATATAATGATGGCAAATATATGGGATTACTGCCAGACACTCATCCAAGACACACTGATGTCTTCATCTAGTCAAATATGTTCCCCAAATAAAATTCTATTATGCAGAGCAAAATGAATGCTATATTATGGATTTTGGCATGAAACCACAGTGATATTAAACTCAGTTGTCTGCCATGAATCAGGATATTAATTGGCATATAAATTGTACAGATGTACATTCTGCATTAAGTGACCTTTCCTTTCAAGGTCTTACAGAATCATTTGTCTCTAAAACGGCCACTATGAAAACAAAAAAACCCTCAGAATCAGTATGGCTTAGATTACAAATATCTGTACACCATACTCTTCTTAAAGAGGTATTCAAGCATTTCCAATGGCTATTCAAATAGATCTTAATTTAATGCAAGAGAAACTTACTTCCTTTTTACAATTCTGATTACACCACTAAAAGGTCTTCTTTGAAAGGGATAAGCAGATAATTACTAAAATGTGCACCTATAAATTCCAGGTTTAGTGCTTGCAATGGAAGCTGACACAGTTATTCCCTTTCTGGCTCCCTTGGGAGAACAAACTCATTTGGGAACCACTGCCTTCATCCTTTGTAAATTTAGCAATCAAATTGTTGTAATATTCCACTAATGATTTTTAGTATTTCTTTATCTGAACTTGAAATTTAGCCAGACCTAGAAAAATTCTTCAGAACAACCCATGACACTAAGTCCTATCATTATTATGCATTTATGTGTCAAAATTTCCAGTGGCACTAAAATGTTCTCAAAATATAAAGCCATATCTAAAACATGTTTGTCTCTAGCAGCACTGAATTGCTATCTCAACAAAGTCTTTGGTGAGGAAGAAAATGCCTTTATGCTAAGTTTTAGAACTGAGAGTTCCTATATTTCTAATATATTAGAGCTACTATATTTATTTCTAATAAATGAGAGCATCTCATTTATACCTACATTAGGAAAAATGTGTTGAAATGACAACTGCCAACAGCATCAGAAGGGAGTCACCAAGTTATTATTCTTTTTCTCTTCAAGAGTGAACAAGAGGAAACCATGCCAACTTAAGCTAAATAAAAACACATTAACAGTGAGCAACCTTACCTTTCAAGACAAGATGTGCAACATTTAAAAAATTGAGAAATGCAGTAGTCTCACAGCAATAGCAATGTAGTATAAACTTCCAAAGTCCAAGCAAACCTTGAGCTCTGCTATTTCTAAAACAATTGAGCAGTCCTTGTGCCAGATATTTCTATGAAAGTACCACAAATGCTTATCTGTTCTATTTCAGATTTTCCAGACACAAAAAACAAAACAAACAAAAACATCCCCACCCCCCCAAAAAAAAGAAAAGAAAAAAACCACACCAAAAAAACCCTACTTCAAAACACAAGACTAAACTATTAAGGAAAGCTCATCAATACATTTCAAATGTCAGCTAGAGTTGAGAGCTCGTTGTGTCTGCTGAGTCTCTCTCAAATCCATTGGAAGCCACTCTCCATATTCAACAGTCATGCCAACTCTTCTTCCCTGTTTCCAAACAATCAGTGAGGGGAAGATGGAGAGCATTGCTGGAAAGAAGCTCACCTCAAAAGCTGGGGCTTTGAGTCAGCACCTGGACACAGCAGTCCAGAGAAAGCAGCAGCTAAAAGCAAGTATGTGAACTCACACTCCTGAAGTCCTTGTACTCATTCAAAAGCAGGTTTAAAATTTAAATCACTTTTAATCACTTAATTATCCTCAAAAAATCCAAGCCTGACATGTGTTGGATACTGAACTTTTGGTTGAGATAATTCATGAGTTTGTTGGAGGTGGGGATAGTTTGTAAGCAAATTAAACATCAGTCAGCAGAAACACACGCACACATTAATTGACAAAGTGTTCGCAGCAATTAAAAAGAATCACAGAACAGGTAAGGATGGAAGAGACCATTGGCCTTCCCACCAAACTTTCATGGAAACTGCCAAGTACCTAGCAAGATGACAGAGTAATGCTAGTTGGAAAAGAAATGTGGGGGGAAGGGGAAGGAAGGAAAAAATAATATACTTTCAAGATGGAAAAAGGTAGACAAACTTCTCATTAAGACGATGTTAAATGAAAACTCACACTTTTTTTCTGGGACATGTCTGTCACTTTTATTCCACTTGGTGGATTTCAATAGTTTAGACAAAGGCAATGTTAGACCTCCTCTCTGTTCTGCCTAGACAGTGTTTCCAGGCTGAGATGCATTTCCCATGGTGTCTGTACAAATATCACAAAGCAGCACTCTATGGAAGTCACATGCCTGCACCCACTGATAACAGAGCACTTGCCACATGTACAAGAACAGTGTGAAGGAAAAGAATCAGCACACAGTCCAGAGGTAGAGATAGTTTCAAGCAGAATTGAATTGCAACAACATGCTTTTCCTTCACTTCCATACACAGGAGAGCAAATGTTTCATTTTGACAACGCCAGAAAGTTTGACTAATCTGAAAACGTTGAAGACTTACACGGATAGGAAAATATTATATTGAATTATTAATTATTTTGATTTTTAAATCCAGGCTAACACAGAAATCACGATTACTACTCTGGCCACTCCAGTGTCTCTCCTTAAGAAAGACCAAAATTGGAGTGCCCGTGTATTTTTTTGTTATAAAAAGAGAACACCATGTATTATGCTCAGATGACATCCTATACACGCTCACAAAATCAATTTTAATATAATTCTTATGTTCCTTAAATCTACTGTGCCTGAGAAACCTTAATTTAATAAGGCTTCTGATGGGCTGAGTCAAATAGATATTATTGTTTAATTATTTCTTTGTACTCTCATCTGTCTCTGTCCTTTCCTCTTCTCACCACATACTTAGCAGACAATGCAGGTCAAGGATCTGCAGAGGTGTCTGGAGTATTTCTGCATGTAGATAATTCTCACCACACTGGTGTCCTGCTCCCTGATTTGGATTATTTGGTTTACAGAAGTTCATAAAAATAATAGCTGCAATTTTAGAATTAACTACATCATTACTCTAGAATGAATCAGTGTACGGAGTGGAAGAGGCTGGACAAATACAGAACACATTTAAAATTTAGAAAAAAATCATAACCTAGAGGATCAAAGAACTAGTGACTGGTTTCATCATTAATATAAGTTTTTTATTTCCCCTTCCTTTATTATATTATTCTCTTGCTACTTAACAGCTATTAGTATGTAATTACAGGTACAGAGGAATACCTGTATTTCACACAGCCCAGCACTCCTTGGAGCTTCACAGATACCATGAATTAGCAACTGGCTCCTTCAAAAGGCAGTTGGGACAAAAAGAAGTGGCTGTTACAAATTGCTCTGCTCTCTGTTCATGTACTCCCCTTGCTGCTCTTTTACTTCTGGGAGCAGTCTCACTACTATCAAACAAATTAAAGGAGAATCAGCAGAGTGGACCAGTTCAGCTAAGGGCCTCAGGTGATCCTTTACTCTCTGCTCCTGCATTCACAAGAAGACAGGGCATTGCCAAAACACTCTCCTTTAAAAAGTTAAGTCAGCAGCTACCAGATAACAGCTTAAGATATTTTTGATCAAGACCCAAACCAATCAGTCTACTATGAAATATATTTTGTCCTAAGAAGCTTCCCTTTTCTTTTCACAGGAGATCTTATTATGCTTGGATCTAGAATATTAAGACAATGTAATCTTAACACTTTCTAAAACGTGATTGATTTATTGTTCTGTCACATTTTTTGGATAATATGATAAATTCAATTCAATTCGTCACATTATCCTATAAATATTGCAACAAATTATTAAAGCAATAAAACCTCGTGGCAGAAGTTTAATGAGATCGTGTCACATTTGTGTTAAAGCCAAGTGATAAATTGCAACATCTGCAGTGTATGTCACCACCTTAAAAGGGAAAGTCTGCACATTCTCCTAGCACAAGGCAAAATTCTAAATCTTTACTTGGAGCTACAAGACAGAAAAAGGGCAACAAAATATTAAACATATATGTCTAGTCACACACTACTCTTTCTTCTAGAAATGTGGACCAATCCTGTCCAGATGCCATTTAGTATGAAATCAAATATAAGAAAATTTTGTAGTGTAAGGTAAGGTATAGTTACCCTACAGAGATTTACTTACAAATTTATCGGGTGACTTCTTAGTTTAACAGGCTTCAAATTACTGATTTGGCAAATACTTTTTTAAAAATTATTGTCCCCTATTTTTCTTCTGCCAGGTAAAGCTAATGGAAAAGCCTATGGAAAAGGCTAATCACTTATCACTTATTGTCATACAAGTCAGAGTGAAAAAAAAAAACAACAAAAACCAACATACTTCACTAGGAAAAAAAGCCTACAGAAAGTACGTAGAAAAAAATCCATCCTATTTACTTACAAGTTTGGAAAGGAATTTATATTTTTATGTATTATATTAGATGACATTAGATGGTGGAACTGCTTAAGGGGCTGGTACTTTTTGTGTAGATGTGTTCACACACAAACACACACTTGCTTCAGATGTGCTTAACAATAAATTGATATAAATTCTGACATGCAGCTGGTATTTTTTCCCCCTCTTTCTCAGTTTTTTATGAGCAAAGGTAGGTTGTGTGCCAGTTTTACTGAAATACTTTAATAAATGAAAGAAGATGATTTAATAGGTCTTACCACTATTCAGCCTGAGTACTAAATCTTTTACTATTAAATGTTCTCCTAATTGTCTCCTGGAGGAGTTCAAAGTTCCAGTGAGTCATTCAGAATCTCTATCTAGTTATTAAGAATCAAGTTCAGTAAAGGAGCCGAAAGCAAACCATGTGAGTTAGAGACCCAATTCTCCACTGACCAAACTCCTTTTGAGAAACAGGTTACAATCCACTCATAGGTTAATCAAAAATGCTAAATTCACCTCCTCAGCCTTCTTCACTTTACTAGACTATAACAATAGAAAACTATCATAACTCTGTAAACTTTCTAAAATTGAGTGTAGTGCATGTATTTATAAGCATATTGCTTAAAAATACCTCAAGCAGCTGTTAACCACATAGCTCAAGAAACAAGCTTTTTGAAGTCTCAGGGGCTTTAAAAAAAACAAGCATTCAGAAAAAAAAAACAAAAACCAGTTGTCAAATGGCAGTAAACAAGAAATTACGCATTTAAAATGATATTTTCTATATTGCTTGTACTAGAAGATAAAGTGTTTTCATTTTAATATGTAACTGAGAATTCTAAAAATCAATTATTTGCTGCCTTTATTAATTGTACTAAATCTAAACTTCCAGATGAGTACTAATACTAGCAGCAGGTTGGCTCTTTGTCCTATTCTTTTATCCAGGTAACACTGCAGCATATTTTTGTGCATCACACTGACTACCAGCCAGCCCTGTCCTCAATGCTTTCAACACAGCAGTAACTCCTCTACTCAAGAATAAAACATCACCACCCACCACAAAATTTTTTGGATGAGAGCAAAGTCTGACAAATTATTAATTCCAAACCAAATTTCTCTTCCTACATCCCTAAGCAAAGTCAGAAATTGCAACCATGAGGTCTTAAGCTGTGGAAGTTGATAAAAATCTGGAAGGTTGGGACATATCCTCAGACACACCCTCTCCCTAAAATCTACACAACCCAACACTCAACCTTACCGGTGAATCTGCAGCTCATGCTCTGGGCTTTCATTTTTTAATGTTGCCACCCTGTGGTCATTCTTAGCAAAGACAAAATTGTTCTTCGCGAAAAATGAAAAAAATACGTTAAGACTTCAAAATGTAACACTTCATGGTTGAACAAGATAAAAAAGAAAGATAAAGCTTTATCAAAACATTGTGAGCTAACTCATAATATAAGAGCAGTCATCTTCTTTAGTTCTGTAGGAATCTTAAGCAATGACTCCAGTCAAGCCAGAGTCTTCTGTTTGTTCATCTTAGCTACAGCAACATCTGAACATGCACAATAAGCACAAGTTATTCACAGAAACACTACTTCCAACATGGAATTCATTGCTTTACTTGTGTCAGTTTTGCCATCAATTTTATGAACAGGTATAAAAGAAGTGATAAAACTTCCTTTTACTTAACTTGTCATCTCGCAAGAAAACCAAAACTATTTTGACACTTTGATTTCTTTCACACTAAAATTCCTTACTACAGAATTTCAGCCATTAACTCTTTATGGTCATGCTTCTTTCCCTTTCTGTATGCAAAGAAAATTTATATTCTGTCCTGTTTTAATAATTAAAAAATATACCAAAAGAAACAGTTTCAAATGAGTTTAGCTATGAGCTTTTTGCAAAATCCTAGAGAGGGACAAACATTCGAGAGCTGTGGCTAGCCATTTTTTTGGTAGACACAAAAATGTCTACTCACTTAACACTTATCTTTATAGTAGTTCACATGCAGTTACTTACTGTTACTGCAGACCATCTTGATTTCACAAGTTTTACTTTTGAGATGCTTGTTTCCAGCTGTTGAGATAGCCAATTGCTACAGGTAGGTGGGAGGGGAAAAACATCCCACAAACACTGACACGACAAATTCACTCCAACAGCAGTGTACACACCAGGAATAAACTAAACCAGCAACGTCCTTTTTTCCCTCCTGATCTCCCTAAAAGGTCTAATGCAGAAAGATTACTTCGATAATTTTACTCTGCTCTTTTGTAGTTTTGAAGCCTTCTTCAAAACTACATTAGTCATTAAGAAAATGAGCTCCCTGACACCCCAACACGTTTCTTCTAAACATGGGAATGGGAACAGCCCTAAAACACCCACTATGGTGGTCCCTTCCAACCTGACACATTTGGGGATCTTGTTTTTCTCTGATATTTGTAGCAACATACCACCACATCAGTACTAAGCTTTTCAGGGGTGTGAAAAGGACACCTGATACTCTCACACTGCACACAAACACATTTATTTCAGCCTGGCTTGACATGGTAATTTTTAAAGTTTTCCATCTACCTGCTGAACTGGAGGGTGAATCTCTTACAGCTTTACGCTGTGAATGTTCTCTGCTGGATCCATTGTCACAAATTCTACAGAGCGATGTGAATGATAGTCTCCCATGTTTAATTTGTAAATCTCTCTATGAGGCTGTGGATCATTAAATGAAAAGATCAAATGTCAGATACTTCCCTTTCTTCATTAACACAAAAACCACCTAATTCCATCTGTATAGGTAGACCAATTGAGCATCCTACACTTTGCAACAGCAAGAGTTCACATAATTTTAGGAAATTTGCATAGAAAGAAGAATGTAGTGAGCTTTTCACAAATCAGAAGGACCCTTAATATCACAAGAGTAATAGCAGATTTCTTTTTAGCTGAAATCAGGTTAATAACTGGCTGTCCTCTCATGCATTTTTATCAACTGTAAGTTTTTAAATATCTTCCTAATCCCCCAGCCATCATGAAGGTGCACTGACCCTCAGCTTTACCAAGTCTTAACTTCAATTACACTAGTCTGTGACAAAGTTAATTAGAATATACTTCCACAGCAGTAGAATATAGTGGCAATATAAATGAGAACATAGAAAAATGAGATGATGTGACAGTAAAAAGGCCTTAAAGAATTAATTAATCTGAAAACCACACAAAACAATCCATCATTGTTACAATATCAAATCCTTAAAGTTTCCATTACTTATTTCTGTAATGCCACCAGTAAACAGCCTCCTGATACTCAAACTCAGCTGTGTCTTGGAATTTATTTAGCACATTGTATTCACATAATTCATTCTTTATTTCCACCTATTTATCAGCCCATCTCATTGATACAGAATAGAAACCCTCATTCAAAACACTAATGAAGGGTACCTATCATGTATGGCTGATTAAGCTGATTGCTGAATCCAAATGAACGGCCAGCCAAAGCTCTGCTCCACGTAACTGGATGAATTGGATACACTGGGGAAAAGAGGGTGCATAAGTAAAAGCTCCCGGGATTTGATCCTCTGGATTCAGATGGTCTAAATTCAGTTGTGTTGCCAGCAGATTAAGGATATCAGATTTATCAAATTATATTATACTTTCCTGAGACACTATGGCTACAAATTTCTACGAAATATTATCAATATTGCAGAAAAAAAACCTCAAAACAACATGTAATTTACAGAACTCCAAAAGTATGCTTTAATAGTCATTTCACAAATTTTGACAACAGGTAACTGCAGTCATTGCAGTCACTGCAGCCCCCCCTTCCTCCTTTTTTTCCTGAAGTGTTTTTTTCCACTCTCATAACAGTACATTTGTCTCACAATAACACTGCATTCTAGAAATGACTTTTTCATTAATTTATGTTTTCACAATTGTATATATAGTACACAGTAATATGATGGATGCCCTATCCAGAACCCAACTACATCATTAGATGTACAATGTGTTGTTGCCACCAACTTTGGAGCAAATAGGCAGCTGAAAGCAAAATGCAAGAAAAAGGAGAAAAAAAGCATCTGATGGATTGAGCAGGCAATGAGATAAACAATACAAGTTTAGTGTTCCCAGCAAAAATATTTTGAAAAATGCTATCAAATTGAATTGCTACTTCACCAAGGAGAGGAGAAAGGCAAAGGACACTTGGTGAACATTAGCAAAAAAAGCTGGCTTTAGTGGTGGATGGCAGTGATCTACAGTTCTGCATAATAGGCTCTTCGCTCTATAAATCTGCTCCACTCCACAGCACTTCCCCAAGTAGGTGATATATTTCTAAAAAGTTCCATATAAATGTCACCCTGAAAGCTTGCCACACTGAGGACCATTCTAAATGTCAGAACAGTCTCATGCGACCTATGACAGAATTTAGGATTAGTCTGTGCCACACCTTCCTAAAATGAATTTCTAAGACTGAGTTATGCCTTTGAAGGCAAGGAGACAGAATAACAGCACAGATCAGAATCCAGATTCCAAAAGTACAGACTTTATTTTTCAGTTTATCTCAGTTTTCAAGGCTCAATAAGCTTGGAAAAGGCAATGAGGTATGTTACAATAGAACATATTCTTCTAACATCCTTTGGAAGAATTAATGTGAAACATGGCTGCATTTTGGATTTTAATATTTTCACAAATACCAATTATTTTACAGAATGCAGAGAAAAGTAAATTCCATTAGTTCCACTGTACACAGAACTGAACATGAGATACAAAAGGCTGGACCCTTGTAGCTATCATAACACAGAATCAAAAACAATCTTTGAACACCTTTAAAGAAAAAAGTGAGTGAAATTCATTGGACATTTAAATTTGACCTAACCAAGACAAAGAGGCATTAAAATGAAGGCACTACTAAATAAAAGGGAGGAAAAATTACAGAAAGTAAATGTAAAATTAAAAACTTTCACAGTTCATATTCATGCGTGCATGAAGGACAAGCATGCATTAATTTACAGGAGAACACCACCTGGTGTTCAATGGATTTATAAAATTATTCACATTATATTCACATTTTAAGGCTCCATTATCTATCCTTAACACACATTTACTCTTTAGTGTCAACTCCTTTTATGTTAGTTATTGGTATTTATTTACCAAAGTAGTTATTATTCAAGGAGCACAGTAGAGCCATTGACAGAGGAATGATTCTTGGTATATACATAGGACACATTTTAAATGTTTTATGCAGTTTGGTGCATTCAAAAATATTTTTTTATTAATTGTGTGGGTTTTAGTAAAGATGTAAGCTTTAGCTGAAGCTTCACTTTAGAGAAAGTTGATGCACTTTTACAAAATATAACACATAACTTATATAACTTGTAAGACAGTAAATGTACCATTATATCCAGGACAAAGTTTAGAAGGGAAAAAGTTTCATTAATGAAAATGACAAAAAATGCCTTCTGAGCCGCATTGCACAAAAATTTATATAGACTACAAGAATGTTTTATCACATAACATAAAACCATATAATCCAGGGGTAAATCTTGATGAACATCTCAAGGAGCACAGTTGGAGATTAGGCAATAGGCAACTTGAGCTGCAGCAGCATCTGGCTCAGGACTACAAAACTACACAAATATAAAGTACCTGGTTATCTGAAGTGTTCTTTTCTTGGAAAAAGTTGTTCAATCTGGGCAAAACTAATACAATAATCTAGTCTGAGCTCAATTATTATATAAGGTATGCTAAATAAAACATCAAGCTCAGGCTTAAGTAGGACTTGAGGGAATCATAAGCCATATGCCAGCCCTCTGAACCAAAATTAATTTCATCTTCAAGACTATATAGGTCATTGTCATAACAGTTTGGATGAGAAAATTAAATTGGGGGCCAGTATTCATCTCATAGTGCTAACAGTAGTCCTTATCACTTATTACTGCAATAAAAAGTAGCCCACAAACTACAGAGAGTGTATGAAAGAGGTTAATAGCACAGTCATCTAAATGTACAGTTAGTACTCTGCCATATTCACTGCATCAGATTTTATTTAGTGTTACTCTACTGCATCCTGTATTACCAAGCATAAAATAAATTGCTGTTTTATAGCACACCATAACTATTTTATGATTTCTATTTATTAGAAATACTTTTACTGTTTTCAGATTAAATATATTGAAATAGCAAAAATAATGCATGTGTTATTCTGTCATTTTTGTTATAAAGTACTTAAAAAGTACTTTGAAAATCTTTAAAATTTACTTGCCTTGTTCTGTTGCACATGTGCACTGGGTTAAAGTGATAGATAATTCCACAAATTTAAGCTGGAAATTTCATTGTGTTACTACAGAAATGTTGCCTGTGATGTTTCACAAAGCCTTTAAGATTTCATTTCTGTGCTAAACCATCAAGTGGCTGTGCTTTATACACTGTCACACAGTGTAGCTGATGGATTAAAAAGCTCCAGCATCCCACCTCACCTTAAACACGTTAAGCTTTAAGAGAAGCTGAAAGCAGCATTTGTGTTTATGCTGAAAAACACCCCAAGGACATCTCAGTCACTGGTCACAGCCAGCACAAATTCATGAAAGGCCTCCTCAAAAATCCTGATTTCCTCTTGTGACAAGGTACACTGGGTAACCTGCCCAGGTGATCAAGGGAAGACAGTTGATGTGATCTTTCTGGATTTCAGTAAAGTTTTGAACCTGTCTCTCCCAGGATCCTTCTGGATAAAATCCATCCCACAGCTGGATAAACACATCATGGGATGGGTGAGTGACTGGCTCAAAGGGTTACAGTGACTGGGGGGACATCACACTGGTGACCTGTCACTAGTGTGGTTCCACAGGGCTCCATCCTCAGCCCTGTGCTCTTCAACATCTTCATAAATGACCTGGTTGATGGGACAACCCTGGATTTGCACACACACTGAGGAAGGAGAGGGTGGAGAGCTGTGGAAAGACAGGTGGCAAGCTGAATCTGAGTCAGCAGTGTTCGGAGCCTTGTTCTCATTGCTCTGATTTCTGGCAAATCTCAGCCATCACACTCCAGTAACCCTTTTCAGTAGGGGGTGGACCCATGCAGAAACAGAGGGAGAGCAGGTCTCAACAGAAGCAGCCAGCATCCCACTGATTCCTATGCTTTCCTCTCCTGGACCTCTTAAAATCACAATCCACATTTTCTTCTAGGATACTGTTGGCATAGGCACCTATATAGTAACAAGGCTAAAATCAAATGGGAGGGAGAATAAATATTTTTGTCTTTGCTCCTATTAACACTGTCATAAACTAATTCTAGCAGCAGAGGACTACAGCCATGAAAAAGCACATAGAAAGTGAGAAGCTAAAAAAAAAATGCTCTCAAAAAAATTGACATGAAGCTTGTACAGACTTTCACTGGGATTAGTTCATTTTCAGATATTACTTGACCCTCCTGATGCTCTCTGGGTGTTATGTGACAAGATGCGCACAGAACGACTCTAACCTGTCAAGTTTAACTTGGGAAGATGTTACTGAAATGTCCCTGCTCATCAATCCATGGCATTCATCTATCTGGGGACCCAAAGTCTGAGAGCTACAGGTCACATTACTATACATGAGCACATGATCCATGCAATAGAAAGTGTGCAGCCAAACCTACCAATGTACACGGTGAAAAATCACCTCCTCCCACCTCCAAGACAAAAATTCTGAACAAGTGACAGATGACTGACAGTGCAGATCATGTACCATATATTTTATGCACCTTTTTTTTGTTGGATCAGTATACAGGCTTCAAGTATTTGCAGGTAAAGTCTTAAATATTTTTTGAAAGGGAACAGGTACAAGAAACAGCAATCCTTGCAAAGTAAATTTTCAGTAGGATACTTGATGTGTAACAGGAATTGTACAACAGCTCTCTTGGATCACCCAAAACTGTCTTTCTTTTTAAACACAATGAAAACAGAACACACACACACATACACACACCAGATGACCACACACTTCAGTTCAAAGCAGCAACTTCAACCTCACTGCTCCAACACAAGCCACACTGGTCAAGTTATGGGCTGTAGTCAGGCACTTTCCCCCTCACACCACTGCCCGAAGTTTTTCTGTGGGGAAAAAAAAATAAAATCTCATTTGGATCAGGAAACAATCTTTTTAAAACATACTGATTCACACCACAAGGTTTTTCTTTACTAAACCACTGTATTTTCTACTGAGTTTTAAATTCCCAGCTGGTCTGGGGACAGAGGGGTACATTTGAAGTAGGTACTTGGATTTGCAGGAAAATATTTGAATGCTAAATTAAGGATGGGCTTAGGAAGATCTGGGACGGTCTGGTTTTGTTGGGTTTTTACTCTGCAGGAGCTGCCAAGACTTGGAGAGCTGGAAGACTCACCTCAGGTCTCTATTCCATCATCTGTTTTCAAATCCAAGGAACTCCAGTACTTAGGAAGAATATTTTTATTGGAGAAAAAAGAAAATCCATGCTGTTTTCAGCCAAGGAAGCAGAAAATCCTCTTTTGCAGAGGCTGATGTTTGAGGAATAGTGACTGCATTTTCCTGAGAGGCTAAATACTGCCTGCTGGCCACATTCCTGACAAAGTAGCAACTCCAGCTTACTCAAGGAAAAAAATCTAAACTGTGCCAAGATACCAATAACTGCAAAGTGGAGGCAGGTAACTCAAGTGAGGGGGGAAATTTTCCCAGTAGCAGTGGTGGGAAGACCAGAGAGGTGCAGCTGAGCATGGGAGAGGGAGCTTGCTGCTCCTTTCCCTGCAGCCTCACACTGTGGTATCCCCAAGGCCCATTTCTGCTCTTCTGGGCACTTCAGGATTCCTCAGGAGAGAAAAGCACCTTTTCTACCAGGATGAAAAAAAGTTATTTCATCTCAGCCTCTTCCTTTAAAAGTAAGTGCAATCTTCTTTTAAAATCTCTTTGCTTTTCTCATCAATTTTTATATTCTCTTAACTTCTTCCTATATTCCTGCCGGGCTTTTCTTGAGTCTTCTCATCACACGATTTTTTCCCCTCTTATCTGCAACTGTATTTTTAACTTACTTTTTCATCCCCCTTGGCCTTTTTCCCCCCTGCCTTCCTACCCATACTGCAGTTACAGCTCCATAACACACATCAGTGGGCAACCATTAACTCATCTTCCAATGACTTGTTTCCCTTCTGTGTTCTTTCTTTATATTCAATATCCATCCAACATTTCACTCGTGAACTTCACCTGTCTAGTTCTTTATATTGCTAAGAAAAAAGACCAAAGCAGGTTTTGGTTACCTCTCCCTGTCCTACAAAGCACTGGTGTGACATTTCACTGCGCTCACTGCCTGAACAGGTGCCTGCAGGAACAAACTTCTCCCCACCACCACTTGCAATGCAAAGGAGATTCTGCACTGGCAAGTAAAAGAGCCCAAGAAAGCAAAGGAAGGAAAAATGTCTAACAGTGAACATAAAGAACAAGATGGAAAAGCAAGGAATACAATAGGCCTAGCAATATTATCCTACAAGCAGGACACATTTCCATACTAAAGCAAAAAAAAAACAGAAAAAAATAATCCATACTACAGCTATGTATGAAAAATAAGAACTTAAAAGAATTTCAGTGTAGAAATTATTAATTAAAAAAAATTTTAGATTTTATATTTTAAAATTTAATTGTAACACCACTGAACACGTGTCCCGCCAAGCTATCACAGTACCTCATGCTAATAACAATTGGGTTTTTGGGCTCCATTCTACATCATTAATTTTTTATAATCTGCCAGCTCTTCCCAAGGGATGTCTCTGATCTCTGCAGCCACCAGCCTGGAGCACCACCACAGCTGTCACCCACCATGGCAGCTGTGCTGACCCAGCCACAGTGTGCTACTCCCCAGCAGCCAAAACCAGTCAGCTCTGGCTCTTCTCTTTAGTGCTGTGCAAACTGTATAAGGACACTTCTAAAGAGAGTCCTTTACACCAATTCATACATTGCCCTTTTGGGTAGAGCTTGGTCATAGATGCCATCCAAGCTTCCAGTGTCTAGCAGCTCATACTTGATTCCTCTTGCTGGGCCAGGGAGGAGCAATGAAAAACTGAATATTCCATCAAACCAATTAGATAAGTACTCTGGTTTTGCTTCTCTCTGCTTTTAATTATCCCAGTCCGCCAATGTTGCCAGTGTCAGCACAGCTTCACATACCAGATCATGATAATTAGCAGCACAAACTTCTGATCTCTGATGTAGGAATTTCCATCAATTAACAAGTTAACAGTTAATTAGGCTTAAACCAAAAAAAAAATCTCATCTGGTGCTTGTGCAGCCTGAAATTCTCAATTACACTGTGGTAGTTTAGTTGCAAGGTGAGGAGCTGTGAAGCCAGGCAGACTGGGGACTGCAGCATCTGGGAGGTGCTGTGAAACAAAAGGCAGATGCTGGCAATACAGCTGATAATAATACCATAGAACTAATTTTCCCTTTCCTTGAAGGAAAGCTCCATCCGGGGTTAGCATTCCAATTCTATTCTGTGTTTTGTTATATTTATTAAATCAACATCCATCTAAAGGAACAAGCCATCTAAACCAGCAGCCACAGAAGGCAATTTCTTCACAATCAGAAGTTATTTAGCTGGAGATACCTCAAAACACCAGGTATCTATAGTGACACGTTTAAGGTGCTATGCAGTTTTGCAGCAGAAGTCAGAGTAGGGCTAAACGAATGCAAGTGGCAAACGTTATAAAAAGGCTAAGTTACCAGAAAAAATAAGATGCTTTTGGTTTTACTTATAACTTGATTTGTCACATTTGTCAAATCTTCAAAAAACAAGGCTTTTTTTTTTTTTTCAGTTTGTGAACTCTATCCTCTTAAAAAAAAAAAATCAATTACAAGACTACTAAGGTGAGTGGAGAAAAACCACTCCAGTACCACCTCATACCCAAGTCATATTAAAGGAGACAAAGCAGCAGTCTTAGTCAATCCAGCCTGCTGGAGAAACATCTGTTCTCTGTTGCCTTTTAGCAATATGAAAAGAAAGACAAAAATCATGAAGCAAATAGCTTGCTCTGATTATTTCTTTCCTTCATGAAGTAATTCAGACATGTCTTTTCCTGATAATGACTGGATTTCCTCCGAATTCAGAAGGCTGCCCCTCATGCACTCTTTTCCTTCCCTTTCAGAAGAAATAATGGGTTTACATATTTAGCCTGGCTTTGGTATCACTTTACAAACTTGGTAACTTCACAACACATGCAGAATTTCAGTAGTTCACGTGCAGATCAGTACAGCCACCACCCTGACCAACCCTAGCACCACCTGCAAAGGGTCCTCAGCTCCAGCAGGGCTGCAGTCACCTATCTGAACTTCTGATTGTGCTCCTCAAGGCCTCTTGTTGTGTTGGTAGGAAAGGCTGTGAGCACTCCTGCATTTTTGGAGTCTGCTTTGTCAGAGCTGTTTGGCCTTAAAAAGCCACTCAAATTATAACCCATTAAAAAGAAACAAACATCAAAATGTTCATATTGTATGGCATAATTCATGAATCTGTTTCTCTCCTTAAATAAATAGCTGAATATCATATGATTTACAAGGTACTACAGGCATTGGGGCTTTTTTCCCTTTTTTCCAATGCCAATACTACAAATAGGACAAAAAGGGAGGAAAGATCTCTGCATATTCCCTTGCTCCATGCCAGCTGCTAACCACCCATAAATGTGGGCTCCCTCCACACCTCCTGACACACATGTGAGACAAATGAATATTTCAGGATGCCAGTGTGAGTACACAGAGCTTGGGTTGCAATGAGATGTGCCTGCTGTCACTGCCTAGGGGATGATGCTATAATGAGTTTCTATTATCATACTTTCATCTTCAAGAGGAGTCTGTTTTAAGACAATACACAGAAACTTATGATTTTTGTTTTAGCAACTGCCTTGTTAGAAAATCATAAAAGTAGCTTTCTACTGTAAACCTTTGCAGCTATCATCACAAAAATATTATCTTTGTTTGGATCTGAAATCACATGAATCTGTTAAAGTTTCCAAATACAGGAACTAGTTCTTTAAATTCAAACTGCTGATCAGCTAAAATGTTCATCTCTGGAGGTCCCACAGTATTATGACAGCAGCTATCATGTCCATCCAGTCAAAGTGAAAGACAAGAGAAAATAAATCCCATAATCTTTGCTCTAAATTAACTTTCAACTTCATTTGGAGGGGGAAAAAAATGGAAGAACTACTCCCTTAATTACAGACTTTCTTTCTTTCTAATTAACCAGAATAATTGAAGCATGACTTCTTAAAAGCCTCTTGCCTAACATCTCCCACAGTGGAAGCTCTTTGCTATCTGCCAAACAATATTAAGTCTCGAAAAACTTCTGGCTGGATAATCTGCTGGCTAATACTACTGCACAGGGTACACAGTATCTTTCTTAAAAGCCCTCGTGACTTCAAAAAGTATAATTAAAGTTCTGTTGCTTTTTCAACTCTGATTCTTCCAAACAGAATAACTAGAGATTGCGAAAGAAAAAATACCGTCCCTTGATAATTTGAGATTCACAGAAATACTATTTAAAATCTGCTCTCGTTATGGCTTTTATACATTTTTTTAAAAGATTAAACATTAGTGGTAATGCTATTATTTAATAAAAGCTTTTTTTTTTAGGAACACGTATTTCAGTCTCAGCATGGTTTTGCATGATCCTGTTATGTAAAATGTAACAGTTCCATCCAGTGGTCTTCCCCAGCACTGCAGAACCGAGATCAGAAAGTAAAGTGAAGACATCTTTGCACCAAACTAATTGCAAAAACGACCTAACATCAATAGCAAGGGCAGAAGTGACTTACTGAACTCAGAGTAAATGCCTAGTATTGTAGCAGCATGATCAGATCACAGTTATGTAACAGCTTTCTATTTGTACAACACATCTGACAGTAGATTTACCTGGTTACAAGTACTTTGAAATTGCAATGCAAAATAAACATTTTAGTTAATTTCTTAACTAGTATAAGAATTCCTACTTCCATAGTGTGAGATTATAAGTAACTTTGAGTGTCAAAAACCTGTCTTCTCTTTTCTAATTTTCATAACATTCAACATCCAGAGGATCCAATACAGAGCTCACTATGCTAAAAAATACAAAAGCACAGACAAAGAGATTCTCTCCTAGGAGCTCTCAGCATTGTTTATGTCCCTCAAATGTTTCAGCTGGAAGTGTCAATTCCAGATGTATTGGTCACAGATGACTGACAGCAACTTCTGTAGCTCAGATACAACTGGGAAAAAAAAAAAACCATTTTTTTATTGTCTCTCTGACCCGCTGTTCCTTCAGCACTCGGAAAAAAAATGAGCATGTCAGTGGAGTCCATTTGGCATCTTAAATGACAAGGAAAATGTTTGTCATGTGCACACACACAGTGGTCACAAAAAACACCAACGACTTTTACCAAATTGCCTATAGAATAGAAAGGCAGAGCAGGAGCTGACAATGAGGTTCAGGTAGCACACTGCACGTTTTGGTGTTGTGTTAGCAACTTTCACCACTGCATTCATAAATATTAGATTCTGTTAACTCTTTCTGGTGTTCTGGATAACCTTCCTCTGAAGCAATGGTTTCTACTTGCCCTGTTCCAGGTCATTAAGATCACTCAAATTCACAAGACAGAGATCTTGACCTTGTCAAATCCAGTCATTCAAAAGACAGCTTCAGTTTGGGGAAAAGGAGAATGTGAGCTGCTATTTTCATGTTCCCCATGTGCTGGCACAGTCTCTTTGTTATTAACTAATTATTATACTCTCCACCCACAACTGGGCTTCTCTCTTATAGCAGCCCATATGGTGCTGCTCATCTTTCCTCCCTCTCCTCCCCTTTTGTGCTGTTTCAAAATCCAAAAGATCCAAGCACAGGATGCATTATGAATAAAGCTTTCTTCATGCTTCTTTCTCCATATAACCCTGCCAGTAACTCAGAAGCCCTTTCCCTATTCCAAGATCAGCAAAGTTCCCCAAACAGCCTAACCCTGCCAGTGCTCATGCTTCCACATCAGCAGCTCAGCTTGGAGCAGTGACAGCAGCTGCTTGGCTTATAGGGCTGCAAACATTTCTCTTTCAGAAGACAACCATCAAATGAACAGCACAGTCTGCCTCTGGCTGCTCACTGTACCCCAGATGCTTGCCACCATCCCAGATTTTACATTAGGGGGTACAGCAGACCAAAGCAAGGTAATATTCAAGGCTGTCTAACTTTTTGGTTTGAGAATCTAGATTTGCCAAGTTTAGCCACTGGGAGGAGTGTATCAGTGCAGGCTTGAGCATCAGGGACATGGGGAGAGAGGCTGAACTGCTCCAGGAAAAATTGTACCAGAAAAGCCATTTAAAAGTTACTAACTTCTCCATAGTCATCAAATTAAGATTTAAATAAAAGCTATACCCAACCAACAAATCCCTATCAACATAGTGGGGCAGGTGGATTCTTGAAATTCAGAATTGCAGAAAGATCACCATGGAAGTAGTAAATTCCCATGGGCCCAAAACTCCATTTCTTAGTTCATTCCAAACCCCAGGGCAGGGGGTCCCTTTAGCTCTGGGATCCAGGCTCCAAGCAGCCTTTGCATGTCTCATCTTTGTGCACTGCATCCCTAATCCAGTGTCTGGGCATTTTACACTCTCACAACTACCTGTGACAGAAATATCTCTTCCAAGTAGAGCATTAAGCACAGAGATAGTCAAGTGACATCCACAAAGGGCACATTTCATTAAAATGCTCAGAGCTGACGAGTCTAAGTGTTTAAGCACCTAGATACAGCTCTGAAATGAGATGGTGAAAAAGCAACATAGACTGCAGCAATCACTAGTCTGAGCAGGATTTTACCAGGAACCTCTAGTAAGCATGTTTGAGCCCTCTAGATGTTAGCTTGCACATCTGTTTCAGCAACACTGACCTACAGAAATGAACCCTTACCTAGAACCATGGACCTGTCTGTGAAACGAGGCACATAAACCCTTCAAAAGCTTAAAAGCCTTTAAACACAGAGCAGGGAGAAGAAAGAGGACACACACATACTTTTTAAGTACCACCACTATCACTGGATCCAATTCAATAAAAATGAACACTGAACTAAACTTGAAACAGGGATTGAAGCAGAGTATTTCCTAATATGAAATAGGCCCAAGCCATGAAGCTTATTATCTTTACTCAATCTCACAGACCCATATATATTTTCAAATCCCTTTTCATATAAAGCACTACAGTTTTCACATAGGCCTAACACAGGGGGTAGTCCAGGGGCTTTCCTGAAGCAGCACCCTGTGAGGGGAATAATTTTAGGTGCACAGAAATAATAACAGGGGAAGTAAACTCTGGACTCCAGTTGACAAGACCACCAAGACTGAAGCTTCACCAGTTATGATGCTGCATATAAATGTTTATGGTTTAATTTTAAACTTAACTTGGCACACTTTGGTTAATGCAGAATTTATCTAAAGGCTTCCAAATATAATTGATATTGATAAGTCAATAAGGAAGCAGCACTGTAAGGCAAAAAGCTGGATTTATCAGGCAGTGAGATTTACACAGGAAGGTATCATCTTATCCAGGGCAGAACAGGTATTCCAAGATGCTCTTGGAATTCAGTGGGTTGAGAAGTTAACCTTTCTGTAACAAGTACCATAATTTAATTTGTTTCCTTGGATTGGCATAATTCTCCTGTCAACATCATGAAAACCATTTTTGTAACAAATTTTTCTCTACAGTCAGGACTTCTTCTAGCCATTTGCTCTAGTTATAACACTGAAAAATAATTTCTATTCATACTGTTCTGTGTTCACTCCTTAATTGTTTGACTTAACTAGTTGAGAGACAAACTACAAGTTCCACACATCATTTTTTACCTTCTTATCAAAACCTGAGTGACCAGCCTACAAATTATTAGAAATTGGGAGTGTCCTGTATTGGAAATACATTGACATATAAATATCTACAAAATCATAACCTCTTTGAAAATGCAAAATTCCAGATTATTTTATTCTTTAAACAAAGCTAACGTAACCAGTGTTAATAAACCCAAACAATAGTACACCAAAGACTATTACTTTAATCTGAGTTTATCCCTTCCAGACCATATAAGCAAGCACTAGAATCTGGAAATAAAAATCCAAAATTTAGTGTTGTGTACATTTGGTTTCTCTGAAAAGAAACTGAAAAAAGTGACCATCCTGATAGTGTCTTGGATGTCTCAGACTTTGCACTCTGCAAAAGAGGAGATGTTTCTTCTTGATCTCATTCCTTCTTTATTGCTTGCTTGTAAAAATAGATACAACTCGCACAGCTCAAGGGTGTTGTGAAGGTAAATTAATTATTTTGAGAGAAGCTATTCAGATATTACAGTGATGAGCATCATGAAAAGCCCCTAAGGAAAAGAATCATTTTGACTTCATGGTAAGGATCTGAATAAAATGCAGGAAATGAGGCCTGAGGCCACATGTTGTACAAAATAGCGAACATCTGTTCATTAAACAAACTCTGTCCATCTAAAAATCTGAATAAGACAAGAATAGTTTGGAACAAAAATAGCATGGGATAACATAATTAAGGATTACTGTACAGCATACAACTGGAGGCAAACTTCTGTTGCAAGAATCATTAACCATACTTAGACTATAAACTACTCATTTTTCTGTGAAAAATATTTTTATTGCATGCAACATCCTTGTTTACTTTTTCAGAATTAAAACCAAATCCCACTTCTTTCACAACCAGTCTGTCCACTTATAAATGTTTAAAACTCTTGTACAGTAAACAGACTGGGGGAGTAAAAGGTAGCAGTTGCTACCCTGTGGGTTTTCAGGGATAGAATTGGCCAGAACGATTTCACACATTTGCTGACAAAGAGAGTCAGGAACATGGAGCATTGCTGTGGGCTCTGGAAGCCCACATGCTCTTGTGGCAACAGACTTGTCAAACTACTCAACTCCCCCAAATAAACTTTGCCTTCTACCACAAATCTGTATCAGTCTTGTGTTGTTTTTTTACCCCCCCATTCTCAAATCTCAGTTTTCCAGCTCTTTGCTTCCTATTAAAAGTTCAGGATCCCCTTCCAGTCTAACTCTATCCCACTCTTCTGACCTACACCACCTAATTCTCCTGTGAGATTCTTAGTTCCCTCTCCTCAGGCTAGACACCATGTCCAACACATTAACCTCCAGCAATATCTGTATTTTTTTTCCTAAGCACCAGCTCACTTTGGTGTTTGCTCTGAGAATCAGCACTCCTAACCTCAGTCACCCAAGCATTTCCACTTAACCCTCTTGAAATCAAGACATGTTTTCTGTTTCTCTCCAAGTCCTATGCCACTGCATTATCTCCTTTTCCCAGGTATCTGACAGTGCCATCCAGCTGCCACTGCTTATTTATATGTAGGATCTAATCCAGAATCCATTTAAAATTCATTTCCAACCCAGCTTTGCTTCTCCTCTCTCTAGATGTTTCCTCTAGTCTGTATTTATAAGGAGATCTCACACACTGCAAGGTGTTTCAAGATAAACATCTTCCACCTGAGTGCTGAAGTCAACAATTACCTCACTATCTTCAATATTTATTAAAATATTTAACTTACATCTCTGCACTAAAAAGAACAACAGAAAAAATGTCTCCCCTCCCAAAATTTAAAGATATAAAATTAAGCTAAGAAGTTAAGTTTCCACCATGGAAATATGTTCAAATTCACGGGACTGTTTTACCAATACATATAAAACCTGAATTTTACTGATAGTTTTCAATGAGCAAACACAGACCATAAAGTGACTTTATCCCAAATGCAGCTGGAAACGTCAGAGCAGTAAAATTCACAGTACTTCATCCTTGCATGATGCTAAACCAGGCCTCAGAAGGAAGATGCTGCTGCAAAAACAATGCTGCAGCATCTCCTCAGGTGTGCATTGCTTTCACCCAACACTTGCCCTTGTGAAAGGTGCCTGGAAGAGGTTCCTGGGAACACCCAGCCCAGGTGAAAGCTCCGTGCACTACCTAAACATACACAGGCACAAGAGACTGTGCCAGGACCTTTTGGTAAAGGACAGAAAGCTCAGTGCTGAAAGCTGGTGGGAGCAGGGAGAAGCAGGCTTTGAGCTCAGCAGGCAGTGGGAAGGTCCTGGGAGGTCCCAGCCCCACATTGGCTTTCCTCCTGACCATCCAGCATTTCCTCAATGCCTACAGCCCATTTTTCCCAAGTGAGACACCTCACCCTTTGAGTGGAAAAGCCTGCAGGAATCCACTCCAGGAGACAGCTATGCCTTCTCTCTGCCCCTGCCTGTGACAGAGGGAAATTCCTGCTGCTTGTCATTGTCACACAGCTGTGACAGCCAGCAGCTCCCAAACAGAGCCCTGGGAAAATCAAAGCTCCTAAAGGAGCTTCAGACAGTGCAGCAGAGGAGTGTTGATAGGGCATATCAGTGCCAGCTGCTGTCCTGCAGAGGCAATAGCAAGCATCACCTCCAGGAAACTCCTTCAGCTCTTCCTGTGGATTCCTTAATTTCAGAGGACTTAACCCCTGGTAGCATCAGGCATGACCAAATCAGATTAATATTGTGTTTCAGAGCATTCTAGCATCTTGCAAATAGCTTTACACCTTTTAAAACAAGAACCTGAATAATTCTAAAGTTGTTTAAATCATTACTTGGTACAGAAAACAAAGTCAAAGAAAGTAGATTTTACATTCTGCAACTCATGCAACTAAGCTGTTTCTTGCTTTAATATATATCAAGAATTAATTTTTCAACTCAGATACAGTAATCCCACATTTTTTTTCAGGATCTCAAGCCAAAACTCTGAAAAGTACTGTTTTGTACCTATGGAAATCTACAGCTTTAAATGCCTAAGTAATTTTGGTCAGGCATTTAACAGGACAGTGTGAAATCCAGGCAGATAAAATTTCAATAAGAGAAATTAAGAAGAAAGACTGGGTTCACACATCTTGTACTCAAAGTTCACAGAGGCTTCTTTTATCACCACATTAGTCCCCCTGAAAAAAATCTGAACCTCCATTCATATAGCAAGCTTTTACAGAAAGCAACTTAATCTTCATAACTCCAGACTTTGGTGGGTTTGGTCTTTTTCCCCTTCCCTCCTTGAGAAGCAATCCTTTAAAAAAAAAAAAAAAACTGGCTGAGAAAGCTATCCTAATTAATATTCAGTTCAGTGATTAAGCACTCTCCCAAGTGACCTATATGTGTAATAGCATCAAGTACCACCTGCTCAAACTGTTGTTTTGCAGCAAAATATTAATCCCTTGTACCTTCTGTTACCAAGCTTGGATGCCATCTGAAACTCAAACGGGAATGATTCATTGCAGATGCTTTATAAACTCACTGAAATTTGTATAAAAACGTAGCAATTACGGACAAATAATTGGAAATAATGCAGTGCAAGAGGCAGGTTACCGAACTTTAAATAATTTCTCCCATTTGAAGTTCATTTCAGATTATGTGAACTAAAAAGTCCAAACAATTTAAATGGAAAATAATTTTTTCAGTTTTTTCTTTTAAGTAAATATTGCATATTTTCTATAAACAGGTATAAGGAATATAGTTCAATCAAATTGTGTCTGTTCTAAAAGGTCTCAAGATAATATTTCATAAAAAACATTATTTCAAGAGCACTGGTATAGAAAGCTGCACTTTACATGGTTGCATTTGTAACTAGAACAAAATACATTAATATCTATAGCATATTTTCTATATGCACTGTGGGTTGAAAAATCATTATATTTCTGCCAACATTATACCTCATGCAAACAAAACTACATACTTCAGACATGTCTGTGCTCTTGGTGGCACACAAGTGGAAGGGAGAAAAACAGATTCAGATAATTGGCAGCTCAACAACTCCAAAGGTCAACATCTGACTTCAATTGAGATTCTTCCTATTTCACATAAGTGTTTATTTAAAAAAAAAAAAATATCCTCACATGCTGTCTTTTGTCTACGTATCTAAGAAACCTCTAGACCTCAGCTTCAGTAAATGTTGGTAAGCAACACCTCTAACAGAAGATCTGAAGGCAGAAGTGAAACAGTTATGAGTAAAAAGGAAATTTTGCAAGCAAACTAATGAGTTCATAATGTAGAGAAAAAGTACTGTAACTTCTTTGAAAGTATTCTCAATGTATTCCTAAATATTTGTGCAACAAAGCTCTCCCTTGTCCTGTGTAAGCTAGGGGTTAGGCAGAAGCAAACTACCTGTACATAAATTATACATAAACAGAATTTTCAAGACTACAAGTTTTGTATTTAGAGGTTGAACAAATTAGCAGCAAAAAGCAACATATTCTACATTAAAAGAATATTTATTGCAATTAAATAAAAAAAATAATTTTTAAGATGACTTAACATAACGAGAGGGGGCTGCAGGGCTCAAAAAGAAAACCAGACTATCCAGGGGAACTTGCAAGAGGGTTCAGTTTTGGGCTTAGCACTGCCAACAGCATCAATGTACCACAGTAGGGAAGACAGGCCCCTAAAACCTGTACCAATATCACTTCAATTTCTCAGTTCTCCTCTCTAAAATGGGCTGCACTGTATTTTGCCACATTAGGGGAGAAATCCTTAAATGTTTGTGATGGATTCTGGTATTACAGCATTGCATGCAGTGCAAGTGCCTAAGCCTTGCTGTATAAATGCTGTGTATCAGAGGACATGTTTTCTTTTTACGGCTTGATCTTTAAACAGCTAACCTTTGGGAATTACTGATGAAAGCCAAACACCAAAATCTTGAAAAGCAGAACAAAAAAAAAAAAAAAAAAAAGCAAAGATTCTATGAATGCCTTAAATAACACTATCCTCCCACCATCCAACTAATGCATATTGACTTGGGTGTTCAGAGAACTCTAAATTTATGTGACTTTTATAGAGGAAAATTGCAGGCTGGTTGCAAAACACATGCAAAATAAAACTGCCCAACAGAATTTTCAGAGCCATACATTCAAATGCATTCTTATAATTTTGAATAGAAGCAACTGAATCAGATTAATGAGATGTATAAAGACTTCTTTTTGAAAGACATGAATGGGAATTACAAAGACAGCTCTCAAAGGTTAATTGCAGCTGAATCCTTAACTATTCTGCCTTTTCTGAGCTGTGAATGGTAGTGACTGTACATTTCCACAAAATAAACATATAAGGAAGCAAAGGCTCTCCCTTGCCAACACAGCAGAGATGATGGGGAGAGTTCTCTCAGCCATCCCCAGTCTCTGCTGAGCAAATGGACAAACAGCTCATGAAACAACACTCACTCTTTCACTTTTGCTTATACCTGAAGCATTCAAGGTGAACCATGCCAGCTTGAGTTCAGCTAAATAGTATGTTTTAAATGATGCAGGTTGAGACAATAAGATCCCTTACTGCCCACAGTCATTCCAGCAGAAGGGATAGTGAGACCCAAATTTGTTCCAAGGTTCACTAAAAAGTTGATTTTAGGAGTGTATTTCCTGTCATCTCAAAATGGACTTGTTTTTGTGGATTTTTTTTTGCCCCAATAGTAGTAATATCCTCCAGCTACATAAATAGTAAACGTTCTGATTTCTGTATTAATAGCTAGGCAATTTTTTTTTTCCAAGTAAATAACACCACAATATTTGAAGTCTCCAGACAGTACTGGCTTACAGAACAGGAGCAAATTTTGATCTGAAGAAGCCTCCAAACAAATTACTATTCAAATATACTTTACCAATTGATTACCAATATGGACTGAAACTAAACTATAAGAGAAATAAGAGTACGTATTAATAATTTAGTCGGTGGGTTAAAATTAGTTTTCTTCCCAAGACACATAAAATATGTGGCTGGAACTTTCAAACTTATTTTAGTGAAAACTATAACTTGTACATATTTGATAGAATAGGATGAAAAGAGATGGGAAAGAAAAAGATCCATTCTTATGTATTAGTTCATGCTGCTGCATTCTTTAAAGTACGTCTGTAAAACTTAATACAACTCATTCTTACTAGCTATCTGCTAGCTTTTGTGAATACTAATTCAAGCAAAAGGCTTTTCTTTCAATTAAATTTTCCTTCTCTGTGCATTTCAAAGACACAAAATGCAAGTAGTTCAGTTTTCAAATAAAATTTTGATGCTAAAATGGAAGTTTCTGGAATATTTTGCCAATGCTGATAAGACAGTTCTGTTCAAATATTTCTAGTAGCTCACCAGGTGTCACCCAGGTGTATGAAAACCACTGCATCTATTTAAAGGTATATTACCTTATTCCTGTCCAATGCAGTTATTAATATATTTGCATTGCCCACTGGAAAGGCACTGACCTCTCTTCTTAGAGATAACACTAAATGTATCAGTTTTGTCATTCAGAAGTACAATTTTGCTATGTTTTTATTTCAGTTTTAACAATGACTCTGGTAGAAGTATTTTCTATGATTGAGTCTGTTCTACTGCTAGTGTCAACCTTTCTAGTCCAGTAGTGAAATCTGAGCAAAGCACTCAGTAATGAAGTGGGAAAAAAGCTTTTTCTTGCTGTCTGGCTTTCATGGAGTACTGCAAACATTTTAGGAAAATAAGTGGTGTCATGAGAATATTACCCAAACAACCTGACACTACAGAGCTCTATCAAGCTCAACTGCAACTGCCTTGAATAAAAGCTGAAACTTCTTCAAAACACTCTACTTTAAGAGGAGAAAGGAAAAAAAAGTCTGACAGTCACTAGCTGCTATGAAGATATTACAAACATCATGTAGGAGACAAGCTTAGAAGCACTGAAGAACATTCTTTCCCCTACAGTTAATGCATGACAGCTTTAACTCTACCTTAAACCAAAGCACGTATAGGATACATAAAGCTTCACAAAGATGGATACATTCTAGAATTCTTCCTGTTCTTAGTGTCTCACAAAGACATATCTAAACTACAAAGTTTAGATTTGTATACTTCACGTAATATTTTACTACATGAAAAATTCTTCCAATAAGTGGGCTTGAATTTAAAAAAACTCAAAACCATATATATATGCAAAATAGTTTCCCTGCAAAAAAAGTTCCAACACCTCAGGAATACTGACCCTACCACAGGGTACGTGCTTTAGTGCCACTGACATGGCTCAACCACAAAGCTGGTTGCTGCATTTCATCTGTAAGCCTGTAATTTTAATTCATTTTATGCTGATAAATCTCAAGTCTCAATATGCTAAATCACATACATTAAATGCAAGAGAAGCCACTGTGACAATCTATCAAAACTCTTTCAAATCAAGGCCATAAAAGTAACCCCATTTTCATATAGTAATAATTTTATAGTGATCCTAAGTGACTATTAACTGAGTAAAGCCAACAAAAAGACTCAATTTCATGGGATGTTTCCATACCCAACAGAGTAGGATCTTTCAATTAAAGTGGTTATCCATTATTCCTCCCTTTTTGTAAAAGTAGGTCTTGAAAATAAAGATGACCCAATCAGTCACTTCAGTTTCATGAAATAAAAAAAAAAAAATCAAGTTCAAATTAAAATAATAAACTTACAGAAAAAGACTTTGGCATGAAAACATTTTTTGAGTTTTCCCTCCAGTTCTTACGCCTTTGTAGTGGACCATTTGCATAACATTTTTGTACTTTCCAAGCACTTGAACACAATTACAACAAAAGCTAAGGTAAAATGAAGATGTGTTCAGTGTTGCATTTTCCACCAGAAACACAGTGGAACACAGAGAGAGGAGAAGAGCTAACTTGCAGACAAGTATATTCATCCACTAGCCCACAGTATAACACAGCACTTGCCAGTTCATAGAACCTCCCTCCCTGCATTATTACAACTCCACATTCACTTACTGAAGTCCATACCCAATTCAATAAATGAAGACAGCAAACATTGCATCACCTTTCCTTGCTTACAATCAATTTTCATTCTCCAAATTGTCTAGACCACTTGCTGTCCAGTGAATGCTGATCTTTTCCATTTTCCTTCTTTCTATGAAGGAAGCAGAGACTCCACTTTCCTCCAACATTAGGAAGAACCAGTGTATCATAACACTGAGCACTCAGCTGCTAGAAATCACTATTGCATTCATCCCTCAATTATCAAGTGTCAGAAGAAAAGTATGTGCCTGAAACAGGAGAACTAATTCAAACCAGCAGAAGCCATTTTACAATCAATTAGTCTGCACAGTTGGGTTTATGTAGCTATTTCTCTCAAGGCTTCTAAACATTTACCCATCACTTCAGTCTGAGCACCTGCCACCTATAAAACCAACAACTGAGCAGTGCAGGGGTCCCAGAGCCACATTCACTGTGTGAATATTGTGGACCAGGCCCCCATTCAGAGGCACCAAGCTGTGCTCATCATGTTTATCATTAGTAACACTATTTGGTTTGACTTCACTGTCTCCAGAGCAGGGGTCAAAGCAGATGGTGTACAAACTTCCAGACACCAAAGGTGATCTCCAGAGGATATGTTTTTAAATTGCAAAGTGTTTCCGTCACAACACACACTAAATGGAACAAGTTTTATCATTCCTAAAGCAACCCTTGAACATCATTCACTACAGCCATAAAGACCCATTTTCCACTTTAATCTAAAATTCCAGGTAATGCACATATTAGAAGTGCATTAAAATGCTCTTAACCTGATTGGATTTTTAAAGGGGTTGAAAGGTGAATAAATGGGTAAAACGTGTTACAGAAGTCTGAAAATTGAAATTCCAATTTTTGAATTAGTTATGGAAAGCAGCATAGCAAATAAGTTGAGCAGCATTTCTTTCTAACTTGCAAAATTAGTCTCGTTGGCAATCTTCACAACTCAAGTCCAAGCCTACATTTCCATCAAAGCAACTTCTCACAAACTTCCCACAGCTGTGATGCTAAACAAAAGACCACATCTCACACAAAACAATGACCTTTTGTTTGGCATTAGAGTTAGATACAGATCCTTGATGGGGATTCCCACATTACAACCAAGGCCAGAGGATGCCTCACTGCATAGTCACCAAAAGAGCAAACCCCAAGAGCTGTCACAAGCCACTGGGGAAGATTAATGCCCTAAAAATCTTTGGGGGCTTGTATCAGGTGCAATAGTTTCTAGGAGAGCTTCCACAGCCTCCACTTGCACTGCTGATGAAAATTAAGAATCAGTAATGATAGAAATTATTTCAGCCTTTTTCAAAAACTGCATCTTTCTAGGTACTGAAATACTTACGTAACACCTCTCTAGGAGAATATTTTCAAGTAATCTACTACCTAAAAATACCATTGTTCATTTAGAACAGACCTTGCTTAAAGTTTACTGTGTAACACTGTGCTTAGTATTTATTGTGAGAAACTTTTGTAAAGCTCTTTAGATGGAAAATTAGGCACACAAATTAAGTTCTGCATTTTGCTCTCAAGACTGGTAAAGCCTTTCTTTGCAAAAAATATAAATTTTAAAAAAAGGCTGTGTTAATTTTTTCATCAAGTAATACAATAAACTCTCTTTAAGCTATGCTCAAAAGCAAGTACAATCAGCTCCTTAGATATTTAAGATTTTTCCTTAGGTTCACTGCAGCCAGGTTCTGAATTGATCACAAAAGAGTCAAGTCCTTTTCCATTAGTTTCTGCTATCAGCTCCAGGCACATAACAGCACATTATAGCTACTAAAACAAGCTTTACATAGCATGATACATCAGGATTTAACGTGTGGAAAGAGAATAACTGGGAAAATAATACATGATATCTAAGATATGGATTCATTTCTCCTCAACAATAGTTTTTGTTCTACTTGAAGATAAACTTGAAGATAAACACTTGATTGTTTTATTGTGGATTTGGATGCATAGAAGACAATTTTCTACTGCATTTCAAACAGAAAGGAAGTATCTATGGACACACATCCACAGCAAGAAAGATAGAGCACCCAAGGGAAATGCTTTAGAAATGACTGTGTATTATCAGCTAGTGCAACAAGCTAAGTAAAAGCTGAGTTAAATAAATGGAGTTTAAGTATTTGTGGCTAGAGGCTTCTGAATCAGAATACCTCAGTAATTAGCTCAGATGAAATTTAATTACTCATAGAATTACCAATATCTTCATTAGTAACTGGCCCTTTGGTATGGATTATCACATAAATCTCTTTTCATACCATCTCTAATTGAAAGTAAACAAACCAAAGCCTGGTGTAAACCCAGTCAACATACACAAATTAAGCCAGTATTTATGCTAGATCTTATTTTCTCTGAACTCCAATACCCATTTACAGTGCCTAATAAAGAATCAAATGCGACAGTAATGCTTAGCTGGTCCCCTGCCAAAATGCTTGATGGTGAGTCCCTGCCTAACTTAAGGATATAAATTGATATAGCAGATCCTCCAGCTCCAAACCTGAGGCAGCTACTTTGCCCTAATCACAGGCTTCATGTCATGAATTAAACATCAAGACACATTTCTGAGATGTGCATGTGAGCACGAGAGCTTGGGAAGCTCCAGGGTGGCAAGGGGAGCAGTGGTGCCATGGGGTGCCAAGTGTCTCCCTGCCCTGCAGTGCCAGCAGCCCTGTGCTCCCCCAAGGGCAAGCCCATGCACAGGGAGATGTCCTGTTGGGAAGCTGGCCACGAAAAATAATCTTCAGTAGTTTTGCACCACTCTGTTCTCCCAAAATAAGCATGAAACCCACACAAGGAAGAAAGAAGAGAAGCTCTGGAGGTGCCAGGTACAGGAAGCAACAGTGACATCCCAGTCTCAGGTACCACAGAAGGCAACCAGCAAGGTGCTTCTGCTCCAGGAAAGTGTTCTAAATATCCAAGGCCAGGAGTCACTACTTTCATACTGATTTGCATTGAGGTCCTGGCAAGAAACAAATGCTGTGCCTTGTTTCACAACTTGACCAAGTTGCTAAAACAGCAACTAGGCAATGGCATTGCTCCAGGCTCTAGTAATACTGTGCATTCAGGAGACAGGACACAGCATCTGGTATCTTCCCAGAAAGACAAGTAAGAGCATTTCTAGGACTCTAGCTTCCTTAAGAAACAAGCATATTTTCTTACCCTTCTACTGAAATAATATACAAATCCTGAAATCCTGTCCACTGCATCCTACACATTGCACATAAATGGAGGAAGACAAAGAAAATTTATATTAAGTTTAAATCACTAATTTCTTCCTGTTTCTGGAGCTATCAATACCATTTATACATGTGTGCAATCCAGTGAAATGAACAGTTTTATTATGTGTGGGATTTCTCAGCATGATAGAAGGAAAGGTTCCCCTGAAGAAGGGGCCTGCCTGCAGCCAACCTCAAAATAGAGACATAGAATGGTTTGGGTTAAAGGGGTCTTAAAAATCATCCAGCTCCAACCCTTCTGCCATGGACAGGGACACCTTTCACTAGACCAGGTTGCTCAGAGCCCACCCAGCTTGGCCCTGAACACTTCCAGGGACAAGGCATCAATGATTTCTCATGGGAATTTATGCCACTATTTATTTCAGTTTATAATCCAACCATCACTTTTCAGGCAAACCATATTGCCATACTCACGGAATTCTTTTTGCCCTCTAAAGAAAGGAAAATCCCCAAGCAGTTCCTTGTACAGCATGTAGCACAACATACTGGTTGCCTCCATTCAAATGGATGTGAAACTTGTGTACTTCCACAAGGAAACTTCTAAGATGGTGAGAAAAAAGTTTTAAAATACCCATCACCATCCTTTATATGTATTTCTGCTACAAATCTGACTAACTTATGTCTTGATTTACTTATAAAAGTACTTGCAGCTTCCTTTGATATTAATTTGATTTTCTTTTTTTGCCTGCTCGTCCTTGGAGGAAAGTCATTATTACCTCTCAACAAGCTAAGCTAACCTAATACAAGTGCTCTAATGGAAATATCTGTTTTAACCTATGACAGTTATTACTGTGAAAACAAGAAGGATTAGAACCATTTGTTTTCAAGCTTTTACAGTGAGAGGAGACTGCTGCCTTCAGCAAGCTTGTAGAGCATCCTCACTGAAATGCTTTCTGGATTTTTCTGTGGAATTTAATTAGAATGCATTACTTCCCAGCACCACCTCAGCAAGAGCCACGTCTAACAACTGCTTAGCAATATTTTCACAGTATTAATGTATTTAGATGATCTGTAGCCAGCCTTAGCAAAAAATCCTGCACTGCAAGTTCAATACACTTTGAAACACAGACTCTCTCGAAGAGGTGTGCTAGAAGCTAATAATTTTATGCTGAATCTGGAAGTATTCCATGTATCAGATCTAGAAAACACTGAGGAATATGCAGAATATCATCTTTTTAAGAGGAAAAATTATTTGAATACACACAACCTGTTATCAGTAAGTCACAGGCCTTTTCAATGGCTGGCCTTGTAAAGGACAAAGGACTCTATTAGACAGGATTCAAAAATGGTAAGATTTAGGAGCAAGCTGTGTTAGACAAAATAAATCACTGCTTTCCCTCAGAGCTGATGTGAAGAAAGACTATACACACAGGAGGGCCCAAAAGTGGTCAAGTGCTTTGCTATTGAATTATATTCTTATCAGAATTGTAGCAAAATTTACATATTCAGGCTCTATTAATAAAAGTGTAGCTGTCCATCTTATCTTAGGGCTTACAAAGTTAAATCTTGCAGGTGCTCACACATAGCCTGTGTGCATGACACCCTTCATGTCACTCATTTCCAGCTTGAAAACAGTCATAAAATTAGCTCTTAAGAAGGGTTTGAGTGAAAGAAAGCAGAATTTCTCATGTAAAAAGCACAAAAAAAATCAAGGAGACAAAATGATAAAGCAATTTGCTATAGAAGAAATAGGTGCATCAACTGCACGCAAGTATTCATGACTATTGAAGGCAGATTTAATACTTAATTAAAAGCAGTAACAATACAGTCACATGCAATAAATAGAGAAGACACTCTCTGCTTGCAATTTAATTTTTTTGACTTGTAGTTGTAAAGCTTTTTTTAACCAAGCTAAAATTCCATCAGGTAGGGGGCCAACTTGGCAAAATAATTTTGGCTTCAGAGATGTGAACAGAGCTAAAACACCCAACCCGCCTGTTTAGCTGAACAGGGGACGGATGTATGTGCTATGAATTCAGAGTGTCTAAGCACATTGGAAGCTAAAACAAAGGATTCCTGACAACAAATACCTTACTCCACGCACAGAGTTCTAATAAAGACAGATCTGGAGGAGTGGGGGATTCTAAAGCTTCCACTGCATTTCAAGTCAGAGATAATGACAGTGACCTGCCAGATGAAGTTAGCAGTTTCACAGGAAGCCTGTCATGCTTGTGTTTATTTTTCTTAAAAGACATGTATGAGCCCATGCTGTGTACAGTGGCACTTCAAACACAGCATCTGCCTCCTGATCTGTACAAGAATGAACATATTTGTTAAGCTCATTCTCCCGCTGATGGACAGCCCAGTGAAACAATCACAGTTTGCCCGTCACACACGTGCATAAATTAAGATGCAAAATTACATTTAGAATTGCAAATGCCCTCCCCCTCGTATTTTTTAAGATAGCCTAGAGAGCAATAATAATTCTACATCTCCCAAATATTTCTATTGCAGAGGTGTCTGCATGCTCCTGGGCTGCCTCTGCTAGCTGAGCCTGCTTTGAGCAGGGAGGTTGGCACAGATGACCTTTACAGCCCCAGCCATTGTGAGAATACCTGACCACTTTCTGTACACTGCTCAACATCTCTTTTCTGCTTCAACTGAGATTTTAAGGAAAAAAATGTGAAATTACTTTACACAAGACACTTCAAGCTTTAGACTCAGTGCTAAGTATAAGCATTGTGAAACCTGAAGCCCCGTGTTTATCAAAGTCCTCTTGGGAACTTTATACTAGTCTAAAGCAAAACATCTAAAAGTTTTATAGCCTGTGATTTATGAGTCTCACCATTGAAGGCAAATTTTTCAAAGTGCACTTCACGAACAGATCTCCCATGTAAATGGGATTATTCGTTTGTTTCAAATTAATAAATAATAAAATCTTGCAGCAAATCAAGCCAGCAGCAAAGTGCTTGGCACATACATATATCTATATCTGCAGTCTTACAATATACATGAAAAAGAATTGCCCTAGGCTACTTTTCTGTAATAGAGAAATATCTGGTAATGATCAATGCCAGAGTTTTTGAAAGAAACAGATTTCACTAAGATCATAAAGAGCATGGTATGCTTTGGACTCTAACTATGCAGCACAGTATTTCTTTTGAGCAAAAGAAAACTTCAGTTCTTCTCAATAGAGTCTTGCTTTTATGGCTGAAGCATGTCTGTATTATTTGCCTAAAATTAGCAGCAACAACAAAAAAATCTATCATGTTATTATCCCCTAATTTTAACACAGACTGAGAAAACTGAAAATATTCATTTTCACAGTGATAGGTTTAAACAGATAAGAAATAATCTGCATTTTCTACCACATATTAGAATAATGGAAACAACACTCTTGCCCATGTATTTTTAATTATATGATCCTACAACTATGAAGCATAGTCACAAAGCACTGAAACATCATTTAGCAAGATGAGAAAGCTGTGACTTATTTTATCTGATCCAGAAATGAGCTGTCAAAGTAAAATTGTTATGTAATTAATTGTGCATTTGCTAGCAATTTTTAAACTGTGAATGAAAAACTGTTCTGAAATTGCAAATCATTGAACACTTTCATCTAATACATGAGATAATTCTTTGAAGACCACTTTCCCTGAACCAAGTGTTAATGAGAAGTTCCTCACTTTAATAAAATGTCATCCAATAAGTATAACCAAACAATTTTCTTTTTAAAAATATAATATTTCTTGGACAGCCCTCACTGGATGGATTCCAGAACTGGTGTTGATGCACAGAAAGATTCAAGACCCCCAGATAAATCACCCCCAGAGTGAGCACTGAAATGCCCTACTTAGCTCTAGGCACAAACTGCAATTACCTGATAGACATGCAAGGCACTGCACAGGACACTCTGCCTTTCTATTCCTACAGACCTGCAGTTTAAAAAAGTCTTTGGTTGTCCTCAAGTTCCTTCAAAGCCGAGCTAGAAGGGCTATTGATGACTTTTTATCTTTCCTTCATGCCAAAGATGCCACTCTCTCCTCTCCCTGCCCCTTCTCACAGGATTCAATAGTTACTGACCATCACTTGTTCTGATACATTTTGACAGTTTTCCCCAGATTTTTTTTTCTTTTGGAAGCTGAAAGATGGTGTCCCGATTACCAAGAGTAATGTCAACTTGAGAGGACTTCTACTGGCTTTCTTCCAGTGAAGATTTCCCATTCCAAAACCTTTGCTGGGATTTATTTCTCCTGGAGAAGTGAGGGTCTAAACAGAGAACACCAAGTGGCAGCAGGAAAAGAAAATGAGTATCTGCTCCCCAAACATAACACAGCCAGCAAGGGAGCTGAAACATGATAAAAGGCTGAATTTGTAGGAAAGGAGATATTAATGCTGGAACCCAGGTTTGACACCCTCACTCTAATAAAGCTTTCACAGCACTTATTCATGGAGGGATCTGTTTTTAGAAAGGCTAAAATGACTTTTCTGTTGGGTTTGTTTGGGTCTTTTTAAAATTTTGTTGTTGGAAGAGATGAACCCCAAACAGAAACTGAGCAGTAAAAGAAGCCTTGATTAAAAGCAAATATATTTCAGTCTAAGATATCAAAAAAAACCTGTTTGAACTATGAACTTCCTGCAATATCCTTTTAGAGGTTAATTTCAAGTCAGCAAGATCCGATGGTTACACAAATAAGTGTATAAAAAATGGACAAAGACAACTGAATCCTGAAATACTTTAATTTAAAATGCAACATAAATAAAACTTCAAGCTCTGTCTCAATAAATATACATTAGGACACTTAGTACTTGTACATGTTCCAGGGTAAAGTGTTTTATACTACATGCATTGTATCATTCTCCTTACTGCCAATTTTTATTATTTTTCATGAAGCTTGCTACCACAATGACTGCCAAGAACATTTTTGGAGCCTCATACATTCTGTTAAAACATCAAGAACACCATATTTTCCAAAATGAAAGACTTTAAATTATATAAAGCGAAACTCTTTAAATTGTATCAAGTGGTGGTTTAATTCATATCTTGGCATCTAATAATTAAATTTGCTTTTTGGAAAGAAAAAGAAAAATAAAAATTGGGTTTTAGTTTAGTGCCAGGAAAATCATTAATTCCTACACAATGGCAAGTGAGTCCTAAACTACTTGGAACAAAAGTTGCCACAGCAGCACCATCAATTATCTGCATCATCCAAGCTTGTTTCCAGGTGATGACATCAGGTTCTCAATTGCACACACATTCATTAGAAAGTTCTCATTATTCAATACTAAAGCTTCCTGGATTGAGGATTGAAGCAATTGCAAATACTGAGCCTTCTATCCAAAACAAACCAACGACAAAGCACACACCTGATCTCAAACATTCTTCCTATATAGCTATTTATGGCCCAATGAATAGCATGATGTTAAAAAATTTTCTTGAATTTTTGAATTGCATTAGGCCATTAATTCAGGTGTTTAACATTGAGATTGTCTCAGTTTCTCTTAATTTTTCATGTAATAAAAATATAACATTAATTTTGCAACCCAAGTTCTACTAGGAAGATAGAACTACACAGTACCTGTTCTCATCCTTTCCACTGATTTTTGGTTAGTTAAGCTATGAGAACTGAAGGCTATCAGAGTTTCCCGTGCTCTTCGTGTATGGAATAGGAGACCTTTTATTATTCAGGTATTGCATTCATCTCCTACACCAGGTCTAATTTCCTATGCATTGCTCCTCAATATGGAACAATTTTTCCTGCTGCCCATAGAACCTTTTCAGTGAAAGCAGGTTTTTCACCTCTCAAAGATGCAGACTAATAATCCTGGGGAAAACAGCAACAGCAAACACAGTCCACAGAAAAGAGATATTTCCAGGTCATAAGGGTCATGCAAACTACCTCAGGCAAATTAATGCAAATTACTCATGAGAAAAACTTAAGTTTATGCTTACATAGTTCACACTTTTCATGAGAATTCTCAAGCCCTTTTATCACCTTATCCCAAAAACTTCATGAGTTTTTGTTACTTCAGTAAGAAGAACCCTTTTTTCCTCGGCTACTTAGTAGTATTATCACAAATTTTCTGCTTCCTCATTAGTAAAAGCTATTCTGCTCAAGTTATATCCTCCTGTACTAAATGCTAAAAGTAGTCTCACCTTCTATTGCATGATTTCTGAGAACTACATTGTAGTGGAACCTATAATGATGTCTTATATTTAATTGTTTACTGTTTGAGTTACCTTGTATTTCTCTGAAATAAGCAAGGCATGAAGTATTTTCTGATTATTGGCCAGGAAGAGCAATGTCTGCATGCTTAATAACTTATACATTTTGTCAAACTCCATGAAGATTAATTCTGAAGAAAAACACAATATTTGTAGGTTGCATTAACTGTGCAGTGTCTTTGCCTGCAAGAAGGATTTATGACAAATGGAAATATAATTGATTGAAAGTAAAGAATGCTTTGTGATCGAATTTAAATTCCACAGCTCATGCAGAAGTTCAGCTGCACTACAAGGTGGTATGTGCAGCTGCCTTTTTTCAGATTTCACTTTTCAATTAATCAATCAACCTGAGGGAAGAATACCTTAAAGACTCTCCTAGTTTCTTTTCCATCAAGAGTTTCTGCAAAGGGTGTTGCCTGCACAAATAAAGACCTCTTTTTAAAAAAATGTAATATATGATTGGTTACCAGCTTTTTTTTTTAAAGCTACTTGCCAATTTTAAAGTGGCTACTATTAACCATTCCATTAAAACAAAACAAATCCTCCCTTCAAAATACAGTGTTGCTATCCATTAGCAAAGCAGCATAATGTACAAGAGAGAAAAATTAGGTACTAAATCATGTTCAATTGCTATGACAAACTACTGGTACTTTGATAGGGTAAAGGTACATGCTGATACTGTGCTTTCAAATGTATTTTGAGAACATTATGATGAGACAAGCAGCAGTCAATTTGCATTAAGGCTGATACTTCTTTCACTACAGCTGAAGCCCTCCAATACAGGCTGCTGAACCAAAAACAAGACTTCTCTTTGCAGTTCAACCTTTTTTTTTTTCCTTGCATAGGTGTATATACAAACCACCCACCTTTCCACCCAGAGCATCCAATTTATATAGGCAGAAGTGAGAACATGAGTTTTAGGTCTATTATTCACACATATTTCAAGCACAGTACATCTTGGCCTAAAGAACAAATGTTTTGGGTTTGTTGTTTCCAAAAACTCACTCAAATCTCTCCAAGTGCCTTCACACACCTACAGTGAGGATACAAACACCAGACTAGTCCCATCATTACTTAGCTTCTTCATCACTTAACTAAAATATCCACTAGAATTCCACAGCAAGGAAGCACCAAGACAGAAGGAATAACTGCAATGTAACACAACATGCCTGGAGAGCTTTGCTTATCCTGTCCCAAATTATTCTTACTATATCACCTGAATTTATAACACATGGTAGTGCACAAGCAAAGACTCCTTAAGCTTGTCATCTAGGTTTAATCCTGATTTGGATCCAAACACAGGCCTGTCAGAGACTCTGCTTTTTAAAGCATTAATGCATAACCTGCAGCTGTGCACATTCATTTATTTAAATGAGAGTTTAAAAGACTGATGCAAGAGGGCTGATTTTCAGATAGCAGAGGTTACCATTAAGACAAAAACCTGCAAGTGAGCTCACATCAGACACCCAGAACAGATCTCAACTTTCTTCCTCTGAGCATGAGAAGCCATCCTACCCTGCTGGGCTATGCCAGAGGCTCTGGATGGGCTGGGTGACCTGGGAGCTGGGTGTGCACAAGGCTGGTGTGGGCAGCACACCTGAGGCAGCAGTGCCACCTGGATCCCATTCCATGTCACCATGGGGCTTCTCTTCCCACAGAGAGTCACAAGCCAGGTCACACACATGCACTTGGCAGAGCTGAATGCAAATCATGGCACCACAGCACCCACAGATCATTTCAGGATTAGCTGAGGTGTGAAATTCGGAACCAGTTCCAAGCCTCTTTGTTTGTATACACAGCTTTTATTTCTCTGGTGTTACATTTTTAAAGCCAAAAATCACCACCAGTCGTTTAGTACCATAAAATATTTGTGCACAAATACATACTTCACATATAATATATACAAAATACTTTTCCTTACCTTGTCAGAGAGACAGCTGAGCTAGAGAAAGACACTGACACGTCCACAGCAAAGTGCAGTGGTTGGAAATAAACACCACAGCTTAGTCTTCATAGCCAAAACACATCACTAAGGATGGGTTTGGGCAGAAATCTCAGGTATCCTCAATCTGCCTTCCTTCCCACTATTAACAAGCCACAGTAATCTCAGGACTGAGTGAAAACATAGTTTTTGGAGTATGTTTTGAGGAACATTTGGGCTTTGTCAGCAGCACAGACAAAAGAAGATAAAATTGAGGCTGTTTGAATGCTTGTCATCAGCTATAAGCACCCACCTTATGACTCTGAAATCCAGCAAATACTCCCTTTTTCTCTTTCTGAAGGTACATTGATCTATACTCCTGAATATTCCAAGTTAGTCATAGTGCTGCCTGCTTTATCATTGACTAAAGTTAAAAACTGCAAAGAGAAACCAAACACATTACATACGCACAACACTGTTTAAATTCAAAAGTTAAGGTGCTTTTCCCCCATTAGGCCTGTGTTGGGGAGGAAAAAGTTTCTGCAGGCAGGGGGTCAGAGCTTGGCCAGCCAGCAACACCCTCTGCTTTCTAGCAGATTGTTTGAGGTCTGAAGCCTCTTGGCTGTAGCACATTGCACAGCCTTTATGCTTGATCATTAAATAAAGTGACCTGTCAACACTGTACCCTGACAGCTCTGTAAAATATATATATATATTTGAAAGGCACATCTTGGGCAGGAAGCATGAATCCAAGAACACCAGCACAAGTGCTGTGTACTTCAGAGAGCAGACGCTGTTTTATCCAGCATCTCTAGAGCTTCAAAGAGCACCTGCTTCATCTATACAGCAGTGAAATTCCAGATATTAAGCAACATTCACTTCTTTTACAAGACTGAACATTATTAGATTCCAGGACTTCTTATTCATCTTCTGTCTTAAATATCAATACTAACACTATTTGTGGACATCACTAAACAGTAATTGCCTGCTTATTGTTCAAGTAACTTCAGACTTCCAGATATATGATTTCTAAGTTCACCAAGAAAAACAAATCTGTTTCAAAATACTCTTCAAGTTACTCAGAGCTCAATGTTAGAGATAAGTATTTTCTAAATTTACTTATGTGTACAAAATATATTTACTCCTCTGAGGACAGGAGTAAACCTGCAATATTCAGGTAAGTGAGAAAAGCAGAATGGATGCAAAACACTAAAAACTATACATTTGTCTATTATGCTAGAGTGCAAAGTAAATTAAAACAGTTTCTTCCTTATTCCAGTCTCTACTGGACACTTACACTGGGCAGACTGAAGTATCTAGTGCTAAGCTACACATGAATAGAGGAAGATGCAGCCCCATGGACTTCAAAAGCCAGAGAAGTCTTGGGTTGAGTTAATGTGCAAAAAGAGACAGATAGAAAGAGCTGTTGAAAAACAAAGGGTTTTCAATTTAAGTTTACTATTCCGATTGGAAATGGAAGTGGAACAAATGTTGATTTCTTTCTAACTTCCATAGCAACCCACTCACACTGAAGTTATGTGACTCAGAAGCTGTTTTCTTGAAATGCAGCCATATGGCTTTTGAACACTTTTGGTTCTATGCCCAGACACAATCATTATTTCTTCATTTTATTGTCCTGATAGACTCTGAAAAACCAAACTTTATAATTAATATTAATTTTACTCAAATTGATCAGAAATTACATTTCTCAGGTTCCTGCAAGGAATGCCCAAAGGGCTTTGCTTTTTACTTTAGAAAAATAGTGTTAACAAAAACCCACAGCAAAATTACAGCTATATCCAGAAATCTAAAGGGTTTGCATTTTTACATACCCTGTGTATTTAATTATGCCAAAAAATACTTGTTCCTTGTTTACAATTTATTACCTCATTGCCATTAAAAGTTCACATTTCTCAAGTGAAGGTTCCAGCAATGCACAGCAGTTGCTATAAGTGCATGCTCGAAAGTCTACACTATACTCCTATCAGAGTACAAAGTCTACAAAGCTTGAGACACAGCCAGTTATTATACTAGATCTGCTTAGAAGTACTTAATATTCAAAATCTGCATTACAACTTAAAGTTATTTAAAATTAAAGCAAAATAGCATGATCATGGTCCATGATTATTTTCCACTATGGGTTGCTGCTAATTTTAGGAAGACATTTTGCATTCTACAGTGTTTTGTCATACCAGTTTCATTTTTCTATAATTTGGTAGTTATTAGGTAGTTACAATTTGGTAATTATTAGAAAACAGAACCACACAGAACTACATGACTAAAGGTCAGCTCACAGATGAAGACTATCTTGTCATCAGCCAGAAACTCAGTGTTTAGAACCATGTAAAGAATATTTCACAGCACAAGTGCCCTCACATCACCCACTGCGAAAACAAACTCTTTCAAGATGCTGTATCTGTGTTTCTTTCTAATGCCATCACCATTATTTCATAAAACTGAAATATTCACCATACCCATCACATTTTAGCACAATACCACAAAATAGTCAGTCTTCAAATATATCTGATTTTTCAATTCAAAGACTATAACGTCAAAATGGACACTTTAGAAAAGCAACACCACTTTTTGTACAAATACAATTTATATCACAGAAAAGCTGGTTAGTACCTGCAAAACACTCAGGACACTTTCCTGCTAAAATCCTATGCAGGTTGCCAGGTTGGCTTTTAGGATCTGTGGAGGCAACACAGAAGTCTCCAGCAGAACTGCAGTGCACAGTTTACATCCAATTCCTACCTCTAAAATTGCACCAAGCAAGAGTGACCACCATTATCCTTCCAACAGCCAGGAATTCTTTCTGCAGCCCAGACTGCCTGGGAAAATGGACCTGGCACAGGCTGCACACACTAACCAGCATCATGCTTGTAGCCAGTGATAGTAATAGAGAGCAGATAGGCTCTGGCTGAAAAACAGAGCATTTTTCCACACTTGAGGAGTAAAATAAGGATGTGGAAATCTCAGTCCGCATGTAACACGTATTTCCTGAAGGCCTTAAAAAGGAATTCCTCAAAAAGGAATGCCTATCCACTTCCCTTTAATTTCAGTGCCTCAAAATGACATTTTTCCCCTTTTGACACAACACACAAATATCTTTTATTCTAAATATATATTTAAAAGTACAATAGCCTGGTTTTACCTCCCTTTTTAGCAGCCCTCAGATAAGAAACAGGCAATAATGCTTTATTTTTCAAAATGGAAAACCCAAGAAGATTTTTCTTTTGCCTGCCTGCATCCCTACAGCAGTTATTATGCACCACCATCAGTGAGTGAGACAGGAATGCAACAGGGAAATTATTCATAGCATGGCCACAAAAGCTTTTCTGAATATTGCAGATATCACAGCCAAACAACACAAAATATCCATGTCTATAATCTCTTAAACAGCTACTGCTCCACACCTAGAGAGCCAACAACAGATACAAAGGGAAGATTTATTTCAAGGCACACTTCAATCACTGAGCGCATGAAAACAGATTCAAGCACCTGGATAATCCCTGAAGGATTCAAGACATCATTTTCCAAACAGAATTTGACTTCTCAACTGAAGTCCTTCAGATATTTATATCGCCATTTCTTGTCAGCTGTTCACAGAAGTTCAGCCCTTGATCACACTGCCTTCTCTCTCTAACCAGTGCTATGCAATACCATGCCAGCAGCAAATTGCAGTAAATGATCTTCACTTACCTTGTCCTTGTCCGCTGATCTGGTGACCCCACAGCATCAGAATTATTGCCAGTATCCAGTGCATCTTCCCAGCTACTCTGCCACTTCCTGGTCTTCCAGCCATTGCATTATTGGATGCTATTCAAAGAAATATTATTGAATGTTTTAGTTATAACTCTTGGGAAATATAGCTTTGGGTGAAGGACAGCAAAAAATTCCAATAAATTTCCTCAGTACACATCTCTAACTCTACTTTAATAAATACTCACTAGTAAAAATGCTTTTTCATTCAGAACCTCCCTGACTGTTTGCTCAAGACAGTCACCTCATAGACTACTACAAAATCAAAATAAGCTGCTTTGAAAATGCTTGAGTTTTCCTTTCATGCAGAAGGCCTGAGCTTCACAAAAAAACCCCAGAGATAGCCAGGTTTAAAAGTCCTGAATAAGCAGAACTTCACTGAGTCTATTAAAAGTCTTATTGTATTGCATAGAAAATTTCCTGAGGCAAAATCCCTTAATTAACTTAAAACTTGATTTTTTTTTTTTAATCTTGGGTTTTACAGCATTGAGATGTGTTAGCAGTTGCTTTTCACTGTGGGCTTTTAGGGACCAACTCTGTGTTCCAGTCACCACGTTTTTCACATTATAGAATGATTTGGGTTGGAAGCGACTTCAAAGCTCATCACTTTCCAACCCCCCTGCCAGGCACAGGGACATCTTCCACAAGACCAGGGTGCTCAGAGCTCCATCCAACCTGGCCTTGAACACTTCCAGGGACTGGGCAGCCACAGCTCCTCTGGGAACCATCACTGGCATTGGCAACATCTACCTGTTTATTATTCCCTACCACACCTCCTCTTACAGCACTCTGACTCAGATCTGCTCCTTCTGAAGATTTTTTTTTTAATCAAATACTGATTTTTCAGGACTGTACCAATTACACAGGACTGGCTGGAAAAAATAGAATGTCATTTCTAGCCTACAGCATAGGCAACTACCACAGAAATTGGTATATGAATATCTGGGAAATTTATCCAACGTGTGGGAAATCTTTCAGCAATAAGTAGTTTTTAAAAAGATGGCATTGTAAAAACTTCTCATGCTTTTTCCTGTTATAAAGAGCTACATATTTCCTGTGAACAGAATAATTAAAAAAGAAAAAAAAACAGCTTGGAAAAAACCCAGGGAAAGCACTAAACTAACAGAAAGGTATGTTTACATGTTGGCTGATTAAACATTGCAGTAATTTTTATTTTTAAAAAGCTATTTTCCAAACTCATGGATGCAGCACCCATCCATAAAAAAAGGTTCAACTGAAATTATAATCTATAATCTCCAGTGAAAAATATCTGTGGTTTATGCAATTTAAAACCCTAGTACTATTTACAGAATAAAAACCTAAGGAAGACTACATAAGCAGACATATAGAATATTATACTCCAGTTCCTCCCTTTCTTACCTACCACCACCTATGGGGGGAAAGCAAGCAGTGGAAGCTCCTGCAAGAGGGGATTTTGGTTGACTGGTTAAAAGGAAGGGTTGATTTTTTCCTGTTTGCTGTGACCCTTAAACTTTCACTTTTGCATTTAATCAGTGCTCTAACCATCTGCTCAGATCACAAAGTATCTGCCCATGCACTTCTTGCAGTGGTTCAGAACAAAAATTGTCTTTTGCTTCAAAACTGGTTGTGGCAGGTAACCTTTTTGCATGGGGGAACCTCTTCCTTGTCACAAACACCTTGATTTTCTAGTGAAGAGCTTGTTTGAGGCCCCCTAGATCTACTGGTATTTCAGCAAAACAGTGCCCTCCCCAGCCAGCACACACAGCTCCTCTCAGACATATGGAGACAAGTGAGAATGGAATGCTAAAAAGCTTTGTTTGTTTTCGCCTTGTATTTTTTGGACTATTTAACCCCACAGGAAAGGAGAAGCAAACAACTGAAAATGTGACTTCCAAAGCAAAAACATAGAACAATAAATACAAATTAATATCCTAAAAATATATGCACATTATCACTGCAAGGTCAAAGAAATAGCTTTGTAAAATCATTATCTTGAATAAGAGATGTCTGTTTCACAAATATTCTTTTCTCAAACTAACAGACACATTCTTGATGCTCAGCCCAAGCAAACAGATGGTATTCAATTAGTTATTTACCTACTTTACAATTAATTAAAAAGTCCAAGATAATTTTTGTTTTGACTGTGTCTACAGAAAGCTAGAGTTCCACAAAAAGCTGGCATTTGTATCTACAGCCCTGCTAGCTGTAATATAAATATTACAACTAAGAAAGCATTAAGATGCTTTCCAGTACCTAAAGGCTTTCCCCAAGGGCATGCAGGGATAGAACAAGGGGGAATAGCCTCAGATTGTAAGAGAGTGGGTTTAGATTAGAGAACAGGAAGAAATTCTTCACTTTGAGGCTTGTGAGGCACTGGCACAGGTTGCAGAGAGAAGATGTACCTGCCCCATCCCTGAGAACGTTCAAGGCCAGGTTGGATGGGGATCTGAGCAGCCTGGGATAGTGGAAGGCTGTTGCAATTGTGTCGAGGCAGACATGACAGCCATCATCACCAGTCCTTTATTAAAAACTTCTCATGCCTTCTCTTAACGAGCTTCTCACAGGCAGCTCCACACAGCACTGACTCATTCTCTTCTTTCTGCATGACAGGCTAACCCCAAGCTGTCCCTTACCCAGCCACCTGACCCTGTCTGTCCCTCACACAGCATCTTCTTACCTTGTCTGTCCCTTGCACAGCCACATGTCCCTTCCTCCTCACAGCACAGCCAGCAGGCTCCATCCCAAACTGCAGCAGATCCTGGCTCTCCAACTCCAACTAACCCTTAACCAGCTAACCCACACCTTTATAACCCCCATCCTCACTGGACAGGCAAGGCTGTTTCCACTCCTTGCTAATCAGTAATGGCTGTAATCCATTGAGGAAAACTGCCTCCTGCACTATCCTTACAAACTACCTTCCCACAAAAGGCGTCCCTACCCATGGCAGGGGATTAAAACCTAATGATCTTTAGGGTCTCTTCCAACACAAACCATTCTGTGATTATACCAGAACCACACTAGGAAGTGTTTAACTTTTAAAAAAGCTTTTCTTGCTTGAAAGTTCATAACTAGTAGACAGAGAAAAACAGACACCTCACTAGGAGGAAGCCTAGAAACCTTATCCATAGTATTCCAGTTAAGAACAAAAGAAGCAAAAACTGTAAGGTTTTATTTTGGGTCCAAGAGCCATTTTCTTCACAACACAGGAACCGTCCCTAAAAGAAAAAGTGAGGCAGAAGAGGCTGCAGGGACTGGGTGAAAGCTGTGCACTTCACAACACCACAAAACTCCAAAGAGGAGGAAATCTAAGCCTTAAGGATATTATTTCTGTCAGATTTCTTGTCTTCTATAAGCTAACTTGTGAAGGGAAAGACACAAAGAAGAGCAACTGGCATATATGTAACTGAAAGTTCAAACTAGAGCTCCCATTTCCCAAGGAAAATTCAACAGGAGGCTTTCATTAAAGAAGCCAAAAACTGCCTCAGATTCAAAACCATTAATCCCCTCTGACTCCGGAGCCTCACTTTTCACACAGGTGGCAGCAAACAGGTTTATCTCAAACAAACACATTTTTTAATTAAAGAACACTTCTCCTAGCAGAGAAGTATATTACAGTAAAAAAACTTAACTAGCAAGTCTACAATTAACCTTTACAGCATTCAGGTTTACACTAATGCTGCTTCAGCCCCTCAAATACAGGAGCAAAATGATCAAGGACAGAATCAAGCCATATGTATGTCAAATCAATAGGAACAGCAGGTGCAACAGGTCTAAAGAAGCAGAGGGGAGGAAAAAGTCCTCTTTTTCCACCTTTCCTTTAGTCATCTTGTAAGGAAACTAACAGAAATTAAAATTTTAAAAAAAATAATTTTAAAAGCAAATTTTTGTTTTTACAAGGCCTACTGAAGGGAAGCCAAGAGATACACAAATAACACCCTCCAAAGGGACAAAAAAAAATACATTAATTACTGTAACTCCACAGAGAAGAATCTATTTTTATATTACCCTCCAAAACTGCCAAAGAGGAAAAAAAATATACTAGACTAAGTAGGAAATAAAAACTTACCTGTAGATCTTCCTTCCCCTACTCCTTCTAAATCCTTCTAATTCTCCCTACACAAGCAGAAAAAAAAAAGCTCATCTCCCCTCCCACACCCTTTATAGCCCATCCAACCAGGAGCCAGCTGAATCAAAAAACATCTCAACCTTAACACAGCTGTGCTTACACATATCCTGCACCAAAATGCACATGGGAAAAAAAAATAAAACAACTATAACCAATCCCTATTTTACTCTTTTTTTTTTTAATCCTCTAAACCCGGATGTATGACTCTACCTGATAAATAGCCCTGGGACTCACCAGCTTTACAGCCAAGAGAAAACGGCAAGAGGACCTTCTTTATATTTATTGACAATTAACTGTAACCAATTTAGAGTGAGCCAGGTGCAGTCACTTGGCAGGAAATCAGGGAACATGGATAAATCTGTCATACAAAGGATGCTAACAAAGTCTGAAGTTTGTTTTAGATGAGACTTCTGCTGAGGTAGTGCTGGCATGAAAAGCTGTGAGGCTTTCGGCCGCATTTTCAGAGATTTGTAACCATCTAAATAGCAGGATCCATTAAAATCCATAGGCTTTGCAAAATTTGGTTTGCGAGTGGCAACAACTTACGTGTATTTTGCTTTCTTTCTGTAACTGCCTGGATTATTTTATATGCTTTTGTCTTTGTTGAGTCACTGAATATATCAACTATGTACATGCAAGTATCTTTTTTAGTATAATTACTTTCTGAATTTCTCTACGCACCTATTTTTTTAAAAAAACAATAATTATTGTGTGCGAGAATACACTTTATAAGTCTTCAGCAAATGACAAAAAATATTTCAGCTTCCTTGCAAATCATGGGAATATCACTTGCTTCATAAAAGCAGAAGTTACCATTGCAGATTAAGTAGAATTTAGCCACTTAACTATATGTAGAGAGCATCTTTCCTCTCCACACAGCACCTATGAAATATCTGGTAAGGATAGTAGGAAATGATAAATGGCATCTCTGGCTATTGTTAATACAGTTAGCCTCACATATCACTGGATCTCTCTGATACAGCAACATGATACAGAAGTTCTAGCAGGTACATTAAATGTTTGGAATTATGTAGTCGTGCAAAGGAAAAAAAGGGGGGGGATCAAACTGCAAAGTACTGATAAAAGATCACCAAACCCACTAAATATCCTATAAATATTTTACATGTTCATATCTAATGAAAGTCCAAAGAGAGACTAAATTTTTCTAATACAGATTATACAGTCTAAAGTGGATGCATTTTTACATCCCTGCGACAAGACTCTGACCTTCCTTGCATGCACAAAAGTCTACGGTACCAGCAGGTCTGTTGATATCCATGTGACTGAAATCAGAACCTAGTCTGATGTATTTAAAATAATTGAATTTATCACTGATGTCTTACTTTGCCTGTTACAAAGACTGTATTTTTTGACCTCATTTCTGTTAGTGCATTACCAAAGACATTATGAATACAAGCTCCCTCAGAGGGCCATCTGTGGAACCAGATACTATCTGATGAGGACCTCCCTGCAGCATCAGGATTATTTTCCCTGTTTAAATTCGGATGCAATACAAGAGCAGCAAAACAAGGCCATACCACACCAGAGGTTTCCAGTGCTGCCCTCATTGAGCCAAAGCACTCCTGCTCCTCACTCTGAGCTGCCAGACACCACCTTTGTGCATAGAAAGTGAAAAGCCATGAGCTCCAGCCAGAGCTGAACAGATCACCCAGGACATCTGCCAGCTTGAAAGCAGCCATGGCTCAACTGAGATGGCAAATCCATTGCTGGAACACAGATTCCTGTGACGTCAGAACAGGGGCTGCTGCAAATCATGGAATCATAGAACCTTAGAAGGGCTTTAGTTTGAATTTCTTCCTAATATCTAATCTAAACCTACATTCTGCCACTTTGAAGCTATTCCTCCTTGTCCTGTCATTCCAAGCCCTTGTAAATAGTCTCTCTCCATCTTTCCTGTGGGCTTCCTTCAGGTGTTGGAAGGCCATACTTAGGTCACCCCAAAGCCTTTTCTTTTCTAGGCTGAACAATCCCTATTCTCTGAGCCTTTCCTCAGAGCAGAGCTGCTCCATCCCTCTGATGCCCTTGGTGCCTCCTGTGGGCTGGCTCCAGCAGGTCCCTGTCCTTGCTGTGCTGGGAGCCCAGAGCTGGATGCAGCCCTGCAGGTGGGGTCTGAGCAGAGCGGGGCAGAGGGGCAGAATCCCCTCCCTGCCCTGCTGCCCACGGGGCTTTGGATGCAGCCCAGCACACGGGGGGTTCTGGGCTCCCAGAGCACACAGCTGGGGCATGTCCAGCCTCTCACCCACCAGCACTCCCAAGTCCTTCTCCCAGGGCTGCTCTGGATCTGCTCATCTCCAGCCTCGATTGGTACTGGGGCTGCCCTGACACACGTGCAGCACCTTGGATTTGGTTGTATTAAACCTCATGAGATTCCCATGGGCCACTTCTTGGGCTTGTCCAGATCCCTCTGGATGTCTCTGTCCTTCAGGAGTGTTAACAGCACCTCTCAGTTTTGTGTCATCTGCAAACTGTCTGTGTCATTGATGGTGTCTTCTTCAGTTCACCATGCCTGCCAGAAACTTCTGTGGTGTAGTTACAAGCTTTCCAAAACATATTGAGTAAGAGCAATTCGGAACATCTGATAGCAATTATTGATTATTCACTAACATACTAAATCATTAAGTCACTAACTTATAATCAGGTTTGCTTTCAGAACCTTTCAAAGTTTTAAGTAACTATTGATTCTTCCATACTCTCTGATTAAAATTTAAAGTGAAAAATGTAAGAGTTGCAGTATTTTTAAGATTGAACTGTTTAAACATAAGATTAATGTTATAAAAAAAGTAACATATGTACTGTTAGGAGAAATAAAAATTACCTACAGATATACTGTAACTCTGAATTAATTGTTCCTGGATGAAGGCAAATGTGTTTTAAGCTGGGCTTTTACAAAAATAGTTTTTTCCATTCTTTTGTGTATAGAAACATATCAATGTCACTTTTATGAAACACTATGAACCTTCAAGGCAATTACATTAAGACTTAGGGGTTTTTTTTCCCAAAATGAAAAATAAAAAAAAGACTTTAAAAAAAAGTTTAAATATTGGATGACTTTAACTTTTAAGATTTTTCATCCAGTTATTCAGATGTTCAGATAGGCTCTGATACAAAAATTGGCTGTATTAGTATAGAGAGCAGAAGATGGTTGTGGAAACTGCAACTGTTTGCTTCCCAAATGATTAGATTAGATCGTGTGAATGATCTGACTGGGGAATGAATATCTGTGGGCTGCACTGGTCAATCTCACTAGGTTTGTATAACTTTTGTAACAATCCTAAAAGAAGAATGATATCACCTACATTCAGTTGACATGGATATTTTAGTCTTCAAGTCTCTCTGATTCACAAAAGAGAACAAATCCAAGGAATAAATAAAACTGTGACCGATAAAAATAAGTTCCCTAATTACAATCACTCATACAATCTGCTTGTGCATTAACATATCAAAATCAATAGAATTGACTCTTGTTCCATAAAACCATTTGTTTTGGTTTTCTTTGCTATCTCATACACTGAGAAGTAAACTTACAATGCATTAAGAAATTTCAGGTAACTGGCTCTGTCTATACAGCATGAAGGATGAGGAAAAAGTGAATAGGAGAGGAATACATTTTTCACAAAGTATTGGATCCCATGAAGAAGTTAATGATGTTTTAAAGTGAGAAAATGCGAGGACCAAAAGTTTTCAAGTTACTGAGTGATAATAATGGGGCTATCTATTGTGCATCCATCACCTTGAAGTGCCTGACACATATTTCGGACTGTTTTCTTGCATTTTCTTTATGATGATTAATAGTGGCATTGTACCCTCTGAAATAGCAGCCCATCACAAAGAAAAAGGTGTACTAAATTAAATTCAGATGATAACTATTTTGATCTCAAACACATATGGAAAATAATTCTGAAAGATTAGAACCAAAAAAAACCAACCAAACAAAAAGCAACAAACATAACCCCAAAGCCTGTGAGAAACACTCATGTCTAAAATAAGAATCCACAACAAAGAGCGGATAAAAAGGAGCATGGGCAAAATACTCTGCTTAAACATCTGTACTTATCTGAAGTATTCATTATTCTGATCTCTTTTCTCCACTCTACATTTACATTAGAAAATTGTGGGGTTTAAGATGTATTTTCTTGTGTTACACTTTAGAGAAGAAAGAGGGGCACTACATTAGGTAACTAAATTTCTGTAAAAAAGAATAAATAAAAGATGTTGTGTATCACTTGCTCACCTTTCATGTCCTGGGCATGCTGCTGTGGTCTGGTTTGTCTCTAACACACATCAGAAGGCCAGGGGTTGATGTAACTTATATTTTTTTCTTCTGGGACTTTAAACATTTTGGCTAAAGCATGTCTTCACTTTTGTTTTTGGTGGAGGGGGAAGCAAAATTAGAATAGAGATATTCCACCAGTACCTTTTGGTCTGTGAGGCTGGAAGCAAGACTTCCAAGCTCCCTAAGGTGACCAAAGCAACATAAAGACTTTTCAGTGCCAGTATGCTTGTGCTGACACATTTTACCTGCTGCTTAGAGGAATGAAGGCAGATACTATGGCACAGCAAACAAGCTCTAACCCAAACTTCCTTTTTTCAGTGCTGGAATTTATCAGGGGAGTTTTCAAGGGGAGGACTTTGCTCTGATTCAACAAGAAAAAAACAAGGAAAAAAAAAGTCTCTGCTCCCATCAGGAGAGCCAGTATAATGACTCTCTGCATGAGTGCCATATGTATATTTAATGACTGGAAACCACTCTGAAATATCTGGATGCCTCATAGACAAATGGGAATGCTGAACTGCTGCTGGAACTTGCTCAGGAACCCCTCAGTCCTGTGTTCTCAAGGGAGTGCAGAAGCACAAAAACATTCCAGCTCCCCCAACATGGGAGCACGGCTGCAGAAACCAATTATTCAGTCTCTTACAGCAGCCAGAAGTCTTGCAAGTCTTCGTGGAGAGCAGCTGAGGGAAGGGACATGCCAGGCTGACCTGGGGATCTGCTCAGGTGCATACAAGCAGGGTGGTAAAGTCTGAGTAGGTTCCTCAAAGCCTGACACCTCTCCTAACCACCAACAAATGAATAAGTCCCAGTTGTGCTATTTCATATTCACAGGATTTACAAATGTGTCTAAGAGCAACTTTGGTCCCTGATGGATTTTTTTTTTTTAACAGATGTTTGTAATAATGTTTACAGCACTTTTTAGAAAAACTAAATTAGCTGGAGGTTGATCTATTGAATGCATTCCAGTTAAGCATCATCTAGTATAGTATAGCTAAAAAATCTGATCATGATTTAATAAATTATTAAATTACAGTGTTGTCTATATAATACATATTTTTACATTATTACCACTAACAAGGAACATTCACACAGTTATTCTTGTAAAAACCCATACCTGACCTAAGCTAATCTTGATGGAGTTGAAAAAAAACAAATCAGGGCAGAATAACTGTGAAGAACAAGAAAAGTCAAAAAATCACCCAATTTTTTGAGTGGGAGTACGACAAGAGATGGAAACAGTTGGTTAGGGATTTTTTTCCTGTTGAGTATTCAAAATCTCAAGTAGGCATACATCCCAGGAGAATGAGACAGTCAATGTTTCACCCATACCAGCAATCATACCTTCTTATGTTCAGAGTGCATAATTTACCAAAAAAATTTTTGAGAGTAGTCTGGCAGTTTCTAATATTTATTGGAATTATGCTTACATCTCTTTTAAAGAATCTCTCCAGAGTTTAGCTGTTTGGGCTTTATGAGATAAAAAGCACAGTGGCTAATAAATTTTAAAATCCTCAAGGAATTCTTTGAATGACTTTCCTATGCATAACAATGTTGCATCTTGTGATTTTAAAGACTGGATCCACAAGAGCTAGAAACTTCTAGCTTTAAGGGCAGACACTTACCCTCTGTGACCTGAAGAGCTCTTTATTCTGACAAAGCTTCCAGAGAATGTGCCACCTTAAATCCATTGTTCATCCAATATTTTATATCTCTGATTCTAGGCTCTGGCTGAGTGTGCTTCTGTGACAGAAATTTCTTATTTACAGGGTGAAGAGGGAAGGAAATGTCTCAGCAGCCATTAGTTTGGATTTACTGCTGTGGGAGTTTTTTTCCTGTTTAAGAGAAAAACTAGCATTGTTGGAGGCCCTGGGTTTGAAAGTTGTCTTAATGAAAAAAAGTAAAGCTACTTTCGAAATCATGGTTGAAAACAGGCTAGAAAAGAAGAAGGCATTATACTGTGAAGATCAACATAGTATTTAATATTGTTTTTCCCACAGCCAAAGGCATGCTGCCTTCCAGAAGCCCAGTCACGACTCCCAGTCAAACCCCATGTGAAGTTGTGAGGTGCAAGGTAGAGCTGATGAAGAAATTCTGCTGATTGAGAAGCAGACCAGCAGATAAAAGAAAAATCAATGCCTGAGCATCAGTACAGTGTAATAAAAGCAATATCTCATTTTGACACCTTGACTGAGGGGATTTTTTGGACAAAGACTGCCATTATTTTTCCACTTTCACCTAAGTTTAACCCCTGATGCCATGTTATGCTTTTCTGTGACACCTGCCTCAGCTCCAATTGCAGACATAGAGCTTGTTTCTGTCTTTCATAAAGACTTTTCTCTCCCTCAGAGCAAGCTAAACACGCAGTAGGAGGAGATCAGAGACTAGACATTGTGACTGTGATACTCAGATACAGGTATTTGAGCTCCAGGGGTTTTATTCCCTCCAAAGGTGCAGATGCTTTGTCCTTCTCACAAAATATTTCATCAGTAGAGACTTCATAGGTGGCCATTTGTTGTTGCTTATAATTTCTAGATGACCTTGTAACAGGTTCTCCACATTCAATGTTTAAAGACAAAGCCCTTGAGCTGAGGCGCTTCTGAGTTTTTTCATTGAGCTGCACCATGGATAAAGATTTAATCTGATGCCAATTCCCCACATTCATTAAGGTCAGTTATTCCACAGACAAACCCAAATATTCCAAGGGAATTAGTGCTAGATAAAATGTTTCTCCCCTGCCCAGATAACCAACAAAGAAAAGCACCACTTCAAAACACTCTCTAAATAGATGACTTGGCTTTCAGCTTTGTAGGCGTGTTAAGAGATTTCAATTGCTACTTGTGAAAAAGCCTGATGATGTCTCACTGTTGGGAAACTTAATTTTAGCACAAACAAGAAATCAAGGAGGGACAATGGAAGGTAATAACGCCCACACAGTACTTGAACCTGAACAAAAATTTGCATTGGAAACATCAAGCCTACTAAAGTTTCAGGAAAAGAACATATCAAGAAGTGGCTTTCATCCATAATGTCCTTTCTTTTCTTTATTGTTTCTTTAAGAAATAGGATTGGTAGTATTCTTTTTCATATTTATTCTGATGTTTACAACCTACCTAATTTAGGAATTTTTGAATAAAGGGACTTTCAGGTAAGCATTTTTTTCTGTTGATTTTTTGTTGCAACTGAAATTCATAACTACTCAGAGAAACAGCACACCATAACTACACTGTAAGAACTCCAGTAGCTTGAGCAACATAAAGATCACATGGCAGTCCTCTGCATTCCAGGCAAAGGTCATTTAAGAGAGGAAAGACACACACTTACAATTTCTGCATATTAACCAAAAATAAATTTTATATCTGGTGTTCTGAGTTTTCCACAATGGTACACAGGTTATTAATGTTACCAAGACTGTAAAGTGAATGTCCACTGTAACTGTGAGTTATAGCAACAGCCTTGTCACTGTCCTGTGCCCATATTAATCATTCTCGTTCAATAATCATTCAGTCATTTCTCTGACTGGCATTGCTGATGGAGCCTTGGATGGGAAGGTGCAGGTAAACACCTCCTACTTACACCAGATTTGAGCTGCAGTGGAGAGCACCTATTTCTCACGGCCCAGCAGGAGACATAAGGCAAAAGAATTAATAATTTTGCCTCTGTGCTTCTGGCTTACAGAAGTGCAATGACCGGAAGCAACCACCTATGTACTTGCTATATCCAGCTGTACAAAAAAATGCCAGAGAAATAGTGAAATGTGTACCAGGTATGAAGTACCTGAAATGTAACAAGTAACATGTAACTCCAAAATCAGTTTCCATTATTAATTTCTATAACATTAGGAATAAAATATGATTGGTTTTCCACAAATATTTTAATTCATGAAGTACATTTTATGTAGGTTAAATATGAAATGAGTAACCCAGTATCAATAGCTTTAAATAGTAGGCCGTACCTTTGGCTAGAAGAATAATTATTTCTCTGGATTTACAGCTACTGCCAAGCCTACTCTTGACCCAAGATTTTTAGCAAAAAAGTTAGAGCCTATTTTTGCAATCCTATAGGCCTATATTAGGACCCATCTGGAGTATTACTATTCCTTCTTGACCATAAATGTTTTATCTATACACATAGGTATGCAGTGGCCATGTTTCCACTTATCCAAACTTATAAGAAAGACAAAAAACAAACAAACAAACAAACAAAAAAAACCCAAAACAAAACAAAAAACAAAAACAAAAACAAAAACAAAAACAAAAACAAAAACAAAAACATAAAGAAAACAAAAAAAAAGCCTACTTCTGAGTTGGTTGCACAGAGCTTAAATTTATCAGGTAGGGTTTCCTTCAGTGCAACATGTCTGTACTGAAGTGTCATCACACTCATTTGCATTTGTATTACTTCTCTCAAAGCTAATTACAACTATCTTTCTTGCCTAACTTTTTTCTTACTATTATCTTCAGCAAAATTTAATACATTATGCTAGTTCCAAATTAATCAAGGAAGTGTGCAATTTCCAATTTACATACGGCACTCTAATACCCTTTATGAGCTGAACTGCTTGCTATATTGTGATCTATAATTTGAAATAACCGGCATTTAGATGCATTAAATTGTAGGTAAAATGAGCAAAACTCCGATGCTCTTTCTTCATGCCAGCACGTTATTGACTCCTCCCTTCGCTTTGGCATTAGGATTCCGAGGGATGCCCAGAACAAGCCCAGCTGGGAGAGCAGCGCAGCTCTGTACCAGGTGCTATTCCCACCGCCCACCGACCTCTCCCGCTTCCCCACCTCCCTCCCCGGCCAAACTTGGGGAAGTTACCTGGCGGGAGGCAGCAGCGGGGCGGGGAGCGGTGCGGGGCCGCTCCCGGCAGATGCGCCGGAGGAGGAGGAGGAGGAGGGGGAGGATGAGGATGCTGATGCTCCGCCGCGCCCACCCGTGTCCCGGTGCTGGGGATAAACCGCAGGATTCCGCCCCCATCCCTTTTTGTAATCTCTCAGCTGCTGCCCTCTCCCTCTTACCTGGGCGGCGGGAGCCCCGAAACGCAGTCCCGGGAGATGCGGGAGGCGCCCGAAGTTTTTCGGGGAAGGGCGGGGAGAGGCAGATCCCGCTGGAATCAAAGCCCCGGGATGGGCTGTCCGCAGCGCGCACAGCCCAGGCGGAGCAAGCTGGCTTAGCTCTGTTAAACGGGGTGAAAAAGAAAGAAGGGGAGCGGATGGAGAGCGAGAGGAAGGCCCCCGTTCCTACGGGCTCCCGCAGCCGAAGGGAGGAGTTAGTTTAATCAGAGGCCACGCTCCGGGAAGCGTGCCCAGGTGGGCGCACGGCCGGGCGGGGAGAGAAAGTTGCGGCGCTCCGGAGCTCCGGAGCTTCAGCACCGCGGACAGCGGCACAGCCCGGCCCCGGGACCCGGCAGCAACACGTGCGGCAAAACCCCGCCTGCTGGACCGGTGATGGAGAGCCGGGAAAGCTGTTCCAGCCGTAAATTGTTGTCACCCTTCGGAGATGGCATGCTATCCCTCCTGGGAATATGCCAAGTGGCTCCTGCCAGCACTCTCTGGAAATAGGGATCAGGTCGTGAGTGCCTGAAGCATCACTGATATCCCCCTCAGTACACAGAAATTATACTTTATTGCATGCATTCTGACAGATTAGTGATCCACTACCACTGGCTGGTAAATATTATTAACCTTATTCTGCAGCTGAGGACACTGGGACAGGGAGGTTAAAAAAAGATTGGGGTTTCATACATAGAGCCAGATCCCTGTATGAATCCAGATCTGCATGTACTTAACATATGGGATGATTTTCCTCTTCAGATAATTTCTTTCCCTCCATCTTGCTTCTTATGTTTAATTGTGGAATCAAGAGAATCCCAGAATAGTTTGGGTTGGAAGGGAACTTAAAGATCATCTCATTACAACCCACTTGCCACAGGCAGGGACACCTCCCACTAGACCAGGTTGCCCAGAGCTCCATCCAGCCTGACCTTGGACACTCCCAGGGATGGGGCATCCACAGCTTCTCTGGGCAGCTTTAAGTGTAGTGCCTCAATAACACTGCAGCTTGGTTATCAACACTTGAAGTGTTTCTAGAACTGCCTCAAACCAAGAAATACAACTTGAGGTCCTCCAGAAAATTGGTATTGTGAATGTAATACCTCAAAATAAAACAGCACAGTCTTGTGAGAAACAACTAATAAGGAGCATGAGAACAGAACCAGAACTTTTATCTACACAGAGATAATCATGAAGCAAGTCAGCTAAGAATTCACATTTTAGGCATGCTTAAGGAGAAAGGGGAGTATTCATCTTTTGTAAACCTCAGCAAACAAAAATTTCCAGAAATTAAATGCCTATTATCTCTAGTACGTGAAATATTATAAACATTCCAGGACAACAAAGAAGCTGTGTCTCAGCATCGTTGAAAAAGTATTGCTAAGTTATTTTTGGTAAAAAAAAATTATATTGAGAAAGGAAATTTTCCTTGCTAATAATGCTACATAAAGTAGAAGCAAAAAGAACTGACCACTTGCTGTTTGTTGGAAATAGTTTAGTGATTGAAAAAAAAATAAAGGCAGACTTGTGGAAAGTTCATCAATGATCAAGAAAGACAGGGGGTAGGTAAGGTTATCTTAGAAAACATATGCATGACTCTTCCATCAACATTTATATTATCTACTTATGTGCACATCTTTTCTAAATATCTATATGGCATGAGAATGCAAACTACAGCTGTGAAAATGGAAGAGAATATGGAAGACTGGCCAGATGGAAGTAATTAAAGTAATTAAATAATTATTTAATACATATGCATTTTATTTTAAATGATACATGCAATTCCTCACACCCTTCCCAAGTTGTTTACTATTTAATGTGCGTTCTAAAATCTCTTCTTTTTCTACTGAGCTTCCTTTTGTTAGCTAATAAAAAATTTACATATATATATGTACATACACACATGCATATGACAAAACTGTGTGCCAGGCATTTACAGCATTTTGCAAAATGGAGCAAAACCGAGGGAAAGACAGGCTTTGAAATCTCAGGATCTGAGATGTAGACAGTACCATAAGCTTAGAAGAAGGGTTTTAGAGTAGCGACACACTTAAAATTGCATGGTGCAAGTTTCCCCAACAACAGCCTGAAAGCAGGTGTGCCAATTAGGCTCCTCACAGATTGTGCAGTGAAGACACAGCCCTCTTTAGTGGAAGTGTCTTGGAGCATATCCAGTACTGATCCATGACTAGGGATATGACTGTGTCAAAACTCAGGCTGCTATGGCTTCACACTCAGAAGTCACCTTGCTGTACAGATGGCCTGAGAGATGAAGCATGGAAGAAGAGAGCTAAAATGCTGGTGGCAGGAGTCATGGGCTGAATGGCACCAACTGCATGAAGCAATGGCATACCCTGCTGTGGCAGAGAAAACTTGCTTTGCTGCCCTGGGCTAGCCACTAATTCCTAGCCAGGAAGCTCATTTATGGTAGTGTCCACTTTGATATGCTCATTTTACAGGGCCATCAAATCCCTCCTCATGGTTAACACTTGGCAGTGTGGGTAGCACTACACTGACATGGCACGAGTTCTTGGCATCCATGGTCTCAGTGCAGTTTCTACCAGACGAAATTTTTTCTCAGACAGTGAGAAATCAAAATTAAACAAGTGCCAAGCAGCTATGATCAGAAATTATCAAGGACTGAATAATGATCAGCTTAGAATGGAATTAAAATTACAAGATGCATGTACACATTCTTAAGACAAGATAACTTTGGGTGCATCTACTTTGCTATAGAGCAGACAGGGTCCTCTTCTGTCACACAGACAAGTATGGGACAGCAACAGCAAAAATCTGCCTTCATTGAAGAGCTTGTAGCCTATTAAGGTAAAAGTCTGGAGAAGAATAATGTACTTACTGTGTGGGCAGCATAAGTTTTATGTGTTCTTAATTATTCATTTCTTTGCTGCTAAGTGCTTTGATTTAAAAATGATGTGATGTGTACATGCAGTGTTGATACTCAGATAACTTAATTGTTTTGGTAATATAACAAGGCATATGATGTAATGTCAATAGACTGCACCTTGTGTGCATTACAGAGCTTTTCCATGTGCATGCTTATCCTCTAGTGACAAAGCTAATGATTCCTAATACGTGCACAGGGTAAGAAAAAGACTGCTGTGATAGACACTTAAAAATGGTTAAACAGATTGGTGGGAGAGCCAAGGAAAAAAATCTCAAAATCTTGGCTTTGAACTGGTTTTGGGATGATATAAGCAGATGCAATGGATCTGAATCTGAAGAAAAGGAAAAGCCTGAGGCATACTGAAACTAGATAAGATACTGAACTACTGCAGATATTTGTTCATAATTACAAACTATCATCTTCCCTCCCAAAAATATGCTCCAAGCAACACCAAATTTACAGTGTACTCTGAGGACTAATTCAGGCTCAAATATATTAGTTACTATACGGCACAATGAATTTTCTTCTCTAGTTGTTTAATTTAAGGAGTACCAAGCATCTAATTAAATGTAAACTTCCAAGTGGGTATTCATGCCTTCCAACTGATGTCATCTGAATTGCTGCCTGGGAAAAACTCTTTGTTGACTATACAGAAAATCTACATATCTAATCATATCACCTAAATGGCAATAAGTAGATGGCTTTCATTTTGGTTTTTTTAGCATCCATTTGGGCTGAAAAAAATACAACTATAAATACACAAAAGAGAGAGAAAGAGAAATAAAATCCAGGCAATAACTAACATTATGGCTCTGCCACTTGGGAGCAGTAGCATTTATTGCTCAGGTCTTCTTGAAGGAAGAGGACTTCGATGGGAACAGCTCACTGTTGAGAGCAAACAGGAAATACTCACCTCTTTGTAATAATTGTGTGCTATGTAGTCTTTTTAAACACATATAGTCACACTACTTACTGTGAGGGCAGTGAGGCACTGGCACAGGTTGCCCAGAGAATTTGTGGATGCCCCATCCCTGGAAATGTTCAAGGCCAGCTTGGACAGAACTCTGGGCAACCTGGTCTAGTGGAAAGTGTCCCCACTCACAGCAGGAGGTTGGAAGAAGATGATCTTTAAGTTCTCTTCCAACCCAAATCACTCAGTCATTCTATGATTCGATGCAAGAACATTCATATAAGAGTTGTCCTAGTTCTGCTGTAAAGTGTATCTTTCTGGGCAGCTTGTGGGGTTTTTCTTGTTTTGGGTGTTGTTATTGCTAGCCATGGTTTTGTTTATTGTTTGGGGTTTTTTTTTTTGTGTGTGTTTGGGATTTTGAAGATATTAATATTACTGATTGGTAGCAAAAAAGAGCAGAAATCATCTCCTGTAATTGAGATAGGAAGATCAGTTAGAGTGACCATCTTTCTTCTCTATTTCTATGAATATTTGTCCCATTGAAATTTTGGTGGTGATTTCAGCAGAATCAGAATTTTATTGAACAATTTTAGTAGGTATGAGGTATGAATGTGTCAACAAAATGAGAGGAGGATGGAGAATAGGTTGTAAATGCAACGTCTATAATTAAACCTGTAATGAAATATAAGCAAATCACTACCATCACTATCATGATTCACATTTTCTTTTTAGAAGCACATCTACTCATGCCCTTCTTTCCGCCAGTCAGCCTCAACTTGAAAGTCATTCTACTTGCCCAAAGGTGTTGCTCAATTTGAAGGATTTCTGACACAGAAAACAGATGTGACAAATAAGAGCAAACCATCATTGTGATATCAGACATGAGTACAAAATAAAGTATTGGATTATCAGGATGAACTTAGAGGTCATTCACCTTTTTCCAATTGCTTATCTTAAAAATTAAGATCTGATCTGTGTCAAAAATAGCTATACTGCTGTAACAGTACTGCATAATTACAAGTATAATCATGTTTCTGAGTGAAAATTAGCTCCTGAACCCCTTGTAGTGTAGTAGGTTAAGCACTTTGATTACTTCCTACATAGAATCTGACCCAGAATCTCAGTTTCATAACACCATACCAATTTCTAATTGATTTTATATCACTATTGATTATTACAGCTATGTAAGACTTCATCCAATTGAGTTATGGAGGAGGGGAGGGGAAAAAAATCTATCATAAAGATAAAGAAGCATCCATCAAAGATGCATTTAGAGCAAATGGGCAATGCACTTTTTTTTTTTTAAAGTTGTAATTGTATTCAAGGCAATGACATTTAGCAACCATCCACTGTAGGTCATTGAAATATTCTGTGACCTTGGCTCCACTTCCAAATGGAAAGCAAAATCACAAATAAAACTGCAGGGAATACAGAAATAAAATTTTGGTCTCAATTACATTGTTTTGAAAATGTTCAATAGTATGCTAACGATCTTAATTAGTCTCAGAGATACCAATTTTGGAATCAGTGCTTAGCCAAAAACCACATGTTGAATAAGCCCACAATCTGTAAATGGACAGAGTTCAAATACATAAGTGAATCTGTACGTATTTACTAGAGTAGCCCACCTATTTTGGTGAGAGCAGGGGTTTTTTTGCCCAAACAGTTGTACCACAACTTGTCTTGTATAAGTCTTGTATAAGCCCAACACACACACACACACACACACACACACACACACGCACATTATAGGTTAGTTCATTACTTTGTAAGAGTAAACCAAGGTGATACAGCTGCAGTCTCACTGGATGGGCATTTTCCACCCTCCCATATCTTGGCAATCAAAGCAGGAAGGATGTGTTTAGCAATAATGCTCTTTTTATTCATGTCACTACTTCTTGGAATGCAAAATCCAAGTCAAAAATATTTTTTAAAAATTGTATTTCAGAAGAGACAGGAGAGAGGAAAGTGTAGAAGTTGAAGGCCATCCCCTTGAGTGCCAGTCTCTTTAAGAGTTATTTATTACAGCTTGAGTCTGTTCACTGAATATAGCTGTTAAGTAAAGGAGTAGGAAGAGAGGAGAGAGAGAACAGAAGCTCTTTGCCTGACAGCAGTTGTTAGAGCAGCACTCCTGATTATTGTAATGGGTTCACTTGCCAAATGCCTTTCGTACCAAAAGCAAGGCTGTTAAACGTGAAGTTGAGATGGTGGATGGATTTTCCCCCAATGAAAAAGTATTCTGCACATCAACCCCCCACTGATGAGCATTAAAAGCATTTTCAGGCTTCAGGAAGTTTTATTTCCAGGGGCACATCACAGCATCTACCTGTCTTTTGTGGCTTCTGAACACTTTGTTCGTAACAATGAATGAGTACATAGGAGTCCTTTTAGACTTTACTGATAACTAAAGCTTAGTTTTATCTCTTTTGATCAGTAGCATACATAAATAAGGTCTATTTCTCACTTCCCACTCCCTGGAAACAATTAAAGTGACTGAACTGAAAGCCTTTGCTCATATTTTCAGCTGTTTCATAGCAAAATTCGCTTTAGAAAAAAATCAAAGATCAGTGCTGTTTTTTTATCAGCCAGTAACCTGCCCCCTAAACTACACAAAGTTACTAAATGAATATTTGAATACTTTAAAATGAACAAATAACCAAAAACCCCACACTTTAAACCCTTCCTCTAATGACTGAGAGGCAAAAAAAAAAAAAAAAACTTTGAGCAGCAAAGAAGAAAGCAAGCCTTCGGTTCCTTCGAACACCTCTCCCATGCCTTCGTCAGGGCACAGCTGTGGGTTGAGTGACACAGCCCAGCGCTGCAGCAAATGCCAGTGGGAAGGAGAGAACTCCAGAGCTTCCCCCAGCCTGGGAGGTCTGGTGCTGGGAAAACACATTGCAAGGAGCATATGGATAGGTAGGGAAAATCATAGCTGAAAAGACTGATGATTGCTCCTACAAAAAGTGCAGTTGAGGCAAATACTACACCCTTCCTGTCATGGAAGTGGAGTGATTTTAGACATCACAGTAGAACTAAAAACATGAAGATGTAGAAAAAAAAAGGAAGGCATTCATGCTCTTGCTGATGCTTTCCAGCAAGCAGGGCTCCATGAAGGCAATTACTCCCTGGGTAAGCCAATTAAAACGGAATTAGGAAAAAATAAATCACCTCAGTGACAGGGATTCTGACAAAGAATTTTAATATTAAAAAAAAAAATTAAAAATCTGATTTTCAACTCTTTATTTTATGAGAGGCATTTTGAAACTTCACCAATGTTGCTAGGACCAACCTCACACACACAGGAATGTAAGGACAACCAGAAGACTCTGTAAGGGGAGTCAAAATAGACTTTCTTTTCTTTTTTAAAATTTTTGTTTCAGACTATTATTGTTCCCATTATTACTGCTTACACTTCCAGATAGGTCAAACTGTGTTTCCAGGAGAGGGAGTGTTCTTTGGCTTTTGTGTTAGGCTGGGGAGATTGACTTCCTTCCTTTGGTGCAAGGTAAGTCATGTACCTATATGCTAGCTAGTTTCTTTCAATCACAGAAAAGAAGAAGTTTCATGTACACCATAGATTTTTTTTTAATAATATTTCTGTTTGCTATGTACGAAGGGAACGATTCCAACCCCATTTTAGAGCACATATGAGTACAGTGAGTATACAGGTGAGTACCTCCACATTGCTTGAGCTTTATGGGAAAATAAAAATTATAATTTTTGCTCCCATATTACCTAACTTATTTAAGTACCAATTTATGAGGCATTTCTGCTGGCTTTTAAACCATCAAAACACCTGCAATTCACTTGAACCCCTACAGACCTGCAATTGTCTTTGCTGACACATTATGCACAGATTTTAAGTGTGATAGTCTGTTGTAGATGCCTCAAGCCACCAGCCTGCTTGCAGAATTTAAAATAAGTAGATATAGGAATTTTAAAGGACAATTAAGAGGAGGAAGAGAACTCTGTGTGGAAATCACTCCCAAAATTGAAACGAGATTTTTCAATTATTTTTCTAAAGCACTTTTAGGCAAGGCAACAAAGAGAATGAGCTATTATATTAAAAGAAACCTCAATTCCTTTTGCTACTGTTCTGAAATTGATGTACTCAAAAATCATTAATATATGTCTGAAAGATGAGGAATTTGAAATAAGCACCACAGTTACTGGTTATCCTTTATTACAAAGTCAATGAATTGCTTCAGGTTTTCTTGCCATACATATTGAAAAAAAGAAAAAAAAAGTTGCAAAAGGATTAATTCTGAAAAAATAGCATACAAAAGTAGAAAAAGAAATCAATAGCAACAGGAATCTAGGGAATAGATTAAAAAAAAATCACGAGGGCTGGAACAGTTACTTATAAATGACAGATGAAAAGCATAAATCAATAGAAAATTCTGAAGAAGGTATCACAGGAATAAATGAATATATTCTCCAGAAAAATGAATGATTTGTATATGGCAGACAAAACCAATGGAATCAGTCATCATGAAATGGAAAAATGCCATCACATCCCATAACACCTTGTAATGACCTTGATAAGAAGAAACTAGCTGTTGAGAAGTTACATATCACTTAATTAGGCAGGAATTTGTGCAGATTTGAGAGTCTTGATCGTTGTTATGGCTTATCACCAGTCAGCAATCAAGTACTACAGAGATGCCAGCTACATTAACTACACCTTACCTACAAACCCTTTGTAAGGTGAAATCATGTCTTCCCCTGAATCAAGGCAAGACAGTGACATATACCATAATTCTCATATTTGTTAGCTGCCTTTTTACTGCTTGAATTGCATCGTTATAAACAGCACATTGAGATAAAAGTGGGCAGAAAGCTACTGAGTCACATTCTCTTATTTGGAAATGATGATTCAACATTGTTCCTATTCTGCAACTTCCCAGAAAGTTTTATGAATATGTCTTCTTTGAATTCCAAAGGGAATTTCTACTGCCAAGTGTGAATATACTGGTCAGGCGTCTTAACTGGCTTAAGGAGGAAGCCAGTTAATTTGCTCTGCTTAGATTTGACTCAGCAATGCACCTTTCCTTCCATAGCTCAGGAGAAAGATCCCTAAGAACAAGTGACCACTATTTCTTAAAGAGTTTTCCTATCATTTTGTTCCCGTTCCTGATTACATTTGTGTTTTATTGGATGTACAGGTAATATGAAAGAGAAGATGTCATGTGTTGGTAATAAAGTTTAAACAGATTTATCTAGTGGGATTTAATACAATAGTTTTTGTTTAGTTTCTTAAGCACCTCTTTTATATATTCTTGTTAGTTCATGTTAAAAGAAGACAAGCATATGTATAGCAACACATTTTCTGAAATTCTACCATTGCAGCACATTAAAGGACCTTGGAATGTGTGTAAAAATCACTTTAATGGCTTTGATTTCGGTGTTGTGGTGTCTTGACTCTTTCCTTGATGTTAAGAAACAAAGGCAGTGAGTTCTTCTTGCCTTGAGCTGGCGCAGTATCAGAGCTGGATGACTGCACTGCCAGACAGGCCACCTTAAAAAGGATGTCCTGAGCTACATTTTGTTCCATAGCACCTGTTCTTTGTCTAGTATAAGGATATATAAACCAGACAAACAGAAATGCAAACAACTAACTAGGGATTCCCCAGGTACTGATGACACATCCAGAAACTTTTAGTCTGAAACAAATTGCTCTCCAGCAGTCCTTACCTGGGAGAAGCCTTTCAGGGACTGTTAGAATGCACTGCAATTTGAGCAATTTAAATTAGACCGGACAGGGAAGCCTCCAAAAGGAAAAATGAGAACTCAGGCACCTTGAAAAGCACCTCAGCATCACATCCTTGGTGATATCTGTAATTCCTGAAATCTTAAATGGCCTTTCAAAAATGCCGCTGTGGCTGATGCATGCTTTACATGCACGATCATTGTGTTTTCCCCTTCCTGAATCCTCCCTTGCTTTGCTGACCTCCTTTTTCTTGCATCTGTCTCTTTTATTCTAGGAAAGAGCAGAATTGTTAGTTCACATTTTGCTCTGGGGAAAGGGCAGAACTCAAAATTTTGTGAAAAATTCTGAAAATGAAGCAGAACATTTTTGTTTATCCTCTGCTCTTCCTCGGTGCTCACATGCTAACTCTACCCTGCAGCCACGTAGGTTTAAACCAGTTGGTACCTCACGATCAACTCTGCATATTTTTGAGAGGTTTCAGCTTATTCCACTCTCCTCCTATTAAGAAATGATTCTGGACAAGCATGGAAACTTCAGACTTTACTCTTACTTCTTGTGAGCATATACTTACAAAAGATTGAAGTCAGATGAACCTTTATGGAAACCTTGTGAAAATAGCTGCAGATTTCCAGTCTGACAAGGAAAAATACAAATGTTATTTCCTCAGTTCTTTAATCCATTCTTTATGCTGCTCTCACAGCTTTTTTTTTTTATCTTTTAACATTGGCTCATACCTATATAATCTATCTATAGCTAGTATTCACTATGTTGTATAAGCCTACAATATTGTCTTCCCTTGTTTCAAAAAGAATTCTGTATTACTGCCTCAGGCAATCTCTCTAACCTTCCCTTGCACACCACAGTGCTTGAGAAAGCATTTTTCTCTCCTTTTCCCAACAACTTCTCAGCTGTACCCTTGACATATTTTAATCAGGGTTTACTTTCTGACCAAAGGACAGACACCTCTCTCTTCCAATTAGTTAATGGTTTCCTACTTTCTGCTGCTGCTGTTGTTGTTTCCATTGCACTCGCTGTCCTCCTTGACCTCACAGCAGCTGGAACTCTGAAATTAAATTAGATAGGTTCATGCAACTCTCTCAGCTTCACAGAGGCTGCTGAAGTAGTTTTGCTATTTGAGTCTAAAAATGTGACTGAACTAATATATTTTATATAAATTGCAGCAGTGGCAATTGTATTGATGGACATGTCTACTTCAAAAGAATGTAGAAAAAAAGCAGAAGTAGGAGGCAAGTGCACTTTCTTTTGTAGCACAAATACATATAAGACATATAAGCCTTCCCAAAGACTATATTCAAAGCACTGGACATTCAACACTACCCTGGACACAACCCTACAAAAGGAGAACTACTAATGATAATATATTCCAGTGATAAGGAATGGTTTATTAATAAAAAGGCCATACTGATATTATGAGTGGTAAGGAACTAATCCTTCAATTTTAAGTATGCTGTAGTTGTGCAGCAAGGCTCATGGTAATACTAGAATCAAACTGTAAGGGGAAAGGATCTTACACAGATAAACCTCTATTTTTCAAATTCCTGCCTCTTGTGAAGCAACACTAACTCAACTTGACTCAAGTATGCTCTCTAATTCTTAGGGCTTATATTTTGCAAAATATTTAAAGAGATATGGGCTTTAGGAACAAGTACTCACAAAGAGTCCTTTTCTGCAGGTCATTTGCCCAGTTTTGAAAAAGTGGAGTGACGGCCATGTAAAGAAACATCACATGAAAGCTACAGACAGCAAGAGAAAGAAGATAAAGCCATTGGTTGAAAATGCAGCTGATTGTGGTGGAACAAATTAATTGCAAGTTCAGCAAGTACTTGTCACTAACTAGAGTAGGTACAGAAATGCCCATATTGCACACCATAGAGTTGTAGAGTGATTTGGGTTGGAAGCGACCTTAAAGAGCATTTCCAAATCCCCTGCCATGGGCCTAGAACAGGTTGTTCAGAGCTCTATTAAACCTGGCCCTGAACACTTCCAAGGACGGGACATCCACAACCTCTCAGGGCAAATTGTTCCAGCGCCTCACCATCCTCATATGCACATTAATAATTGATCTATTAATTTTTAAAAGGAAAAAAAAAAATCAAGCCAGCAGAGGAAGAGGTAGCCATCATTTCTATTATTGCATCTATTTTTTGTACTACATGCTGGGAAGAAGGAACCTGTTGCTATTATTTATAAAGAAATCATGATGGTGTGCTAAAGCTTCTGCTGCTTTTCTTAAGGAGCGGTGCAATTTAAGTTTTACACTTCTAGCAACAGTTCCTTTCTCACCTTGATTCCTCTCTGCTGTTAAAGTAGGGCAGGATCAAAAAGAGATGTTTGTTAAACTTCCCTAGCACCTTCATACTCAGTTTCAGTTCCTCTGACTGTGACATTTCAGTTTCATATATACCAAGGGTCAAACACAGATTGCCCAAGCTCTTTCTAAATACTCAGGAAACATCCCACCATCCACACCTCCTCTTATTTCCATTACATTTTGCTGAACAATGAGGAGCCCATGCCTTAAATCAGGCAACTGAGCTCTGAAGGGTGCATATGGTTGAATATAGGAAAAGTAGGTCAGATGTTCCAATTCAAAGAGCCTATGCAGTATGCTACTTAATCTTTCTGAATCCTAATGAATAATCAGAGACTTTATTTCTATGATGTCCTTGCTTTCATTATTACACTAATGTAAAATAATTTCCATTATTTTACCAATTCAACATGATGCTCTGTGAATGTTGAGGATTTCATCAGTAAAGCAGCCCTGACAGATATATGTTACTGTGCCAGAAAGTGAATATCAAAGCTGTTGAGTTATAGTGAAAATTAAAAATTAAGGGGGAAAAAAACCCAGAAAACTCAAACCAGACAAATGGAAAAAGAAACCAAAAACAACCCAAGCAATAATAGCAGAAGCTGTCATAGAAAATAGAATTCCTGATAGCTAATCTGCCCTTCAAGAGACAACAATTTATCTGGATAAAAATGGAATTAACAAAATAAGGACTCTCTCCCATTGTCAGTCAGAGCATGAAAGACATGGAAGATACTCATTGAAAAGGCAAAATTCCAGAAGTTTGTATCTGCATAAGCAAAGAGGTACAGAATTGATCCTGCTAATTGTTTTAATCATCCATTGCAATGAAGCTAAGAGAACTCTATCCACTCTGTGGGCTGCAGGACCAAACCAGGAGTGGCAGGTCAAGGTTATCATATATATCAAATGTTACTTCATAGAGTCCATAAACATCAATGTTATTTCATCACAAAAATGAATAATTAAATACATAAAGCGACCTCAACTCTACACCAAGATTCAACTTCATTAAAAATAACTTTATATTGCTCTCCTAAGTTACATGATTATGGCTGCAACAGAAAATCAGTATTCCATTCACTACAAATGTATCACTGCTTGTTTAGGACCCTCCCTCCACTGCCACTGCACTGGTAATGTGATGTATTTCAAAGTGTTTTGCTGAGTTCAGTGCATTTCAATACTTCCTTTAAGTGTTTTGCACTTTCTTTTCAATTCTGTCTTTGCAATGCATCAAACTTTGTTTATTATATTTCAAATACTGGGGCAGATAAATAGTGTCTGCCAAGATATACTTTCAATTGAGGATTGAAAGTACCTGCTTAAAATTCCCTTTGAATAAATTGTTGTTTATAAAAAAATAAAGCTTTTTGGCAAGCCATTAATTGTCACACAATTATTTGTGCTAGACAGATAAGAAGTGGATGTAGCACGCACATTTTGTAATTAAATAGCAAAAAAGATACTGACTATCTTTCCCAGGGAAGAATTTGTTGCACAAGCTTAAATAAATAACCTACATATCCTATAAAAAGGATTTAGGCACATTCGTCTGGCTATATACACTGCTGTAAGTTTGGCTGTTTCCTTTAAAACAAAGAACTTCTACCCTTGAAGGCAGGATAACCCATATTTTTGAACAGTTTGCACCTGTTCGAATGACCAATTCCCAGGAGAAATTGTGCATGATCTGCTGCTCCATTTGGATCCCTACAAATCTCTGGGGTCTGATGGGATTCATCCAAGAATCCTCAAAGAGCTGGCTAAGCAAAACCTCTGTCGATAATTTTTGAGTGGACTTGAAAAACCAGAGGTCCCAGCTGACTGGAAGCTGATGAACATTGTCCTGCTTTTCATAAAGAGGGACTTTGGAAACTACAGGCTGTCAATGTCACTTCAGTGCCTGGTAAAGTTATGGAGGAGATTATCCTGGGGGGTATTGACAAACACCTGGAAGACAACACAGCCATCAGTCATAGCTGGCACAGCTTCATGAGAGGAAAGTCCTGCTTATCAAATCTGGTTTCCTTTTGTGGCAAGGTAACCCACCCTGCTGATCAAAGGAACATGGTGTGATCTTTCTAAATTTCAGAAAGATTTCTGGATTTCATTTCCTGTCTCTCCCAGGATCCTTCTGGATAAAATCCATCCCACAGCTGGATAAACACATCATGAGATGGGTGAGTGACTGGCTCACAAAGGGTTACAGTGACTGAGGGGACATCACACTGGTGACCTGTCACCAGTGGGGTTCCATCCTCAGCCCTGTGCTCTTCAACATCTTCGTAAAGAATCTCTGCAGACAAATCCGCAAAATATTCAGAGAACTATTGAAACTCTGTCCAGAAGCGTCCTCAAGATGCTTTTCAGTAAGTCATTTTCACTTCAATATGCAACAATAAAAATTCTGTCTGATTCATACACTTGAGGTAGAAAACATCAGGAAGTGGGCTTTGAACTTCTTTTATTCACACAGGACTCAATTAGGGATAAATATTGCTGAATTTCTCCTACACAAGGGACATCAAAAACTCACCATAGATACCCACTTCTGCTTTTTGCCCTGATTGTGGTTTTTTTCTGTGCTTGGTTTGGCTGAGATGGAGATAACTTTCTTCAGAGCAACCTGTATGTTGTTGTTGCAACCTGTATGTGGTGCTATGTTTTGGATTTCTGATTAGAAGAGTGTTGATAACACATCTATATTTGGACTATTGCTGAGAAGTGCTTCCATGGAGTCAAGCTTTTCTTCTTTTTGTTTGTCTTCCCTGCAGAAAAGAAGATGGGTAAGAAGAGTGAGAGGGACATAGCTGGGACAGATGACCCAAATTGGCTGAAGGGAGATTCTATGAACCATTATATTATAGGATACAGAAAGAAAGGGCTGGGCAGTTTGAGGGGATGGGGTGGGCAGGGAGAGTTAGCTTTCAAGGTGGCTGGTGCTCAGAGATTTTTGGGCATGACTTTGGTGGCAGCAGGCAGTTCATGACTACTTTTCCTCAGTTTTGGTTTGTTTGTTTCCCCTGCCTCTTTCCTTCACCTATCAAACTGTCTCCATGTTGACACATAAGCTTTCTCATCACAAGAAGAGGGAGTGAGCATCAGCGTGGGTGCTCAAATTATTCCACGTATTTTGCCTTTTCCTGTATCCTTCCTTGCCTGCCCAACAACCTGTTGCCCAGTCTTGATCAAGGTCCTCTCTTAGGGACAGAACTGAAGGACACCATATGGAGAGCAATTCCCTCCTCTCTGAAGCTGTCTCATACTACACAATTCAAATAAGTGAAATGTGCTACACACAACACCGAGCTTTTAATGAAGCTGAACATTTTGCAGCTGGCAGTTTATGACGTAAACTGATCCTAGTGTCACCTTTGTAGTGAAGAGTTTTAAAACCAACAGAATTTTTTCCCTGAGAAAGGCAGTCACACACTTCTCATTTCACACAATTAATTCCTCTTACATAAACTGATATTTCTGGTGCAGAAACCCATACCTGAATCCTTCTTCCAGTATCTGCCTGAACCACAATCCAAAGAACAATTGTACTGTAACTTCAATCTAGTTAATTTGGATATTTGAAACAACCTAACCGTAAGAGGGCAGATTTAAGCTTTTATATTAACTTGCCTGGAACCTCAGGGGAGGTGCTCAGCCAGGCAAACCTGTATCTGTGCTCAGCCAGACAAACCCACCACAAAGTGGCTGGGCTAAGGGAAACCTTGCTTTTAAAATCTCAGTACAGCCATAACCTATACTAGATGCGATGACACCATATATGGACTTTCATAATACAAAATTATACAATTTATTCTACATATTTGCTCTGTTTGCAAGAATACTTTTTCCAGATCACAAGGCAAGAGAGACTATTTGCCCTATCCATTTGCCTGTGAAGTTTCATTAAATTTCTGGAGGAGTTATTCAGATATTTGGAGAAATAGGATCATTGAAGATATTTCAGGAAAGACAGTCTGTAACCACTTATTGGCACAACATGTTCTAAAAGGTCATTGATTATTACCAACCATGTCTATTAAGATCCAATTTTATGTGACATTTTAAGAAGTGTGTTGGGCAATAAATTGCTAGATTGAAAGTGTTTTTCCAAAGAAGAGAAGGTAGCTACAAGGGCAGATATACATTGCAGACCAGTAATATTGCAATAAACTAAAGTACACTATCAATCTGCTGAATTAAAGCTGAGAGGCTGATCCATTGCATTTGCTGAAATAGAGAGAGTTGTCACAGAAAAAGTACAATGTTATGAGGCTTGATAACTATTACTATGATGAATGCTAAAGGACAGGGCAGTTCTTGAGATGCCCATGACAAAGCTGGTATCTAACTTATTTCAGATGGGCCTGAAAAATAATTTTACATTGCCCTTTTTTCTTCCAGCAGGCTCTGTCATTTTATGGCCATTGCCATAAACATAGGCCCAAAAAAGAAGGCTGAAGTTCCTCAGGATTCTTCCCCCACCACACATCCTGCAACAGAGCCTCAAATCGCGTGCTGCTGGCATCTGGGCAATCTACTGTTCAAACATATTAGAATAGGGAGAATTTTACAAGAATGGATTATTCAAAGAGCCCTCCTGCAATTTTCAGAGATCCAATACCTCTCTGTTATGTTTTCGTTTTCCTCCAGCTACACAGGGGAAATAATATTAACTCAGAGAAGCTCCTATTTACAAATCTGCTGATTTTCAGGAGCAACAATAAAGCAGGTGTTGTATGATGTTGAACTCTCTGATGTGTAAAAACTACATCTGAATTCTGGGAAAAATCTTCCTGTGAGAAGGCACTGGTAGCATATTTTTCCCTCATGGCTTCTCTGGTACTTAGTAAGGACTTAATTCACCCCAGCCTTTCTTTCCCTCATGGGAATTTAATAGTGTCTGTCTGTTCTCAGCACCTACTGTCAGAAAATGCAAAAGCTACTGCCTCCAAGACCACAGTATCTGCATTAACAGAAGACTTAGATTTTTCAAAAGAATGCTGGATGGAAAAGCAGCCTGATATCATAACCTATACCCTAGGAAACCCAAGTTTCCTACTACCTTCAGGAAAGAAACATTTTTGTTATATTATTATTTATACCTGATTTGTGCAAGTTTTATCTGTTTGAAATTTAACTGTTAGAATGCTACTAAGAGTAAAAAATAGCTATTCCACATTTTACTCCTATAGACACTGTAGGAATGAGAGAGTGAAAAAGCAAACAATTCCAGCAAATCATGTCTCACTAATGGCAACATAAATCTGCAGCTACCCAGTGGACCTCAATGAATCTACTTTACATTTATGCTGCTGTAGCCAAGCATGAAATTCATCCAGTGATTTATTCCCTAGATAGGAGAGATCTAGGATGGACTCACTTCTGCACTTCAAAAATAGCCTTTAGTTGAGAAAATCCTGGTAATTAGAGATAGAATTCAGGTCTGAGGAGCATTTCCAGGGGAAAAAAGCTTTTAAATATGTCAGGGATGGAACTACTACAAAGGCCAGATGTATGCAGCCACCTATGACTTAAAGTGTATGTTCCAGATATGAAAGAGCTCTTAGGACTCACATGTAGAGAATAGATCTGTAAAGGTGATTGTTCCTCACATTTTAACAAAGGCTTCAGCTTCACGGTGCAGCATTCCTGTATCTGTAATCGATTTCATAAACCAAAACAAAAGTTATACCTAAGAAACAAAGTTGAAGAAGGAAATGGAATAAATCCAAACCAAAAATTTGTTGGTCACGTTACTCTCTAATTTGGAGCAACAAACACTTAAAACAGTTTTATCTTAATTACACGGGCATTAGGGGCATAAAGAAGATGTAGCCAGACTCTTCTCAGGAGTATCCAATGACACAAGAAGAAGCAATAAGCAGCACAAATTGCAATACAGACTATTCCAGTCAAACATAAAGGGAATGCTATAACTATAAATGTTTAAGATTCCTATTAAGTTGTTGCAAGTTACTCAGCCACTCTTGATATAAAGCAGTCTTTTAACTTTAACAGAAGACCTTAAATTTTTCTGTAGCTCACAGTTCAACAGCTTTGGGGCTGTTGAAATAGATCTGTCTTCAGGAAATGAAGTCTTGCTCTACAGCTCTTATTCTGCTTCTACAGAAAAAGTGGAGCAACACTCATTGTCTGCCATGGGTGGATCACAGGATCAAGGTCATCTATAGTGAATCCACCACCTCTCCCCCAAGAAATGTATTTTAATTTATTGAATGTGGTTTATTATCTGAAAAAAATCTGAATTAGTAAGAGTGTTAGACATTGTCTGCTCTGACAAAAATTGAAAGGAATTTTCTTACCTCTTCCAAAACTGGTCTGATCTGAAACTTATTTAAAAATTAAAAAAATATGTATTCCCACTGATGTCAGTCACAGCATTTGAGAAACATGCCATGTCAGGATCCATAAAAGAACTAAAAAAAAATCAGGACAAGGTAAATTAGGTGTTTTCCCCCTCAATTGACTACACTCTCTACCCTTTTCAGTAGTTCAGAACAAAGTTCAGAAGGAATTTACATACCCATCTGGATAAAATATAAAATTCATTAACACCTTATATTATAGATGAAAATTGCAAATTTAAAACCTTTCTTCTTGTGACAAACTGAAGCCTTTTTTGTCAGTAGTGTGAATTGATGTTTCCCATCTTTTACTTCAAGTGTTTGGTGGGAAATGTACAATTTGCACTTCAAAGACTCACTCCAGATTAGTCCTGTGCTTTGTGGCTGTAGGAAAGTCTTGCAATTGTATCATTAGAGTCAAGACATTTCCATATATTTAAGGTGACAGGCTTATATTTACTTAATTCCATGTGAAGCATTAGACTGCATATTGTTCTGAGAAGCATTTCCATGTATTTGGATCTCTGATCTATTTATTTAATCATATAAATTATATGCTGAGTGCCCATTGCAGTACAAAGCCTGGTGTGTATGTGAAATAGTTCACCAAATAAGCCTAAAACATGAGGCAAAATTAAAGCTGGCTCCATGGCCCAAAGCAATCCTCTCAAAACTATTCCTCCTGCCTTAGGCCATTATGTGATTGTACAATTAGCTTTTAAATCCACGTGGCACCAGACTGAACCCTGACAACTTTACTCATTAGATATTCCTGACAGGGCTTGTCCATCACAAAGATTTTGTGTGAGAGGCCATCAGGGCACCCATCATATCCTCCAAGCACCAGAAATTATTCCTGCTATGCATGTTTAGACAATCAGCTCTGTAACAGCGTGGAGGCTCTGAAATATTCATTCTTTGATTTGTATCCTGCATGGAGAATGTTTCTTCAAAAAAGGATTTGAGAAATACATGCTCCATAAAGTGTTATCCCAGCAAATAGCCAAGATGGTCCCACTCTCGGTGCTGCATCCCTCCAGAGCCAGCAGCCAGGTGATCCACACCCTGTGGCATTCTGCTGCTGCCACTAGAGCCCCAGTGTCTCGTGGCAGGACACACACATCACTCCTACCAGCTCTGGGCACATGGAGCTGCTCATCCCCTGCTCACTGGAATATATCAAAAACCATAGAACTCAAGACACTGCTGCCTAGGAAGCAGACTGAACAGATCCTCTGGAAATTATCAAACCCTTGGGGACACTATTTGCAGTGAGTCTGTGACATTACAATTTGTGGGAACTGTATCAGATCCAGTGGATAAAACTGTTCCAGGCACCCTGGGCACAGTGGCTGTGGTTCCTTCCCAACCAGTCACCTCCCCAGCAAGGTCCAAGAGGCCAGGGGAGGTGGCTGGGGTCAGCCACAGCCCAGCCATCCCCAGGCACTGCCCCAGGGAGAGCCCTCCTGGATGGGATGGGGTTGGCTGCTGCTGGGAGCCCCCAAGGCACCAAAGGCCTGGACACCAATATTTCCCCCACGTGAAACCAGCTGATGTATAGGGTTTTATTAGGCTTTCAAAGCTTTGATTCTGTGCTGCCCCTGACAGCCTAACACCATGGCCCTCCCCAGAACAGCACCCAGGTAGCGGAGACAGGGATGAACTGCAGAGCTCTTCCACCAGCTCAGCAGGGCTGGTTTGAGTCCAGCCACTCTTCCAGGGTGGGAATGGCCACAGGCTCGACCTTCTCATTACAGCGGGGATTAACTTCCCCCTTGTAAAACCTCCAGCTACATCAGCAGCCAACACAGCTAGCCACAGGCTACTATTTCCATTAGTTCCTCAATACAAAATGAAGTTAAATCCACTCTCTAGGGATGGTCAAGCATTTTTGGGGTTAAGTTTGTTTCAAGCAATTTGTCTATGTAAACAGTATGTCCATTCACAATAAAAGGCTGATCACAAAAACAGAGGAATCTTGTAAGGCAAAGGTCTTAATTTGCCATCAACACCAGCACAGTTTAGTCTAACCTGGCAATACAGCACCTGCAAAAAAAAACACAAACAAAAAAANGACCTGTTTAAAATCTCTAGTACTAAAACACTGTCAGCTAAAACTGATTATTAAATTGAAATAAATGCTATGGAGAATTCCTCAATAGCAAAAAAGCTTATTTTCACAAGGCAACCCATCCTCTATGCTTTTGCATCGCTGAATAGTAAGTTCTTCACAAGCCTTAGTGCATTTATAACATTTCTGGAAGGTAGAGGAATACCACTGATGGTATTCATAGATGGAGAGCTGAGACAGAGACATAATTTTTTAGCTACCAACAGGTGGACAAGGAAGGAACATATTCTATACAGATTTCTTCTGCAGGATTTTCCACAGAACTATTCTGGGAAGCAGCCAGAAGAAATGGCTAAAAACTCTTAGTTACATACAGTTTCTGTGGCCAAACTGTCCTAAGCCATCTGTATCAATGAAAACTTGGCACCAGCAGTAGGGAGAACCAGAATATGTCCACTGCTGCTTTTTTCTGGACTTTCTTAAATGAGCCTGAATTCTTCCATTCTTCCACATTTTACTTCACTCCAGAATACATGAGAATTTTTTCCTCTACAGAAAAGAATAATACAAAAAGATTACATAAACAAAATATTTCTGACTTTTCCACTGCCTTTTCCTGCAGCACTTTCGATGGAATCATATTCTCCACAGACTTATACAGTCACACTTATAGTGTATCTGCATAGATAATATTTCTCCTACACTCCCAGATTCTAAACTTTCTTTGATTGCTCTGTATTCTGTCATCTGGTCTCCTTCTCTGTAGGTTAAAATATTTTATTTTTCAGAAGTCTGTCTTTGTAGTAGATAAAGAAAAATTGTATCGATTTAATGAATTGACTGCATTATTTCTGATACAAACTTATTTAGTTAAACTGTTCATGTTCATAAAACTGCATTGCCTATGAATCCTTGATACAAGTGGATGCAATCAGAGCTAGTCATTGGGGCACTGATAATTTTAGCACTTCAACTTCAAAAAAGCCTGATGATAATGATCAGTCCCTTGGAGTTTGTTTTATAGTTTCTGATCCTTTTGTTTTAACACTCTGTATGGCTCTAATAAGATAAAAGGAATGCCCACTTTGAATAGAAAACCATGTTTTCTGCTTTCTTCCTCTTTCAGAAACTGAAACGCCTCCAATGTATGACAGATAATTGAATAATGAAAATTATGTACTTATTTTTAACTGAAAAAAACCCCAAACCCTCTTGCAGAGCAATCCAATCTGGGAAGTCTGAAAGATAAGAGGAGCTGTTCCACAGCATTCAGATAAGGTCCTTCCCAGTGCTTTGCAATCAGACAAAATTCCTACTTGTTTTAACAGAAGTTTGAAGGAGACTGAAGTACTTCGATACTGAAAGCTTTTACATGTGAAAAGCGTGGACATGAGAATGGAGGCTACTTATTTAACAAGAAAAGCACCTCATAAGGAAACTGGAAGGGATAAAATTTAGGGATAAGTAGATCCACTGTGACCTCTATGAGCTGTAATGCCCTGAGTCTGGAAAATATCATGAGACCATAATTTACATAGATTACTTTAGTACATAACCCAACTAATCACTGATATCTGCACAATGAACAATACTGAACAGAAGAATTCCAATATCATATCTGAATGATGGTATTTCTTTATACATATTGTGACAGTTTAACTGCTAAAAAAGTGTTTATAGTAAACAAGTATTTATCTACTTATATTGGCTTCAATAAGAACTGCTATAGATTTGGGGTTTTTAAATTGGACTTTGTTGATGGTAATTTTCTAAATTTGATCCAGAAAATACTAAAATGTCATAGTAGACTGAAAATAAATCATATTTTGTTTCCTTTCTGGGTTTATGTTCTTTTTATGTTCTTTTCCTATCATTACATGACATCTGAGCTGCAATAACTCCTACTGACATGTCATAATAATTGAAATGTTCTGTTAGTCATGTTCTCTTTCCAAAACCAACATAAACAGTTGAATATTATCTTCAGATCTGAAGACAAGAAGATTTATTATATTATTCAGAAATATGCCTCCTGTGTCTGCTGTAATGAAAACACTGCCACTGGCACATACTCAGCTGCTTTGCATTGATACACCAAAGTCCTGCTATTTGCCATCTTGCTTTAATGATTTCAAAGAAAACCCAAAATGCAAACTAAAGGAGTGCTTTAAAACATATTTCTTTCTGGCAGTAAAAGCAGACCATTCTCATATTCACATTTTATTATATCTTCCCTGAGTTATCTCATACTATTGGCTGGAAGTCAGCACAGTGAGATGTATTTCTGTAAATTCCTGGGTTACAAATGTTTGAAAGGTGTCTTTTAGCTTATTTTACCACACAGGTTTTTCCATTGCTGAGTTCACCCTTTTGACACTGTGCAGACAGAAATTAGAAAGCAATACATCATGAGGGTAGGGGAAAAAAAAAAGGAAATGGAGAAGGGATGTTTCAGAACAGCTTCTCAATTTAAGACAAGCAGCCAAACCAGAAAGCTTAAGTGCTGAAGAGACTGATGTGCAGAGAGCCTGGCTCAACAGGTAAGATGGAAAACTGCTTCAACCACAGCAAGAATTTCCCAAATCTCAGAAAATTTGCAGACCATTCAGCAGCTGTGGTAGACTCAGAACTAGCTGGCTTTGGGACGAGTAACTGAAGTCACAGCAGCCAGGGACTCAATTGAGCTAGAATGAGTTTGTATGTGAGGATTCTACAAACCATTTCTGGGAATTGGGCTCTGCCAAAACTCTTTCCTCCTTTTGTTGCTATTATTTTCGAGCTTGCATGTTCCCTGGTTAAATTCAGCCATGTAGTGAAACCATAGTTTGAGCATCCCTTAGACAGGAGTTTCAGCTTCTTTCATTTTAAATTACTCAAAAAAATTAGATGAGACAAGATCCAAATTAAGCAGATTGATGCAGGCTCAAGACCATTCCTTGAGAAAAAAAATGTTGTGACCCTACATGCTTCGGAATAAGCACACATCCATAAATCTTCAAAACACTCGGGATGGAATACTTCAAAACATAAGCATACAAAGTAGGTAATTACTGGCTTGCTTGCTCTTCATGCCATTCTGCAATTTTCATTTCACTTTGCCAAAATGCCTGGCAGAAAAATATGGAATAAGAATGAGAAAGAAAACAAACTTGAAGTGCGACCCTCAACAAGTTAGTAAGACATTAAGGATAGTTTTAATGATATTTTCTGGAGTGATTGCAGTGTCAAAGCATATTGAGAGAAATTTATGAAGAGCTGTGGGATAGGCACATAATAGACACTCCAATCCTTAAACTTTGGAGACTGCAAGCATATAATTAGGAGAGTGCTACATAATAAACACCAACTAAGCCAGAATAATCACAAGGGAAATAACAAAATGAATATTAAAGCAGGGAACCCAAAGCTATCTGCACACTGAAAAATACCATTAATTCAAAACAGTCTGTGTATGACTGCATACCTGAAAATATATTTATTACCAAACCGTGCAGAGAGGGGAAAAGGATGTGATAAAAACAATATCCTTGTTACAAACTTCTCCAGCTGGGATGAAATTAATATATAGGCACTACATGATAACTTGTTTCACAAAAGACACTAAAAAGTAAAAATAAAACAGAAAAAAAAAAAAGAAAAGAAAGAAAGAAAACGGGGAAGAATTGCCTATAATCAATTGTTTACAATAAGAAGTTTAGATCTGCTCACAGCCAAGACTGAACCTAAATACTTTAAAATCAACCTGATGCAATAACAATAAAAGGTTTATTTTGCCTTTGGAGATTCACTGAAAGTCTTCTTCCCGTGACTCACCTGATCACAGGCATCCAGACCAGGGACAGCAACATCTTATATCAATAATAGTTACAATACCCCTTCTCTAACCAGTATCAATCCACCTGCATCACATTCCTTTCTACTAACATTATAAGTTCTTAATTACTGTAGCTAAAACTATTGCAGCTATGGAAGTGTCTTATTTTCCCAAACATGGAGTGCTCTCATTCCTTTTGCCTGGTAAATAAAGGCCTCATTCTCACGAGGACTTAAAACTAATTTCACAAGGAATTTGCTTGTATTTTACTTGTATTCAATTTTACTATTGAATCAATAGTAAAATTCATGTCATCTGGGATCTGTCCTGTAGAAGTATCCTAGTAGCTATATTTAGTGCTGCACTTGTCACAGGAAACGAAACTTTAACCATGTGAGTGTTTAAAACTTTAAACATGAGAGTTTACCTGGTGGCTTTTCACAGGGGAGTTATTTGCAGAACAGAAATCCTTCCATTTCATCTGGCATCACTGTTGCAACCTGACATGCAACCTCTGGGTGCCTGTGAGTGCAGGGAGCCAACGAACTGGCAAATTCCTCTCTCTACAAAGTGATGGCATCAGCAATACCACCAAGAAGGAGGAAAATAAGGTAAAAGAGAAGGAAAAGATGCAAAGGCAATAGTTTAATTAGGCTACAGCGTCACTAAATCTGGGATCATTTCTCAGCAGTAAATTGTTCCACCCATGATTCCTCCAATTTGGGAGGGTGCTTATCACCCTGATGACATGGTGGCAATCTTACAGTTCCTCCTTGGCTAAAAATCAAAGGAGAGCTGATCACTTTTATTTGTTACCCTGTGACCTCACAGAAAATAGGTATTTTAATACCACCTTTCACCTTCTTCCTGACAGCCCATTTCTCACCTGGCTTATCAGATAACAAGACCTTGTGGTTCTTCTTCCACCATGGATACAGTTGGCGAAAAATCAAAGCAGAACAAACTTGACCAGCCCAGTCTCCTAATAAGAGAAAATTCCCCCCTTGCTCACTTTCAGAGTGCAGCAGTTCTCAGCATGAATTTTCAAACGCACAAACAGCAAGGTGGGTCACTTTTGCCATGACTCAGCTGAAAGGATAAGAGAAAGTGATTCAAATTGCACCAGGGAACACTCAGATTAGATACATTTAAAAAAAAATATTCACTGAAAGAATGGTTTAGCATTGGAATAATTACCCAGGAAGATGGTGGAGTCACTGTCTCTGGAAGTGCTCAAGAGGCATCTGGATGTGGCACTTGCAGAATCCACTTAAGGGTTTATTGTAGTGCTGGACTGATGGTTGGACTAGATGATCTTGAAGGTCTCTGGATCCTCCTAAATATTTACCTGTCTATTGTTTAAAGCTAGATGATAAATTAAATGTTAGAGTTCTGTATTTTTGACAATACATTATTTCTATAAAATGGAAAGTCAGAACAGAAAATAAAACGCTATACTCAACAATATTGATCAATATAAATTATGCATGACTCATTTTGAATTACCTATATAACAGAATATTCTCATCTTGCTAGTGGAAATAAATTAATTATAACACGAGGAGCCATTGTACAAAGGTTAAAAACAGGCATGATGCATTCATCTGCAGAAAACGAAAAAGTTTAGGTTAATGAAATGTCTGAGGAAAGGAGTCTTATTAATTAGCAAGTTCACAGCATTCTTCACAGCTGTATTTTAGAGATGCTAAACTGTAATATATTAAAGCTGTAGGCAAAATCTGCATCTCCATCTTGAAAATCATTTCAAGCTTCTATTATTCAATGTTGGATCGTTCTTCTAGTGATTTGTATGCCTGAAAGCACTATCTCTTCTTCAAAGTCTTGCATGAGACAGAAATCAAGTGCAATGTTTATGTCTCTGTAGATAATGGGATAAAATTACTGCAAGAGCTCTAGTTATATTTATATTTTAGAATGGAATGCATTTTCAAAGTTTCATTAACATTGTACCTCATTTCCCCTTCATTGGTTTAGATTTGATGTTGATATTATCACTCCTTTTTTTTTGTTTGGTTTTGTTTTGTTTTGTTTTGTTTTGTTTTGTTTTGTTTTTTTTGGTGGAGTAGGTTGGGAGGGGGGCTCATCCAAGCACATTTCCATCAGGAGGAATTTTTCCACTGACTCTGCTGAATACTTCAACTCCTAGTAAACAAGAAAGAAATACAGTACCTTGCAATTTAATAAATGTGGAGCAAAGAAGGCATGGAGAGAGGAGCATTGGCACTAGCTATGCTAGATCCTTCTTCAATCCTTTAATTGCAACCCAAAAGACACTCAGGGTCAGATATTGTAGTGCTTCATTTTTTCCTCTTTTCAGCCTTTGTGCATTGAAGAGTGTCAACAATGTTTATTGGGATTGTTTTTGTGTGATAGGTGTTTCTATTCTTTAAACATCAAGGTTACTCTGTCACTGAGCATCATCCTTAAGTACCAAGCAGTAAAGTAGGGTTTGTGGTCCTGTGAGTTTTTTTTGTTGGGAGGAAAAGTTGCTGCTGGAGGGAGGTGCAGGAATGGGTGAGTTGCCATACTCACAGGCAATTCCAGTGATAGGGACTTCTTGTTCTGTGCTTGAGTGGGCAGGGGAAGGAGGAACTCACTGCTGAGCCAACTTTGGGTGGCATGGCTCCCAGAAAAAAGCGTACCAGCATGGAGAGCTGCACTTTTTCAGCTGACAGACAGCTCAGGATCCAGCTCTGACTTTAAAACCCACTCACCTGAACTGGAATGAACCCCATATGGCTCAGCCTGGGATGGAATTTTGTCTATCAACAAAGTCCCCCCAGTTTTTAGCAATTCAAAGTTCTTTTGCCAGGTAAAACTGCATCCAGAAATCTCCCTCTTTTACCCTGGACAGGTTCCAGACTTTGTTTTTGTCACTATCTTGACGATATTTTCCTTCCGAAAGGCTTCCTTGGTTTTCCTTTATTTCTCTCACTTTACACAGCTGATCAGGTTGACAATTTGTGCTATTTTTCAGCTGTTCTTTAGGCCTTGTCACCCCTGTCCTTCTGGTAGCTAAAATGTCCTCAAAGCTGCAAGCTCCCTATCTAGCCCAATAAAGGTGACTGACAGAGTTTAGCTGAAGCAATTAAAACAGGAGGTCTTTGACACCAACCAGAGTACACTTGAGGTAGATGAAGCAGTAATAACATTTGCAGGATGGATTTACCTGGATATAAATCAGCATAAGCCCTACACTTGATAGAGCTAAACACTTCACTATTATGTATTATATATTTACTACATTTATCTTAAAAATTGTTCTAGTTTAAGATTTTTTTTTTAAGTAATCTTTCCACAATAAGGACACATGATTTTAAAGTGGGTGATTTTGCTGACCAGAACCGACTTTCTCCTCTCTTTGTCCAGAACGAAAGGAGCGGAAAAACGAGAAAGTAAAAAAAAATTAAATCCAGCTATTGACAAGGAAAGGATGGCCTAGGAATCCTAATGACAAGCCAACAATAACTTGCATGAGGGGAGAAATTTCCATTGTGTTGTACTGGGTTTGTGTGACCAGGTGTGACCTTGCAGGAAGCCCAAACTGCAGCAGGCTCCTGACAGGACCAGTGACCCTGTGGAGACAGGAGCCCACGCTGGAGCAGGACACAGTGGCCCTGTGGAGAACCCATTCTGGAGCTATGGTTTGTGAAGAACTGCAGCCTGTGGGAGGACTTCAGGTGGAGGAGTTGATGTAGGATTGCCTCCCATAGGAGAGACCTCAGGTAGGATCAGGGGAAGAGTGTGAGGAGTCCTTCCCCTGGGGAGGAGCAGAGACAACCTGTAATGAGCTGATGGGGAAGAGATCTCATGAGTGAAGTTAAGCCTAGGAAGAAAGGAGAGATGGGGAAGGGTTTTAAGATTTTTCTTTCCTCTCTCATTACCCTGCTCTGATTTGACTGGTAATAAATTAATCTGATTTCCCTAGGGTGAGTCTGTTTTACCTGTGACAGTGACTGCTGAGTGATGTCTCCGTGCCCTTATCTGGACCCACAAGCCTTTTGCTATATTTTCTCTCCCTTGTCCAGCTGAGGAGGGCAGTGACTGAGAGCTTTGGGGGACACTTGGCACCTACTGGAGTCAGCCCACCACACATACACCTACAGAGACAAGAATACAAGGCTGCTAACTCCAACCAGGCTCAGAAGGAGACATCTTAGCTAACAGATAGAGTCACAAAAATCCTGGAAAGTTTCCCATTTATATGTGTCTCTTCAGCAATGTGGACCTACCAGGAACCCATGTGTTTTGCTAGTCAAAACATTGGGAAATATCCAAAATTCAGCTATCTTGAAGTACGGTAATATGCTGTGTGTTTGCTTCTTGACTGGAACAATGGCATAATATGCATATTATACATAATCTAAATATTTTATGATGTTTTAAAGTACTAAAATAATCTTTAATCTCTGAGCAAAAAGCACTTAAGCACTTGAGACTGCAATTAGGTAGGCTTCTATTAAAGCACTTAATTTTTATCATAACCAATCACTTAAATCACTCTTAAATCACTGGAGTTTAACTTCTTTGCTGAATCAAGATCTAAAAGCTTCATTAACTGAGGCTGAGTCCTCACTCAGCCCAGTGTCTAGACCCAATTCCCAGTCTAGATATTTGGCCTGGCTTTCCACTCAGAGTTCCTGCTCCATAGTCCAGCCCTGCTAGGAACCAATTTACTCACAGAGACACGGCCAAAAGGTTACTCCTTCCACTCAGGAACAAGAAATTAAAAAAAAAAAAACAAAAACAAAAAAACCAAACCAACCCAACCAACCAAACAAAACAAACCACTACAAACGAAAACAAGCAAAAAAAAACAAAACAAAAAATCAACCAAACAAAAAAAAAACCCAAACAAAAAAAACTCCCCTATCTTCATAATCTCTTTATCAGTTCACAAATGATGGTTCATTCAAATTCTGGTACTTTTTCCACGGCAGTGGCAAATTCACTGGAATTTTTACAGACTATTTGTAGTTGGAGCCTACTGACACCAATGAGTTCTGCAGGAAAACCAGTGTAGTCTGCCAATTGTTTATGACATAAATTTCACTATTTGAAACAGTATTTATGAACTACATATTGCATTTGAATAAATACTGAGACAGATTGATATGATTAAGAATATATTAATAAAGCATCATTCATTCAATTTTCCAGTTCTTTGATAATTCTTAATCTAAAGATTGGCTTACTTCTCTGCAATATTTAAGCAAGCATCTTTTGTCCTTAATACCCTAAGTATTCAAAGGTCATTTCTCTTTAACTAAAAATAAAAACAAAAAGAAGGATGATTTAATTTCCCTTTGTTGAGTCATTTTACAATAATTTCTAACTCTATTGTCTGAACATAAGAGGAAAAAAATATTTCTACAAAGCCAGGCCTATGTCCTTTGAAGACAACACAAAAGAGAAGCATTCTTCTGGTGATCAAGTTTTGTGCATGTTCCAGTTTCCTTAACAAGGTTAACCCCACAGTGGCATGCAAAACTCTAGTGAAAGGAATAATTTCAGATGTTTTCTCTATGCTGTTGGTTTATAGTTTATGGGAAAAGGCTGCCCTCTTCTGACAACTTTTCAATTTCTTCAAAAATCTTCACACATTTTTCTAATCTCCACTTATGGTTTCCCCTTTGTTTCTCTGTAGATTGTATCAGTAGGACTGTTATCCCTACTCCTTATGCTCATACTCAGACTGATATAACATAGAAATGAGAAGGTTAAATGCACGATTCAATTAATGTGTAAACTGCATGTATTTGATAAACATTATAAAAATCACCCCCCTCTTCATACTCAGTCAAGCAGGGAGCAAGTGGGTGTCCGGTATTTTGAGCTGTGGTAGAAATATTAACTGCCACACTCCCACTTTTTAAACAGGTGTCATCTTCCCATTTTCCAGACACACCCATTGTATGGATCTCTTTATCCACAGCACTTTGGCAGTATCTGCATAAGCCCTTTAGTCTGAATCCTGACTTACCACATCCAACTTTGATTTGCAGACTTGTCTCATAACAGGCAGAGTGGGCTGCTTTCAAATGAAATTAAATAGAAAGATGCTTTCCAGGAGCACACCTAATGCACGCAGTGTTAGGGAGTCAGCTCTTACATTCCGTTAATACACAGAAGGATGTAAGGGCTGAAAATAGAACTGGATTTTGATGCCACAGTGCAGAGCCTCCTTGGCAGCTGCGGCAAATCCAGAGCTTTGTGGCACCAGCCATACAGCCCGCTTCTTACCTTGAAAGAAAGGACAGAAATTTCACTTGAAATTGACATCTGAACACAGAATTTTAGGAGTTACATATTGACCATTCAGTACTAAAATTATATTAACAGCCTCTGAAGTAAGGCCTGTCCCAGGAGTCCCTCTCCGAGAACTCCAATTTCTGGGCTATCCTATGCTTTCTCTGTCCCGAGAATCTCAAAAGAAACCTTGGAAACTTCAAAGTGGAAAAAGAAGTTGAGGTACCAGCTAAATGCTGCCAGTGGCAGCTGTCAAATGCAGAAGGTGACTGTGGACTTACCCTGTTTTAGTACCTGTTTAGGACCCCATGTCTGAATCCTTCCTTCCTGACTCACATCAGCTGTGCTGTATTGACCCATCAGTTTCCATCCAGACATTAAGCCTCATGTGATTACTAATTTCCCTGAAATACTCCTTCAGAAGTAACCTATAACTCTATTTACAAAACTTGCATGAGAAGAGTAGATCTTTTTAGAGTGCTTTCTTCTTCTTAAAAAGATACCCAACCTCCTTTCAGCATCTCCTTATTAAATTGCTTTCCACTTAGCTGCATATAAACCTACTCCTTAATTCCACCATCATATATCTGCACTTCACCTTATACAAATAAGTAATTGCAAGGTGTAATCAATCCTTATCTGAGGCAGAGATCAGCCTTAGCTCTATACAGCAACACTGCAATCAATAAAGCCATCCCAAATTAAACTAGAAAGTGGTCTTGTCCTACATATCTTTGATCTAGATCATTTCAGCCTATTGTGAGTTAAGATGGTGATGCTGCAAATATCTCCTGTCTTATAACCGCTGACTTTCATCCAACTAAGATCCTGCTTGCTCCAGTGACTTCTAGCACTTAACAAGGTTCTTGACATATCCTTCCTGTCATGCCATTCCAAACAGCATAGTTACAAGAAAAGATGAATTTATCAAATATTAAACAGGTCCTATACACACACAGGAAAAACAAGTTTGTATGAGTTTTTTTAAACCTGCCACTTAACAATTTAATCTCCCTGTGACTAAACACTAAATATAAATACTGCATTAAATTTCCCAAGCTTGTTGCATCTGATGGAACCAACTTAGAGCTCATTACTACAAGTATACACTAATGAGATCCCTTTGGTATCCCTACAATACAGTGATTAATTAAAGAGCCTACATTTACTCACGGGATACATCTTTCTTCCCATGTATAGAGATTCTCCCTTACTGTTTAACAAGCTAGATACAAGCACATTTAAAAAAAAAAGTTAACAAATTTATCATCACTAATTGGTAAGTGGTTCCATCTTCCTGGTGAGAAAATCAAAGCACAATGGCATCACCAAGCAACCCAACAGGGCTTATTGCGAAATACCAAGCCAGGAGAAAACTGGATCATTTAGGCAGTTGTAGAAGGCAAGCATTTAATTCCAAATCAAACTGGTCTGAAATCACCTAATTCACCACTTAAGATTTTCTCAAAGGAAGCTGATTTGGTGTTTTCAGCCCTTTCTGAATTTCTCCAATGACACCTTTTCGTATTACAATGAAGAACGTTAGTGTGTATCTTGCACTGTGAACACAAATGCACAAATGAACTGCAATGAGTCCAGCCTCTCTTCAGCTCTAAGGTTGCTCCACTGAGCCACCACCTCCACTTGCTTCAGAACAGGGAACTCCCTGGAAGATTTCCATTTTCTGCCTGACTGTGGCATCCTCTGCTGAGTCTGAGAGCTGACACAATTAGTACAAAGTAGCATGTGGCAACAAGCCACAGAATGCACTGCATTTCCAAACAATTACAGCCCATTTTGTTGGTGCTGGGAGACACGAGTGCTCAGCCACTCGAGAAGTGTAATTATGTGCTGGAAATGCACTGCCTGGAACCGTCCCTCTCATGAAACAGAATTTACCAGCTAAAATTGGAAGTCAGGAATAGAAAGTTTCTTTGTCTCACGCTGTTTATTGGAACTCCAGTTATTAACCCCGCTGCATCTTTCCTTTTTACCCAAAGCTTATGAAAATCAAGGCAAAAAAATCACTATTCCTGTCCCACATATTTTATAGGGATGTTTAAATTGTGTGAAAATATAATTCCCTTTATAAAATTTTATCATTCCCTTATCACAGAACTGAGCAACACTTAGTCATGTGTGTATGCCTTTTGGTGTCAACAGGGAAAACAGAAAAATTTTAGGAAGGCTTCTCAGTCTGATATATTTCAATGCCTGAATATCTATATCACACATTGAAAGATTCTAGTTCCAGACATTTGAAATCTAGTCTCAGGTCACTGTGCTTGTTTAGAGGGATATAAGTAGTAGATATTTGGAGGCAAGGTGAGGAAAGACTCAGAGACCTGTTAAGGTCAGACTAGGGCAGATGAGAGAAAGGCTGGACAAAAACCTGCAGAATTAAATAAGGAGAGTAACAGCAGTTTCAAAAAACAGAAAAGAGAAATTTTAAAAATCCACCCCTTCATACATAAGCATATAAGCAGACAAAAATGTCATCTTCTTCTGTTTATCTCTTAATGACTCCCTCAGAGGAAAGGAACCAAGAATTATAATTTATTTTTTTTTTTTAAGGGTCAGTCCACAAGCATGTCTGTTCACATGTCTGTATATTTTTAGTTTGTCTGGACAAGTAAAAGCATGTGCAATGGCTGTTTCAGAGCTTTGCATGGACTGACCAGCATGCTGGAGCTGTCTTCAGTTCTGAAAACATGCCTGCCTGCCTTAGGTCACTATATTCCATCTTCCTTACAACCCAGCGTTTGACTCACAACAAAACATACAATTCACAGGTTTTGGACATCCCACTCCACTGACATTCAGATGAAATTGGTTAATAGGTTCGTCCAAGCATTGCTGTCAAGCACAGGGACAGAGGGGGCATAGGAAAGAAAGGACATGGATAATGTGCATAGGACGCATTTGCATGAGAAATCAGCATGAAACACATAAAACAGCCTTACAGAAGAAAAATAAACCCATCAGGAAAGGCAGTCTGGGACAAGAAAACTTTTTTTCTGAATTGGAGGAGGCAATCTTTTTGTACCATTAATTCCTGCTCACATCCCAATAGGTGGAAAGCTGTCATCAGTCTCAACCCGAGCAGCAGCTCTAATTCCAAGAGGCCCAAACAGAAATAAAATGAAAATACATTTATTTAACTTCTAAGTTATTCTCTTCAGAATAGACATTAGATTACTTTGTATCTGAAACAACACTACACTGTCCACAGCGTTTATTAAAAAAAAAATCTGAATGCCTGCAATAGCATTCATCTACAATGAGCATAAAGACAACAGATTTAAACTGGAAAATTTACAAATGTACTCACAAATATTATTGTTCCACTTCTCATACTGAGGCATCATATAAAGAGAAAATGTGAATTCATTTATCCAATGAACACAGCACAGAAAAACTGTTGTGTATTAGATCCGTAGATCACATGTACAGTATATTAAATTCGCTTAGTAGACAGATCATTATGTTTCCATGTAAAAGCCATTACAAATAATAAATATTTAAATATACATATGACAAATAATGTGCCAGGATTATGCAGATAATTCATATTTAATTCAGTAGTTGCGTCATTGCTAACAAATAGTAACGAACAGACTACAGCATGTTCTCCAGCATGATACATTTACTTTACTCAAATAATTTTCCAAGCACATACATGTCTGAACTTTTCAATTAATTTCAGCCCAAGGCACTCAGAGCAAGTACTGCACATTATCAGGTAGACTCTTGAAAAATAAATCTAGCTTATCTCATTTCCTTTCTCATTGCAGTCTTTATCCTGAGGAAGCATCAAAATGTCACTGCTCCAAGAGAAATTAGGTTAGTAGGAGCCTGCTTTTCATGTACCCCTCTCAGAGCAAGGAATAGGTTTGAAGGTCAGTTCAGTATTCTCCACCAGTACAAAATCGTATCTGCACAGCTCTAGCCTACAAAAGCAGAAAAAGAAAAAAAAAATCACAATAGAAAAAGTTAACTTTAACAGAAAAATATTCCAGTATTTGAATTATTAAACCTCCAGTGTTTGCCAGCTCTCAGAGACAGTACTTAGGACAAGAAGTGTCTCCTTGTCCAAGTTTATATCCTATTTCATGCATTCCTAGAGTAGCTTTGACAGACTGAAAAACTACCAAACATCAGCTGGATGGTGCAGAGAAGTGTATCACACTGGTCTGAAGCAAAAAGATGCAGCATTTCATCCATTATAGCTATTAATCTGCATTCAAATTAACTCTTTAGCAGCATGATGCAAAATCCGCACAATTCCTGTTAACATAGGGCCTGAAAAATTTATTTTGAGTTCCCTTGGTAGGAAAATTTCTCAGCTTTTATTTTACATAGGAAAGTAAAGAACCACATCATAATATTTTCTCTTTCACTTGCAATGACAGCATGTGTAAAAAATTTTAATGCAAGAGAGCAATTTGTCTCCTAAACACCTAGAAAACTTACAGCTGACTAATACTGCATGAACACATAAAGAGGCCACACAGGGAGCCACATATACATGAAAAACATGCTTTTTGAGGTCAGTATAAAGGCAGAAGCAGGTCACAGTCCTGCTCTTCATGCACTATTGTAATGCATGGGAAGAGCTGGTTGAACAGGCAAATGAGGGACACACCCTCTGATGGCACCTCCATTGCATACAAGCTATGTGACTTATTTTATTTAAAATTCTCCTCTCTATTGCTCTGAACTCATAGATGTAGCTATACCACACAATTCATTCCAGCCTGGGATGTAGAATAGAGTGAAACAGCAAAAGGAGAGAACAGCACACCAGGCATTTCTGTTGTTGCCCATTCATAAGAGATTTCCAACCAGCTAAGGCTCGACCTGTCTGTATGTGAAAGGACTCTCAGATTTCTGCTTAAGAATATGACACCTTTTAAGGTCTCCACAAAGTTATGACAACAATTTTATGACTAAAAAGATCAAGATGAATTCTGGTGTTCTGTACAATGCAAAGCATAGAATTTCATCCACTCCTTCATCAACAATTTGTTTTGACTTGAATTATTTCATTATTATAGTAGTTTTGCACAGGGGACAAAATACCTAGCCAAACCATAATGTTGAATTCTAGAAATAAAAGCTTATGTTTCCCAACATATTTTATCTCATTTGAAGTGCAATCCATCTCAGCTTGTGACTACTGAGTAACAGAAATGCCTCATAGGAGAGTTGCCCTGAGCAGCAAGCAGGTTCACCAACAAGGAGCAAAACACAAAAAATGTTTTTGCTAGGTGAGGTTTCCTTAATCCCTCAACCCAAATGGCTTCTCTGCTGTCTACTAAAAAGCATAGGCATGCTCCACTTGTTCAGAAGAGGTATTTACAAGGTCTTCTTTATATTATCTCTGTTTCTGTTTTGGTCAAAAAACCCCAGAGGTGTCTGGGCTAATGACACATGAGCAATATATTTGAGATATTCACCTTCCCCTTTAACTGAGTTTGAATTCGCTGACAGGTTTATAAGCTTTTTGGGATAACTGACACCTGGACACGCACAAGTTAGCAAAGCTTTCTGGTTTCATGGGGGAGCAGAAATGATTTATCTCAGGGATCAGAAGAAAAGCATGAAAATTATGTGTACCTTTCAGCACTTCCATAGTCACACACCATCTGTGTGAAGAGTGGACCAGCCCAGCAGACAATTGTCTGTGATACTCCCCAAACTCCCACAGGTTGCCATTAACCCAGACCTGGGGAGACTGGGACTCCTATTGTCTTTTATCCCTGTGTCTGTGCCCTGGTTTTTATCTACTATTTTGTTGTGAATAATTTAAATATTTTTAATGTAGTTTCTAGCTGATCATCCTGTATTCAAGTAATTGTTGTAATTATATGTAAATAAGGTAAATATAGGTTAGTATAATTACAATGAGCAATTAGGTAATTATACCAACCAATAATGCTGTAACATCTGCATTTAAATTACCTTCACATGCTGATTCATATAGTGTTTTTTACTGTTCTCTAAAAGTATCTAACATGCCTCTACAGCTGCAGTCTGATGAGGCTCTACATGAAGGACTTTAATGGATCCTATATTAAAGTATATCAAGTGCATCTTACTTTTAAACTAACAAGAGTCAGACTAACAGGAATGAAAACTTAAACTCTGTAAGGGCCGTTCACTGAAAATCTTTCTTGTTTGCTTGCTAGATCATTATCTTAAAAAGTCCCAAGTGCTGACAGGCTTACACAAAATATATCTTCTGATTTATCACCACTGGCCTGAGAAAAAAATTGGAATATGATTTAGAACTTTTCACCCTCTCTCATCACCAAATGCTTTCAAATAAAATCATGCCATTTTCATCTGAGAGCTTGAGACTTATGGCTTTCAATAAGTTAATAAAGTCAAATGTATGTACATTCTGGGGTACTATTTTGATTATTCAGTGTTTTGTTTCTTCCTAACTCTCTCCCATCCATCTCCTCCTCTTTCTATAAATTTATAATAGTAGATTATAGATCATATATATACCTACAACAGTAGGTAAATCTATAATAGTAGATTAATTTAAGAAGGTTTCGTAATTTTTTTGCAAAGTATCATACCCAATTTCTACTAGGGTATTATCATACACAATATAAGAAATCCCCAAATGTTACATCTCAAGTTAATAAATTATACTGACTTACGATTTATTAAGTATTGTAATATTATCCTCACTCATTACTCATTAGATATTACTTATTTGATAAGCATTTCTAGGTTTTTATTTTAAATTCTGACTTTCTTGAATCTGACATTAATAAGAAACAAAGTAACAACTCTCAAATACAGTATTCTTGTTACTCCTGGATATTTCTTACCTATTCCATGTAATATGTTCTTTTCATAAGATGCAAATGCAAAATTTAATTGCTAGTGTTACTGTACAAGTAAATTTGGAGATTTGAAAAATGAACATATAGTAATACTGCTGAAATATTTTAAATCAGAATTAATAAAGATTAGTAATTACACTCAATTACAAAAAAACCAACCAAACAAAAAAAACCCAAAAAATAAAAAAATAAGCAGATTATTTAATTTTAACTGTAAGCAGACATAGACTGTGTTCTGATCTTAGAATAACTTTTTACCTTCATCAATAAGACCAAAAAAACTATTCCAGTCGCACATGTTGCTGAAGTGTTCTATTTCACACCTGAGTGTGAAAAGCTCTGTACAGACACATGAGAAAATCAGAAAAGTGCTTGATAAAATTTATCTTATGGAGGAGAAGCTGACCATGCAGGTGTAAGACAGGCTGGTCCTTGAAAGCACAGCTGTGACACACAGCATGTGTGACACCTCTGTGTACAAGCTGCTGTGCACTAAATCTTAATGTACACAGCAGCTCTTCCACGTGACCAATTTGATCATCAGTAGTAATATGCAATTAAAAAAAAAATATTGCAGGGAAATACTGAGAAAACATCCTGAGCACCTGAGTTGATACCCAGCTGTGATACATGACAAATACTCACCTTTTTGGATTATTGAGAGATTTCAGCTTCATCTGAAGAATCCTAAGCTTGTGTTTTGGGCCTATTAAAGTCTTCGTAGAATAGGTCAAGGAAATTTTTGCAATGTTTTCAATGTCTCGGTGAAATCCAGTCAGTATTTTGACTCTTTTATATTGCTGAAATGTTGAAGCTTCACTAAAGAAAAATATTTAGTCAGGCTTTTGTTAGCTGAGTAATATTCATTATTGCTAAGCATTATCATTGAACTGGGAAATCTTAGGAGTTTTATCAACCTTGAGCATTCAGAATGAGGACAGCTGGAACAGGATTCAAACCAGTATCAAGCAAGGACCTGGGAAAGGATTGTTTCAGTGTGAGGGCATTGCCCCTGACACTGAGCCACATCCAGGAAATGGTGCCATGGCCAAGTCTTAACTCAAGATACTTTTTCAACTTACAAACTAGCAAGTTAAAAGCTTTAGAAAACTCAGAAAATTAGTCCTATAAGGTGATAAAAAAAAGATTTAAAGATAAAGAACAACATACCTATTCATCTGTGACTCTACTGTGTTCCCAGCATAGTCTGTTATTTTAACTTTAATGAAACCTCTCCTAGTGCTTTTATTCCAGGTAGTAATGTCCAGTATGTAGTTATACACTGCAGGAAGAAATAGGAAATCATGAGAGTCAAAAAATTATCTCAACAGGAAACAGTTGGTATTACCACCCTGTTAAATGTATTCACTGGGAGATGATAGTGACTCTTTACTTTTACACTACCAGTTCAAAGGAGAATAAAAAGCTGACCTGCCTTGCACCCTCAGAAATCCTGACCTGGACTTCTGCAGCCATCACCAGTACTGGAACCACACACCTTTACTGCTCCCAGTCAGGACACCAAGTAAAATTTTCTTTATTTTTTGGCATGTTGCTTATTATCATCCTCTCCTAAAAAACTAGATGTCATATGAAGCCTTGTCTTGCTCAAGTTTCCAATCTCTCTTGTTTTTAAGAACTCTTGTTCATTTCTGTCTCCTCAGGTTTCCAAATTTCTAATAATTAAGGCTTCAATTAATAAATAC
>VWZS01009792.1:98947-152989 GCA_013397075.1 Rhabdornis inornatus
ACTATATATGTATAGATTTATTTATAAATAAATCTTTTTCAGAGTGGTTTGTTTTGCTTCCTGACTTTGCATAGTTTTTTTCTTCTTGATTTTGAATATTTTCCTTTAAATTTACACTGTCTCTACAATATTTCTTATTCTGCTCCATGCGCCTCCTCCTATCTTTGATAATATTTCTCTCCCTCTTCTCTCTTCTACCACCACCAGAGAGGGGCAAGGGAGAACAGTAGTACCAGGTTTGGGTTGAGCTGAAAGACACTGGGAAGAGGTGTTATTTTATGTAAATTTTATGTTAAAAAAAAAAAAAGTAAAATCCATCACTTTATTCACCTCTCCTCAATCCTTTGCAAGATACAGGGATATCAGCAAGCATGACAACCATGTGTCCCTGGTCACAAAACTTGCCAAGATGATGGACAAAACTAATGGGAAAACCTAATTTCACATGAATGCCCTGCAAACCTATCCCCATACCCTAAATGAAAGTACCTTGAACATAAGTAATTAGAATTGTATGTTACACTTGTTCAGGATGCTAAAGTCTTTTAATACAAACTGAAATTGGATGAGAATCTAGGATGGACACACATGGGTAGGTAGATATCTAAACTGTTGAAGCTGAAGCCCATGCCACGAAAGCTCACTCCCACAGTATAACTCTGAAGCTGTCAGCCGAATTTTCCCTTCACTGTTTTACTCCTGGGGAGATATGCAGTGGCTTTCATTGACTGTAGGGTGATCTGTTCCTGGGGTGGAACACAGAGGTGGCTCTTTTTTGTCCCCCACCCAGGGCAGTCTTACTTCCCTTTCCTGCTCTCTGAAAATGGCAGCGGCGATCCTATCTAAGCAGGTTCCATCAATCCAGCTTTTGCCCTCCCACTTGATTCTCATTTTCTGTCTTCCTTCTTCCTCTTGGCAGTCTATCCCATTACTTTTAAAGTTACATTTCTTTCCCACTTCACACAGTATTATTTTTTCTTCCTCCAGTCTGTGAACTGACCCTTAATCCATGTTTTTTTACATCATCTTACACAGTGGATAACCCTGACTTGCTACTTTTAACATGTTTTCATTCCAGACCAGCTAAAAAATAACAGTCATAAATTTTTATAAAGAGTTTTTATGTATGTATTTAGCCACTCACTGCAGAATGGGTCTTGCCCTGAGGTATCAAAGTAAGCTTTTGTTGGTGAGCTATATGGTATCAGTCGGTTTTTCCATCTATCAGCATGATAACCTGAAATCCAAAGTTTAAATATTTCATTTCAGACATTCAGCAAAATCATGATACACAAATGTTTACACAAAATAATCTCACACAGTGACAAATTTGGCTTTAATTTTCTTAAATATCCTCTGTGAAAGAAAACTGACTAGAAAAAAGAAGGAATCCTCTGAGTAAAATAGACTGTAGTATGCAAGTATTTACTTCCTCTAATATATTAGTATCACTAAAATGCCATAATGTAATAGTTACCTCTTTAGTCTAGACACTAACTCCAAAAAGTTTTGCCTACAAAATCCTGCAGAGGTAATAAAAACAAACCCAAAACTGTAACCCAAAAATTTAATGTAGAAAGACATTCTGAAATAACTTACAGAATAGATTTCCTTTCTTTCTTTTGAATCATTAAATATTTTTAAATTCTTTAGCCTATTTGTAGATAATGTTTAATAAAATACAAGAAACTCTGCAAACCCCCTAAACTCAGGGATTTAATGTAGAAAGAAATTTACATAATTCCATGATTCCTGTCTTTGGGGTTTGAAAACAGTCCTTGTTTCTAGAATGGATGATCCTGTTCTCTCCCTGTTAATCTCTCTACTTGGACAAGGAGGGCTAATTCCAGGCTGCAGAGCTGCCACTGCAAAGCAGGAATCAGGAAAGATTGCAGCAGAAGGATGCTGCTTCTCTACTCAGTTCCCAGACTCAGCAGCTCACAGGGGAAATATTTCTTCATCTCTACCTTGGGCATTCTGTACAAGTGCATCAGGCATGGCTAATAACCTTGCTGAGGGAGTCCTGGAGTCTTTCTTTCCTACTATAAAGTCTCATTGTGGTCGGATTTTTTTCATAAAATAGCACACAGATTTATCCTTTTCTTTCTAACCTGATGCAACTCATGTAGCATGCACATCCCAGCATAAGGGTTCAAAAAAAGACAAGATACAAATTGAAAGTTAACTCCTAATTATGTATTTTCTGAATTTCATTCTTAAGAAAACTCTGCCAACTAGGAAATACTCACACTATTGTAGCTCTTTTCAAACTGCACCCAGATCCTCTCTAAAAGCAACGAACCCCCAAAACAATTAAAATCCCCTCTAAATAAAATCTTGATTCCAAAGGAAGAGTGAAAGAATCCATAAAGTTGCTTTAAACATTAATACTCTTAAATAAAAACCACAGGTTCTCTAGGGTTCATAAGACACTTATAAAGAATGAAGCGATGAACTAAACACTAGCAGTTCCCCTCTAGAATGGGAAACACTGAATCCATTCCAGACTGGAAAGCATAAAGACCAAAGAGTAGCAATAGTCAGCACCTGTGCCTAACAGAGATAACCATGAAGCAGACAAACCCATGAACTCTAATCTACTTCAACTTCCCAGGAAATCTCACCCAGCCCAGAACAGATATGGTAACACTTACCCAGTACTGGGCAGGACATTGGCTGGAAAGCATCACAAGCAACACATTTTCCTCTCTTGTAATCCAAATAAGAGTCACAAGGATATGTTATTATGTCACACTTGTTTTTCAAAGATGATAAGAAGAGGAAGACAGATCTCTGATGGTCACATTTAAAAAATTTAAATCCTTCAGGAGAGAAAAAAAAAAGAAATATAAAAAGAATATACTTTTTATTAATGAAAAAAGGTGTTTTATAAGTAGAATCATGGTTTGAGTTGGAAGGGACCTTAAATATCATCTTGTTTCAATCCCTCTGCCTTGGGCAGGAACACCTTCCACTACACTATGTCAGAGCTCCATCCAACCTGGCCCTTAACACTTCCAGGGTTCATCCTGCGGTACTTCCACAACTTCTCCATGAAACCTGTGCCAGTGCTTTACCACTCTCTGAGTGACAGTTTTGGCCAAAAAAAATCACCACGAGGAACACTTCAGACATTTTTCTCTCTACTTTTCTGGGAAAATAAATCCCTTCCTTTCCTGAAAAAGCAAACTTTGGGAATTGTAGAAATGACCATTGTGCTGGCTGAAGGGATTTGCCCATACTCACAGACACAAGTGGAAGCCTTATGGCTTTGCAGCAGCTCTAAGTGGTAGCAGCACTGTAGAGTTTAGTAATGGGAAACACTGACAGAAACAAATATATCCAAAAGAGTAAACAAAAATAATTGCCAGCAACCTTGTCTAACACTCATGGAAGTTGAAATAAGCAAAATTCTGCATCAAAAGACCATTTCATAAAACCTTTTTCATCCTAGAGTCTAAAAGACATATCTGATGCCAAAACTTAGTTCATCATTGCCAGCCAGGAGGAACCTAATACACAGTGGGGATGTGGAAGCCTTGCCTTCCATGTCATAGGCAAGGCATCCTGCCTGAATCACTGGGACACAAACACCTTCCCCCATGCCTGGACCCATACAACCATGGAAAAATAATGACCAGTATATTCAGATTGTATATATAATACAATAATATAATTCCATCATGCCAATATTAATGATACGATGGGATATGTATATTATAGCAAGATTATTTTCAAATATCGTCATTATCTTTCTTCTGCTTCATAGGGATGGAAAAGAAAGAATACAGTCTCAGGTCCCATATTACTGACTAAGTGCAGTGTACATTCAATTCAATTTAACCTTTTTAAATTTGATCTCAAACTTTTCTTCTCATTAACTAAACATATTTTTATTTACCACTGAAAAATGTTTTTGGACAACCAGGCTGATCCATTCCTCCATTTGGATAGAAATCAATGGTTCCTAAAGGCTTCTTGAAACCTAGTACTAAAGTAAACACATCATGAATGAAAAAAACCAGAATTACAAAGGCAATTATTTACCATCACATTCACTCCAAAAATCATGGAAATTGAAAAGAAAATTTTGGCAATTATACCATTCTTTTTGTACTGTAAATAAAAGTCATACTGTGAAGTAAAACTCAAGGGTTTTTTTCTCTTTAAGAAAATTATATAGATGTAAAATGCTGTACACAAATGTATACAAAATTGTGTAAGATTCCTACTGCTGCAAAAGGGAAAGAACAGAAACAGATGTAACTGAGATATTATTTACATAAATAAATTTATGAAATTTATATTCTCTCCAGCAACCAAAATTCTTTCCCAGTGCAATTTTCATTAGAGTAAAATTTTCCATTTTTTGCAGGACATTGGATTCTGAAGTACACTAATATTAGCAGTAAATTAAAGTAGGAAAAACTGTATCTGTCTTATAAAAGTAAGCAAAATTCCATGAGTAAGAGTTAATTCAATCTGACCTACCTTCCTTTTTACCACACATTATTTTTATTCACATAGTGAGAACAAAGTTGGCATTTTACAGCCTCACATTTAAATTTGTATTGGAAAATGCTTAAAATTGAATATTATGAAGGAAACTGATATGGAACTATACAAATAATGAGACAATTGTGGCATTGAAGGTTTACTTGGGGTTTTGAGGAAAAAATGAGACCAGAGATTAAAGCGTAGACGAAGCAGACTTTACAATGTTCTTCTTTTTAACCTTAATGTGATTTAATATTTTAAGCAGTGGATCTGTGGTGTACTAAGTTGATACAGCAGAGCCTGACTGTCTCAGAAGGGATTAATTCAGTGATAACCATGTGCTTACAACCTCTGTGTTCATACACACTTGCCCAGCAAAAGAATGTTCTCAGTAACACAGAATATTCTCCTGCAGCACCATTTGGATGTTCCTGAAACAGCTTATCCCTTCTCTTTAGCTTTCCTGCCTTTCATCAAGCTGAAATAGGCACATCAAGGCTATGTTATTACCATCAATATCTGAATGGATTACATCCACAAACTGTGCATCAGTAGGATCCAGTCTGCGCTCTGGTGGTTCTCCAGTGAACGAAGGGCCTGCTGGATCCAGACCTGAATAAAAACAACATGTGCATCATAAACCCTGCGCTCCTCCTACAGATATATAAAAGACTTACATCTGAGCATTACTCAGCAGTGACTTTTCATTTTCTTGGTATAATTTTTTTTTTTTTTTTAATAAAAGGCATAATTTTTCTATTCAACTTGCTAAGAAAAGCAAACATTCCTACCACAAGACTGATCAACCCATATCTACGAATTCCTCTCTTTCCATAACTAGATATGCTCATCTCTCATTTATTCAGATAAATATAAACCAACAGCTTTGGGGATCAAATCAAGAAAATTTGTTTTTTCCTTTTCCCCAGAAAATACTGTAGCTATTATACACTTCATAAAACCAAAGTACACAATATAACTGCTCTCATCTCCAGAACACAACTAGTCAGACACTCAGGTAGCATATCATTTAACTTAAGTGGCACTTAGATGTAGCACTCAATTTTCATTTGAGAGACTAGAGGCAACCAGGTTGCAAAATTTAATCTGTAATTTATGTCCTGAAGGCAGACTTGCTCAGTTTCCTGAACTGCTATCAGGGCGATATTTTTCCTCATGTATGTCATCAAATATTCAGTTCTCGTTTGTCGATGTCTCAGTGCTCTGACAACAATACAAGGTACATTAGAATATGTGCACTGGGATTAAAAGCCTTACCTGTAATTCTGCCAAGACTGCCATTATACTTCTGGCCAACCAAACCAGCGACATGAGCACCAAGACTAACTCCAATCATGTACACAGAGTCAAGAGAAGCTCCACCCACCTATCATGGGAAAAAAACACCAAAGTCAGTCACACACAGAATTAATGGAACAGAAATCAGTAGGCTGATTTAGTTTTCACATTTTTTCAGTACTTTAAATTATATTTCTAACTTTCTAGCTCTACAAAAAAAAAAAAAAAGGGTATTATGAAGTTCCTTTCAGTTTGCAATTCTATATTAGTTAAAATGTAGAAATTATGAAATTCTTTACCTAGAAAAATGTAAAAAGGAAGCTTGAGTCACATTTCTCCTGAAATGCCACATTGGTTAGATAGGCAGCAGGGAAGGGAAGAGGAAGACATTTATCAGATATAAGAAACCAAAACTACGAATGAGGAAAACAACCCCTATTTCCCTGCTTTATCCTTCCAATAAAGTAAATTAAAAACATAATATCATTAACAAATACTTATGCCACACAACTGCTGAATAATATTGCCAAATGCACACCTTAAAATGACTATTCTACAAAGCAGGCAGTATTCCAAAAAAACCCAAATAAAAACCTACTGAAGAATTCTAAAAGTGTCACCCGACCTAGCTGGAATCCCTGCAAAATGATGGGGAGACACAGGATCTGAAACATTAATATGTCTCAAAATGAATTAGAAAGGCATCACAACAGCTTTTAAGCGTGAAACTGATAGCTGTGGGACACTACAGACCCCCCTCCCACCACTTTCAGGACTCACACACACTGCTACTGTTTGCCAGGCAGATCTTTAGACAGAAATTAACTTGGAGACTCTTCTTATTGTCCTATTCAATTATTTTTATTTTTTTTTATTCCATAACAATAAATCTACTGGAGCAATTGCAGATTGCTATCACTGTATCTAGTCCCAGAGCACAGATTCTGATAGGCTTTCCCTCCTTTCACCTCAGCCTTTCTCAAAATGCTGTATGTTTTTCTCAAATTCCGTGTGAATATCTTTTACTGCACAGCATTCAAAATTTCTGAATTTCTGAGAAATATATAAGTGATGAGAAAATAAGAAAATTCATGTGACAAATCAGACAATGGCATAAATAACATCATGACATGTTTTGTTCATTTGATCAAGAAATCTATAGCCCAGTTAAGACCACTGGCATCAACTAGGGTTTCAGCAACTGCCTCTAGAGACAAGAAGTTTATACCATTTTGGAATTAATATTTATATCTTTGCCAGTGGTTTATTTCTCATTTAAAACCTTTATTTATAGTAGGTTAATAGTAAAAAGAGTAGTGCAATGCCTTTGTAAAATGTTTACACTGCATACTACTTGAACACCTCTCACTTCACTTCTTCACTGCTGAATTCACTCTTTCCAGAAGACCTAAAACTTCCAGCTGGTTCAAGAAATCAGATGCACTTTCAGGCACATTTCAGTGAAAGGGGAATAAGAACTCAGGTGAAGTTAAATATATGCAGTAATAACTGCATGTAAAGTTAGTAATACCTCTCTAAAGAAATGTGATTTGACATTGTTCACTGGAATTCTCTATAGATATATTTTAAATACACATTCCCACTCAAACCATGCTCTTGACACTTAATTCAGAACAGATGCAATGCTCTTCCTTACCAGCATCTGGTCAACATAATTCTTCAGTATTTCTGCAACTTTTCTGCAGTTTTCCACAGCAATTATGTAATTCACAGTGGTAGCACCACGATTCCAATCAACTATAATGAGATTAATATCCTCTACAGACAGTAAAAGCTCCTTCATGTCACCCAGCCATGCTGGAGGTGATCCTGTTGGCCTGAAGCCATGAATAACAAAGACAATTTTCTTGGTTGTATTCAGGTACTTAGATGCAGTAACGTTGTGTTCAATGAGTCTCTCAGAACAATCTTGATTTTCCCTCGTGTATAGGAGTAGCTGAACACGGAGTTCTGTTCCAGACAAAGCATTGCCTATGTTAAGGTCTGTAAATTTGGCACATTTTTGCTCCTCATCTGAAAAAGATTAAAATGTTAAGACAGTCATTTGATGAGTTGGGCCACCTGAAATACCACCTCTTCACTTTTCTTTCCATACCTTTTTCTGCTGAAAGTGGAGAACTTCCATTTTCTTTACCCTTCACCTTTGGAAAGATGTGTCAATACATGCACTGAACAAGGAACCACAGTTCAACTAATAAATCTGCAGATACCATTATGCTTCTCCAAACCCTTCAAATGTGAAATTATCCTAATTTTTCCTAACAGTGTGTTTTTCTCCTTATAAGTACTAATTAGTAGTCAGTGTTGATAAGATCCTTTACTTCACCATCAAAGGCAGGTTCTCAGAATTTTTCACAAGTGTGGGCTGTATAAACAGGAAGGCTGTTGTGGTTGTTTCTTCCTCTTTGGAGGGTGGCTGTGCTGCCAATCCTTAGACCTTATTTTGTTTGATCTAGCAATAAGAAATAGCTGCCTGGCAAAACAGGAATGATCCTGAACCCTTTCCCAGCTTTGGATCACCATAACGGCACCATTAACAAGAAACAAAGGCAGAATAAACAAAGAATCTTACTCTGAGTTTGAAAAAATAAGAATTAAGGTCAATGTATATAATGGCACAAGGCAAACAGTAGGATTTAGCATTTCTGTCTGTACTTGGACAGTTAGGGTGTACCAGGTTAAGCTTGTCAATAAGAGGATGGAGATTTTCAAAAGAGTCTAAAAAGGCTAAATTTCTCCCCTGTCTGGTTATCAACATCCAAAGTACACACTTTAAAGAGATCTTTTGTCTGCTGAGTCACATTGTGTGGATAAACCACTTCAGGACTCTTGGCAGAAGACCAACATCTGTCACAGTTCTGCTATGGCATCTTCACCTTTGTTATAGTGTTAGTCGGTTTTTAGCCAAGGTTTTTGGCCCATCTCTTGACTTCTAGTGGGTTACATTACTTCAGACAAGACTTTTGTCTCTTTGGTGCCTGATGTCACCTTTCTCAACTCTTTTGTCATTAAAATCTTTGCAAAACAAGTCACTTTCAAGAAAGCAAAAGCGAGAAAAGAAATACTGTATTCTTAGTTTCTTAAAAATAATATTAAAAAAACCAAAACCTGAATTTCTCGGATATTTTGAGTCATAAGAGAAGCAGTTCCAGCCCTTCTCCTTTTCCCAGAGAACAGCTCGCAGGCAGAATCAAATCCACCATATCTGAGGTGGACAGCAAGCCTGCACCCCTTCTTAAAGCTGCAAAAGGCAAGTGTGGGTGGCATACAAGGTATCCAATATATGTGCTCAATACTACAGGTCAGGTCTAAGCAAAGCTAAACGATGTGAATTACGGCATTCAAGATGCAGTAAGATTCAATAAAGGCACTAAAGACACTAATTCACTAATTTAGGGAACTAGACCAATCATTTCTAATGCCAAACCACGTATCTACAAGGACTAGATTGGCCACCTCTGGGCTGGACATCACCAAAAAATAATGGGTATAGTCCAAACAAGAGCAGGCTTGAGGTTACACAGTTTTAAAAATAACCTGAAACTCCCTGCTGCAAATCAACCAGACAAAAGTTTCATGCCCATTACTATGTTGTGATACTAACTACAGTTATTACACGGAGAAAAAGACAGAATTATATTTCAAAATAAATACCATTGTTTTTCTCATTTAAACCTAATAATATAGGTAACTTTTACTGAGATTTCTAGACAGTTTATTAACTAACAACTGATACAGGAAGGCAACTCATTTCATTGCTTGGACTTATCCAAGAAGTTCTGAAACTAAAAACTGTTCAGCGGAATTTAAAATAATTTTTTTAAAAATAATAATCAAAAACCTGGTAAAAGTCATGCACGTGACATAATCCAGAGATGTTAACAATATGTGTCACATTTGATTTCTGATTTTCATATATTTACATATGATGATAATATCAGAATATAAATTACACTACACTAAATTCATCTACAAAGTGAAAATAAAAACCAGTCACTTGATTATAGTTTCAAAGGTACAACATGAAACTGTCATTTTGCCTGATGTGGTCTTTAAATCCAAGTTTAATCACTGATCCTTCAAAATCACTCCTTTATATCTAAAATATAAAAGATTCATTGTAAGATATTGCTCTTTATCCCTTTAAATATTTTGATTTTCTTTTCTAATCCTCTGATTGATAGAAATAAAAATTACTTCTTCTAAAACCAGTGGAATGACAGTGAGATAAACCAGACACAGTCTGTTCCATGGCAGTGAGAAAACTATCACAAGGAAATTATTTTAGCTGCCAAACCTATTTACTAATTGGCAAATGTCAAAGGGAAGTAACTCCTTTACTCTTGGCTGTGAAATGACAGAAGTTATTCTTTCAAAGTAAACAGAGAACAAAACCGAAATGATGATGTCTTTACTGTGGAATTAGATAAGTACTACAAATAGGTTTATAGATTTAGTACTTTGAATTGTTTAGCGAGGAATCACTGGGGGGTTTTTCAAACTCCTATTTCTCATTGAATACTGGAAGCAATACCCAGCTGCCCTCTGTGCACTCTTGTTGGAGTACTCACTCTTTTCTGTACAATCAAAACATACACGTAGCCATTGGGCTGTTACAAATGCAAGTTTAATCAAGTTAACGTATAAATTTTAACTTTCTTGTGCACATTGGTAAGCATTTTAATTATCTTGTGTGGTTGAAAAGGGGAAAATCTTAAGTGCACACTCTTTTTTGTAGCTAAATTTTACTATTTAAAATGTAACACATAACTTGAAAATCTAAGCACCTATCAAATGAGCAACAACCAATAAACTCACATAAGTAACTATTTCATGATTACGTCTACTTTGTACAAAGTGCACATACCTGAGCAGGTCTCTGGGCAAAGTACAAGCCAGAGATAAAGTATCAGGCTTGGTTCTATTTACTTTAAAATGAAAACTTATGCCTCAGTTTGAAAGTTATTGAATTCTTTTTACTAATCATCTGCTCCATTAGGCTTAATTCATAAGATTTTATCTTAATCTTTTAGCCAATTTAAATGAAGGAATATTCATTTTTTTAATGTTTTATTAAAGTGAAAATTCTACATTGCAAGTAAGCTAATGGTTCTTACCTGATTTCACCCAGTATATCAAACAGATGAAGAAACACAATTTCAACATGTGGAAGTGAAGAAAAAAGTGATGTATAGTATCCACAGACAAGTGGCAAATTGAGTGTTTCCTTATGCTAGATTTCTAACACAACTGAATGACACCAAAGAAGTGAGTGAGTAGGAAGCAGAAAGTAAAGCTGTAGTCTAGCTTCTGCAATTTATGACTCCTCCTAGTGAGTGACTTCAGTAGATAGGGTGGTTTCTGGGCTTTGAGGGTTGGGACCGATTTTTAATCTATTTCCCTCTCTGTCTATCAGCAGATTTACACGTAAGCAAGTGATGTCATATATTACTGACAACTCCTGCATGCGTGGAGTTTAGGAAGTGACGTAACTAGTGGTGTATCCCATTAAAGATCCACAGTGTGGGGGGTTTTAAGTGTTTCACTGAACTGCAAATAGGGGCATTGAGATGGGCAAAAAGCTTAGAACAAAAAGTCATTCTGCTGACAGAAGGATCTTCCTGTAAGAACTTGAAAATAATTCTGAGAACTGTATCTCTGGAGATCATTTTTCCATAGAATTATCATCTGAGCTTTTCCAAGGATTCATTCTCTAATCTAAGTTCGGAGAGGGTCAGCAAAAGCCTCACTGGCAGAGAGATGGAGCATAGAGTCCCATAAACCTCACCCAGGTATTGACTTGCTGTGTGTTTTTTAGCCTCATTCCCTCTGTATCCCACCTGCAAAAAAAATGAAAAAATACTTGTTTTTATGAAGCTCATTTATTTACAAATCACTTCACTGGGTAAATACAGGACTGCAGATTACAGGTTTTTAAAGCTTGTGGTGAGACAAAGAGGCAGATTATGCAGAGAACCCTGCATTATCCATGTGTGAAGAGTGGATGCTCAGTTTGCCTATAACTGTGTGCCAATTATTTCCAGTGCAGGAGAAAGAAAATCATACCATAACCATTCAAATATGATGCAAATGCACCTTAGGAATGTTTCTTGCATAGTGTATCCTTCAGAGTGCTTCTAAACACAGGTCTGGGTTTCCTTTGGTTCCTTCCACTACAGTTAAGGGTGTGTAAGTAATTAAGTAATGTGTTTCATTGCTTAATTTTGAGTGATCAGTGTCTTCAGCTTTACGAATCTGAGCAGCTCATCAAAGCTGTGCTGCACAAGGTTTTGCAGCAGACAGCCTTCAGGAGGTGTCATCAAAGGCATCTTTTCCTCTTTGAATGAATCCAAATGGAGAAAAAGATGCAGTATGTCTGTTGGTATGAAAATCAACTCAGCTCAACAAACTACCTTTAATTTTTTGCTCCCATTTCTCAAATATGTCACTTGGTTCGGAGTAAAGTTCACTATGGTGGCTCTTGAATTCCTTTGCACTACCTTGTCATCTCAAATCTTTGATACTTTGCCCAACCACTATAATAAAAGAACAGCTTTACTGACATCACTTAATGCTTAGAACAAGTAATGGCAGTGTGAGTCTGGCTCTTCCCTCTCCCTACTTTTTAATCTAGATTATTGTTACAACAAAAGCCCAGTGCACCCAAGAAACCTCCAGTCAGGGAGCCTCAGCATGCACTCTGTATATGGTAGCCATTCACACACAAGTTAAAGCATGGAGAGATCAACACCACTAAAACAGAACTGCTAACAGCCCCAATAAAACATTTACTGGGCTTATCCAAGAGCCAATCACCTGGCTTTAGAATAAAATCTTACATATGTACTTTTATATGTACCTAATGAAACTAGCTGTGAATAAACTGCTAACATTTGCTCTTTTGCACAAAAAAAAGGGGAAAAGAGAGGATGTTCTAAATTTCTCTTGAACTGAAAACTGAAATAAGCCCAGCTCACAGTAATGTTGATATAACTCCTCATGAAATGTTTTCAAAGCCCTCTGAAACCAATCTTGGGAAAGGACTCCCATACCAAATCAATGTCCAGAAAGTTTTGTGGTATTAATCAGGATGTTGAACCGGGGTGAACTCATGTCTCTGTCATGTGACAAGTGAACTGTGCTCACCAACAGTGGCACTTGTGCTTCTGGGAAATTCAGAAATCTCAACTCCTGTTATTGGTTATACTGTAGGTTCTACTGACAGCTCACTGTCAGGTAAATCTGTCATGGTGACCTCTGAGTTTCAGGTGCACTCTCACAAACTCCAAAGTTCAGCTATTTCCCATCCCGCTTTGCTGCACTGTTGTTATGCCCATTCATTATGCCTCGTGCTTTTCCCACAAGGATGCATTCCTCCTCACACTGAAATTCAGAGTTATCTGCCTTAAGCAAACCACTGGAGGATGCTGGCACTGCCTCTTCAGGACTTTGACTGTCCCCTACAATGCTCAGGTCTGTTGGAGTACCACCTGCTGAATAAACCCTGATAATTTTAGGGTTAAAAGTAAACCCCACAGCTGCCAGCTACGAAAAAATTCTCAAGACTGGCCAAGTATTCAAGCAGAAAAAATATATGTTTCATTTTACTACAGTAAAAGATTACTATGGTCTATCAATAAAAGAATGAGACTATTACAGTTGAACTTATCTCCAGAAGTTTTTCATAAAATAGCACCTGAAAACATTACAGTGTGGTTTTTCAAGATTATAATCAAATTCTTACACAAGCCTTGATATGCTGATCTGTGGTCACATGCAAATGGTATTTCCCCTTCTGATCTCCTCTGTCCCCAGGGATTCCGAAGTGTTGGGAAATCCCATTCTCGGAACAACTCTCATCTCTTACTTCACAAGCCACTTCTACAGAAAAATTCTTCTCTAACCAATAAACTTAAGAGCACTGCTCCCTTCCAGGCAAGAGGAAATCCCACTGGGCTGTTGCAATGCAGTATGTTTAACTACGAAAATAAGCTGTTGAAAGACTGCAAATAAAGAAACTGACTTGTTGGAAGAAATTTAAGACTTACCGTCTTCTACACTGATGTTTGCAATTCCTGTAAATTGATAATCCCTTTCTAAATAAGCTTGATGAGTTGGTAACTAATCTTCCATTAGAAAATATGGGTGCTAAGGCAGTGCACACCATTTATGCTTTGGAAAATAAATTCTTTAATGATTATTTTTCACATTGTTGTCATCAGGATGACTTTTGAAATTGTGATCCTTTGTAAAATAACACTTTAAAAATATACTTGGAATGCTGAATATTTGTACACAACTGAAACCTGTTTGTAGCAACCAGACAGGTGTGGATTATAAGGCAGGTGTAACTCCAGCTTTAAAGATAGCAATTGTACTCCAGTAATTTTTATTGAGAAGTGAACAACATCCAATATTGTTCACGTGTATTTTGTCACTATCACAATGCTTTACCATGCTGATGAAGGCAGCATTTGGGGAATGCAGTTTCTTAGCCCAGTTTTCGCATAATTAGGTGGTTTCCCACTAGTTATTCACTGCTCGATTGCAGTTTCACTGAGAGGAGAAGGAAATACCCTGTGGCACACATAGCTCTTCCCAGAGCCTTGTTCCTGTGCCATGAATACTTCCACTGCAATGCTTGCCAACATCAACCTTTTCTTCCTGTCAGCAGGGGAAACCCAGGAAATAAAAACTGAATTAAGTGCCTTAAAACACTGAAGTGTCATGCAACCACCACAACACGGCCCCTAGCTGGATCTGTGCCCACTGTGCCACACTCTGCTCTGTCCTCCTCCACATCTCCAGCACAGCCACAGAGCATGCACCCCCTCACACGTCACTTTTTTCTTTTTCCATTTCTTTTTCTATTTCTTTTTCCAGCTATACTAGATGTTGAAATAAAGTAGATCAGCTTTATTTTCAAACATTCTGTGTTATTTTATCGTTTGTCAGTCTTTTAATTTTTTAAGCCATAATGCGTGCAAAATTAAACTCTTCAGAACTTTCACACTGTTAATAATTCAAGCTTCTGTTTCTCTAGAAGTACCATTTTTTAGCATGACAGCACACAGTAAAGAGTCCATCAGGTCAACAATTTCCTTCCCAGCAGATGCCTCCACCAGGGCCTTCAAATTTATAGTTTTGTCCTTACCAGAATCAAGGTGTAAATGCTAAAATTGCACAGAGCGCTCCTGAACTCTGTCATTCAAGTGAATGTGAAGGGCACCAGGTGGAGGAAAGATCCTCTGAAAGAATGAGAAAATGGCAGAGTTGTGACAATGACACACAGAGTACCAAAAAAAAACCAAAAGGAGACAAAGAGAGTGTAGCTAGAAGCAGAGGAAGTCAAGAAAAAGACATGTTGATAGTGGATAACTGGATTAATATTTTTTTTGTTTGTTTTTTGGTTTTCAGGGGTTTTTTTGGCTTTTTTGTTGGTTGGTTGGTTTTGAGGATTTTTGTTGTTTTTTTTGTGTTGTTTGTTGCTGTTTTTTGGGGGGTTTTTTTCCTATTTTTATATGAGACAAATGCTCATATCTTTGAACTTTATCAAAAAGGAATGTTCAAGAGCCATACTATTTTTGAAATGTGCTATGCATATAAGTATATATTATATTATTGTCTTTTTGCAAATATTAAAATGAATGCTATATGTATAAAGTTAGAAAACTTCTTTGATTAAATGTAATTTCTTTTAGTTCTACTATTAATAAAACTTAGAAATAGTAGTGTGATAAATATATTTTTTCTTAGACTATAACACAGTAACGTAAAAAACTTTTATTCACGTAACTAAAAAAATAGTAAAAAGATAATAAAAAATTTCTTCATATTCTTAGATCACCCTATATAAATGAAGACAGGGAGGACGAACACCAAAACTAAAAAAAAAAAAATAAATTAATCTCCATTATCAAAAAGTGCACTAACAAAAAAGAAAAATAAAAAAAAAGTTAATTTACAAGTTAGAAGGACTGATTTTGACTAATGCATGAAAGTCTATGAATATACAAGTTAATGCATTTGCAAAAGTGTTTTCTATGTTAGTGTGTGCTCTTGGCTAAATGCCAAGCACCCAAGTGTTGTAACCTTTTTACTTTATTGTCTCTTATTGTCTTTTATTAAACTTTTTAGAAAAAAGTGAACCTCGTTTTCCACACATACAATAGCTACAGAACCACCGAATACACTGAGTTGAAGGGGACCCGTTATGGAGTCCAACTCCTGGTCGTGCACAGGACATCCCTCAGTCACACCCTGTGCCTGGGAGCATTGCCCGAACACTCCTTGAAGTCGGTCAGCCTCAGTGCCGTGCCCATTCTCCTGTGAGCCCGTTCCAGCGCTCAAACAGCCTCTGAATGAAGAACCTTTTCCTGATAGCCAGCCTAAATCCCCGGACTCAGCCGCTCCGCTCCCCGGTTCCCTCACGAGGAGCCGGGGCAGGCGAACAGGGCGGACCCGGCTGGAGCGGCCAGGCGAGCCTGAGGCCAGGCAGGGCCGCAGCACCGCCTTTGCCTTCTCTTTCCTGCCCTTCCCTTCTCTTTCCTTCCCTTCCCTCCGAGGGCCGTGACGAGGCAGCTAGGAGCCGCTGGGTCCCGGCCATGAGGCGACGGGGCCGGGGAGGAGGGAGGAGGAGGAAGGAGGAGGGAGGAGGGGTCTCGGTGGGCATCAGGGCGGCTGCCGGAGCCCCTGCGGTGCCCGCTTCCTCCCACGGCCGCCTGAAAGCCGCTGGGATTCCGCGTTGGATGCCTGCTCGTCTGGTGTGGCCTGGGGTATGTCCTTTGCATGGATAAGGAGGAATGATCCTCAGGCCGCAGGCAGGAGCAGGGAGTGGGCACGACCATGGGCGCTCCTCCACAGCCGGGCTGTGAGGGCGCGTAGGTGCAGGAGCGGGTGTGTTTGCCAGGGAAAGGGGGCACATACATCTTTATCGCCTGTTTGCAGTCATTTGTCGCATCGACGTGTAACCATTCGGCATTTTACTGAAAGCACAACAGAGATTATTGTGGGAAACGACAGAGGAGCGCCGGTTGTGTCGGTGGGTGTTTCATGGCACCTGCTGGAAAAGGCTGCAACTGCGTCCTTGGGCCGCGATTATCGTAAGGAAATATATTATTATAAGGAGGTGGTGACCGGGGCACAGAATTCACTCCTTGGTATTCTGCAGTCGGTCCTGAGCACTCCTGGGCAAAATGTTGTCTTTCTTCATTCTGTGAAGAAAGTTATTGTCCACTATTTAACCAACAACAACAACAACAACCAAAAAAAAAGCTGAACCACAAGTTTATGAAAACAAGATGGTTGAGTCAGAACTAACCAGCAGGAGATCCTCAGGGGAAAAATACACCAATCACTTTACTGATCACATTAGATTGTTTAGTACTTGAAGGAAAATATTTTTGAACACCTAAACAGCTTTTATATCTGGCTTCAGATAAGACAAGGAATATGTTTTTCCGTATTATCTAAAGCTTTAAAAATAATATTTAAACATTGAGGTAGCATGTGCATGTTAAAAATATTTCATATGTATATATATATTTTTTTTTTGCATGTGTTAATTTTGTAGACCAAAGTTTCTCTGAGCTGTTTAGAGGAAATTCTGTTTGCTGAGGATCTTAACCTTCAGAATCCCAGTATGAACTAATGTGGAAGTAAGCAATACCTATTAATTTTTAATTGGTCTCGATTTTACAAAGCAGTATGAGGAGTGAAGGGAGTTGACACATGCATTTTGGTTTTAGAAGTGCTACCAGTTCCAGATATGTCATATTGTCTGCCCAATTCATCTGTGAAATGGGAATGATAGTACTTATTTCTTTTATGAAGTGGGTAAATTGGTAATATAATCTCAAAGTTCAATGGGCTATAAAAATATTGGTGGGTAATTCCATTTTTTCTTGGCCTTGATTTACTACAGGTGGCTATCTGTCAGGCCTGAGTTTTTTTGAAATTTAATGGTATCCTTTGTTGCATTGTTTGTAGCACTGTCTGGAAATACAGTGAGTTCTTCTACAGTGGGTTTACCAATATACTGTGCTCTAAATATAAGTAATAGTATAAACATTTTGCTGTTAGCATCACTTGCAATTAATTTATCTGATGTTTTTCAAAGGCAGGCTTTTGTTTTTTTTTCCTTTAGCCTTTTAGGAGCTTTAACCTTGGTAACCTTTCCTGTGTGTATCTACCCACAGACGATGCATAGAGATGATGCTAATATTTAAACCAAAACAGATTAGGTCTTTCCAAGAAAGAGATGATTAAAAGAAAATACTTAAGGATTCCTGCAAATCCTTGGCTGCTTTTTCTTTGAGAACTGTATTTGGTTAGGGGAATGGCAAATTCACCATTTTTTATCATAATTTCTAATTTTGATACAGTTTTTTGATATAACTGTATTCTCAAAAGTGAGAATATATGACAAAAATTGATTATGCCACAGGTCTTCAGAACACAGTATTTGGTTGTAACATTTGTCTTGTTTTAAGCAGCTAATGCTCTACAAATCTGCACAACATCTGACAGTTGTGACTTACACAGTATTTTCTCAACTGCAGTTGCGAGTCTGATTTACTGTGGATGGAGTATATTGGATCCACATCCAGACAACTAAACTGAGAGGAACCCAATAATGCAGTGAACTTACAGGCTGGGTTCAGAAAAAACTGAAAGGTGGAACAAAGGGAAACTGAAGCTTATGAAGAGTAGGTGGAGTCTGGAGTGTTGAACTGCATAGGTCAGGAGAGTGGATGAAGGTAAAAATCTGGTACAGAAACAAGGGCATGGCAAATACCAAAGCTGACAGTGTGCATGTAACTTCTTCAGATGGGTCAAATGCATCTCATACAAACAGCTTTTAAGAATCACATTAAAGTACAGATTTGCAAATTCCTTTAACGTTGTTCTAGTGCAAGTAACATGAAGTTTAAATGAAGAACAGGCACAAGCTCTGCTACCACTTCAACTGTCCTGTTTGGTCACCGAGCTCCCTCAAAATTGTCACTGTTCTCTTTGCATGTAACATGCAACTGTTGTTGGCCTCTTAGGCCTGTTGGGTCACATGCACTGTGACTGCACTTGGTCAGGGTCTGTTCACCATCTCTAGGAGCATTAGTTCAGCCTATGAATCTGTGCAGATATTCATGTTGCTGAATATATCACCTTTCCTATGGGAAATTAAGGATATTTAACTTAGACTCATAGTCTTCTAATTTTTCTTAACAATGGTCATGAATGTAGTCTCCAGTGCTCTACAAACCTAAGTATAGTAATAATTCATGTGTTGTGGCAGTTGCCAGGTGCTGGGCAGGTGATTAGTCAGCCACAAAATCAGAGCACAGAGAATGCACAAGAAATCTCTTGCCCTTTTTATTTCACCTTAATGAAGAACTGAGCTCACAGATATGCATGCAATTTTTGTCCTCCCATTCACCAGCTTCAAACTGTTAAAATTTCCCTTGCAAAGATCCATTCCCAAGATTATTTGTCTCTGTTCCTTCTGTTAATGTAAGGATTTACAACAGCCTGTTTTAGGATCGTGTTGTAATTATGAATTCACGTTCTGCTGCTATTTAGGACCTTTTGTTTCCTGGGACATTTTTGTTGTTCCACTCGTTTTCTGGGACACTGCAGTCAAATCTGGATCTACTTGGGAAACACTCTGATCTTGAACTGTGGGAAGTGCTGGAACTATATGACTTAAAGGATTTTGTCCAGTCACTGCCAAAGAAGGTCTTCCATGAGATGTCAGAAGGTGGTGAAAATCTCAGGTACATAATCAAGAAAGTGCTAATGCTGTTATTTTCCAGTACTGTAAAACTATGTGATCCTTCCAGAGAATTTACTTCAGAAGGTATCAGGATAGAAATGACACATCTCCTGTCATTTTTAGTAGAACTGTTCTGGTAGTGCAAGTTTGTTTGAGATGAACACTGGTCACAGTGGTATAAATTCTGATGGCCTGTGCTTTATGGCAAGCCAAAGGAGTGGACTATTTTCATCTCAAGTATATAAGTAAGTGTAAAGAAGGGGGAGTGTGGCATTGCAATTCATGCAGCACCTCATTAGATTTGGGTAGAAAAGTGCTCATTTATTTAAATTAAAAAAAAATAAAACCAGGAAAAAAAAACAAAAAAAAAAACAAAAAAAAAACCCAACAACGACAAAAAAAAAATCCAAAGAAAACCCCAACAAATTTGAAACCCACCAAAGTGCAGAGCGCGTAATGAAATGAGAAAATGAGGCTGAAGAGCTGATTTTTCTTCAGAAATCTTTTTGCTCTTTTATTGTAGAGTGCCTGTTATGGATGCAAGAAAGAATTTTAGAATATGATACACCACAGAATTTATTACAACAAAAAGGTGCCTTTTCTGAAATGGTTGCAGAGGCTGGGATAAGAAGATTATGAATGAGTGAATTCTGAAGGAATGCTCAAGGGATCTCTGACATTCCATATATATAGGTGCAATATTTTATATTCCATGTAAAACAACTGACTGACTCAAGAGCTCCTCGCAGCATTGCTGTTTACTACAGCTACAATCTGTATATATTGATCAGGTTTCTTAAAATTCAGATTTTATACAAATCACTTGTTTTTATTATATTGGCACTGGGAAAACAGAATGAAGCAGGGATTTTCATGGCGTATGTTTAAACTGTTGCATTAATAAAGACTGAAAAATAAATCTTACTGTTGACATGCTGGTTTTAATTAACTTGAACTAAATTGCTCTGACATTATGCTCATTTAGTTAATAGTTCTTATTATGATTACACATTCAGGAAAAAACAAAACTGCTTGTTGTGTGGACACGGAGACAGATGTCAGTTGGGTCTGATTTTTAGGACATGCACATCCCCATGTATACTTAGGTAGTTCTTGAGGCAATAAATGTGCCCCATTAAGTCAGTTTGCCTTTTGTGATTTCTGAAAAACTGAAAACCACATCTTACATATCCAATTGAGTGCTACAAAATCCCATTGTGAAAGAATCCCAAAAAATGCAGTCAGGTGGAGCTGCCTCTTTGTCAGTAAATATTAATGTAAACCATAAAAATTACAGAAGCAGGACAGGTTATGTACACTTACGTGATGTGTCAGGTAAATGTATCTGCTTCTGTAGGCCACATAGTAATTTCTGTTTTTATTGAAGTTCTTGAAGCTCTTGGAATTTAATACCAACACAGCCAATGTAATCAAATCTTCTCTTAAGATAAGATCCCCATCAACTGCTTAAAAAAACCCAACAAACTGAATAAAGTTCTTGGGTACAGCCCTGTTATATTAGTTTAATATTGACACCTGGTGTATCAAGTACAATCTTAATTTCTTGCCCAAGAGAAAGTTTTGGGCACATAGGCTATGGGATGTAGCCTTCAGTACCTCAGGAACAAATCCCTTTTGCAGGGTCCAGAGAAAACAGTCTGAGTAGAGGCATCAGTGCATGGTAATTTTTACTTTATTTACTTTTATTTGTGGTGAGGCTTTCTGTGCTTACTGCCAGGCTGACATAACCTTTCACTTCCAGCTACCTTCAGATCACAGCTGGGAGAGCTGCAGACTGAACAATGGCAAAGCCTGAGAGAAAGAAAATGCTGGACTTGCGTCAGCAAAGCCATTCCTTCTCTTTCAGCAAGCTGTGCCCCTCACATTTGACTATATCTTCAGAAAAAGAGGTGCAGTGGAGGCAGAAGCAGCAGGAAATACTCCTGCTGTGTTTCCATGCAGCAATAGCTTACTGAAGCAAACTCCTTAACAGGCTTAGGGTGGGAAAGGCACTTTTGCCTTAAGCACATCAGCCGGGGTCTGCAGCCTTTCCTCTCCTCACACACCTGATATTGGAGACTCACTCTAGGAAACCAAGAAGGGCCATTTGGCTGAGTTCAGAACTGACTCAACTCACCATAGCACCAGCCAGTACAAACAAAGCCATGTGGTAGCTTGGCACACACCTTGCCCTCTTGACCTTCCTCCTCCAAAGAGGAATTCCTTGAGCTTCTTTGGTATTTGGGAATTGGTTTCCAGTCTTGTCCTGTGGAACCACTCGTAGGAAGAGTGGGACAGGCAGGGGACCAGAGCAGACCTTAAGAATGAGGCTCCTAAGGGGCTAGGACTCCATCATTCCTTTTCACAGGAAGGAGCATGGAGCAGAACCTGCTTATACTCTGCTCCCACTTCACTCCCCAGTGCTCAAAAATGCCACATGCACCACCCTCTCGAGAGCTGCTTCCCTCAGCCCTGCTCCTTGTCCTTGCTCTACGTGTTCCTGGTAGTAACACAGGAGAAACTGCATAGAAGTTGAGCAAGAACTCCCCCTTTCCCTCACAGGAAGAGACACGTTTCTGCTTTTTGCCAGCTTTGAAACATTTATGAAACATTGTAATTGTTCAGGCTCTGCAGACTTTACAGCTCCCCAAGACAAGGCAGATGTAGAAACGCTCTCACAGCTAGCACAACCTCATCTTCTACGCTTCAAAGGAATTTGAGGAAGACAGAGAATTTCCTTGAGAAAGTGAAAGAAGACAGATACAAGGGGTAGAAATAGCTTTTATTAAAAAATTCTAAAATGTTATTTATAAAATGCATTTCATCATCTGCACTGGGAAATAATTAGGGAACACATAATTTTTGAGGCCTCTTAATGCTTTCAGAATTTCAACTTGCCAAACAAGCCTTAACTAGAGAAATTTGTTACAAACCTACTACCACAGGCAATCATAAGGATTACAGAAAGATTTCAGCCTTCAAATATCAACTTTTTTACAGAGAGACTTTCGCTAAGCAGCCCAAGTGCATACCTGGAAATATCCACTTAGTGCAGTGGACTCGTCTTTAAAATTCAATTGTTTGTGCCAAAATACAGTATTAAAAGATACAAAATAAATAATTCAGAAAATTTAATAAATAAGGATGCATTGTGATATCCAGTGTACAGTAACTTCTTTACTAAAAAATCTAACCTGTATAGAAATCTGAATAAATACCCTTTTGTTAATTTAGTTTTTACAAGTTAACAACCTGCTCTTCCCTTCCAGTTCCCAGATTAATGCTGAAGTAGATTTAACTCCCCCCAGGGTAAAGGATGATGTGAAAGAAAAAAGTACTTCATTTATTTGCTTTGGGAGTTTCAACAGCTCCTACCTAACTTGTCCCAAAACTGCAAAAGCTTTTAATCATTTAACTTCCCTGTAATGTAGTTCTATTTCTATATAGGTCTGCTTGTTTTACACAGTGCATTAAAGACACGAAGACCAAAGTCCTACTGTAACTCCAGTGGATTTTGAGATGAACTTACAGCAGGGCAGAAGGAAAGGCCACAATGACTAAAGACATTGGTACAGATGTTGAACACACATTTATATCTGCAAAGCAAAGGCCTCCAGCAGCAACTGAGGACTGTGCTGCATATTAGCATTTATCCATGGTGTCACTGAAGAGGCACTTCTTTCACTGCAGGAGTTTTACTTACTGGAAGTTCCATACAGACTTAGTTGGGGTCACTTCCAAAGAGGCACAAAGGAAAAAAAGAATCCTCAAATAAAAAACTTACTTTGGTTTTCAACTCAGGAAAATTAAACATATGTCAGCAGTACTTTGGGAATCCTCTGTCAAGTTAAACAATGCTGATGGAATGGCTGTTTGCAACTACGATTCAATTTAAGAGGTTTTTAATTGGATTACTTCAAAGATGCATTTAGACAATAGCTATGCAAACAGCTGAATCAGCACAACTGATTTATGGCAGTGCCATAAATCAGGCCTACTGCCAGGACAGTAATAAGCCTATTTTAATATAGTCATAGGTTAAAATAATAAATCTAAGCCCTGTACTTTATCTTAGCAAGGTTAATATAAAATTATTCTGGGGAAGACAAGAAAATCCTTACAACCACCTATTACTAGAGCTTACCTGTTGAAGACTGGGCTGATGGATGTTGAAACCAGTCTTAGTGAATGACATGTTTTTTTTGGCATGAAGTTCCAAGCAGATAATAGAATTCAGCTGGTGTTTGATTATTGCTTAATCTCTCCAAAAAGAGAACTGTCACCAATTCTTTTTTTTTTTTTCAGATCAGTAACTTTGTTCTCCTCACACATTTTCAAGATATCTGGATAGCGACTTATTTGCCTAAAAGAGAGTCCTAAGAAGTGCCACCTCAAACCCCGAGTTACACACAACACTGCTTCTTTCCAAATAGGACAGCTATAACCTCTCTTCAGTTTAGAGTGGGGATACGACAAAACCTAAACCACATAAGAATTAAAAAAGCACAAAGTAGTTGGGTCAATTTTCATTTGCTAGGGCTACAGGAACTACATTTCATGCAGGCCATCCCTTCTGTCCCACACTTTCTCCCCAGGGACAGTATGGCATGGGGTACTTCATGGAGAAGATGTCATACACTTATAAATGCAGAACAATGAAATTCATGTTGGTCAAATTCAAGTGGAGACAAGCAGGTGTGGCTTCAAGATACATAAAGTCACCGTAGTTTTAAAATAAGGCAGGAGCAGGTATGAATATTTGGCAACATACCCTTGTTCTCTGTGGAGAACATCAGTGGTAAAACAGCAGCACCTGTGTTTAACCATCACAGCCAGGTCAGGAATGAAGCCCTTGAAGACCAAGAAACTGCACTGGCAAGAGCTACATTTTCAGTAAGGTTTCCTAATCATGGGACAATTTGCCACGGAGCCTCAGCAATACCATTATGCTGTTATGAACAGCAGAAGAATCAAGTGAATGCCTCAGTCTCATTTAAGCTGCAAGATGCCGTTAGGAAAGGTGCTTAAATGTTTGAATGGCTCAATCTAACAAATAAGTGTAAGCTGAACACTGCCAGCACTCTGTGCGTTAACGCTGCTTCACAATCCTTCCAAGCAAATTCACTGGACCCAGGAATATCTCAGTACCATATCCTCTCAAACCTTTGGTCACACTCCCTTTACAATTTAAATACACACCGCTCAAGGATTTGCTAATAAAATTTAGCAAGAAAATGTGGCTCTGTCATCACTGGCATTTTCATCCAATATCCCACCTCCAAGTAAACACAGCACACTTCAGAACTCATTTGTACCTTTAAAGTAAGACCAAGCTTTAGCAAAAGTAGGTGTCCAGTAACACCTAACAGGAACAGGTGAAAATTGAATAAATGCAGCTAAGATTAGGTTCCATTGCCAGTCAGATAAGTATGGATCCTTTTGGAGAGCTGGAATGCAATTGAGAAGAGTTTCTTTTCAGTTAAAATTAGTCTTCCGTAAATGCTTGTTAGGGATTTCTATAGCACTGACTTGGAGAGGCCAGGACCCAGCAAGAATTCCTGCTTGGATGGCTACGCCCGTCACAACTGCCAGGTCGGGATCCACAGAGGTGTTGGGTTCCTTTCCAAAGAAGTCCCGAATAACTTCACGTATTTTGGGAATGCGTGTGGAGCCTCCAACTAACACAATTTCATCCACTTCTGATTTGTCCAGGTGCCCTTCCTGCAAAACTTGTTCAATTGGCACAAGAATCTTCTCAAAAAGATCCTCATTTAACATCTCAAACAGCTTCCGAGAGATTTCTGTTTCAAACACAACTTCGACAAAGTTGTCCTCTACTGTGGAAGTGTCTCCAAGATTTTTCAGCCCTTTTGTGTTCTGTGAGGCCTCGCCTTTTAGTGCACTGTTCGTTTTTACCTGGCTTTTTGCAAGTTCTCTTGTAAGCTTGTTTGCTGGCAGAGTCAACAGCACCCTCAGTGTAGCTGCCTCATGGACAGTCAGGTTTAATTTAACAGCTTCCACGGCCTGTCTGAGGCGGTGAATCTCCTCTTTTTGTGTTGGCAGAGAACCGTACATTTGACGAAGCTGATCATATAAATACACCATCAACCTCTGATTAAAATCCTGTCCTCCAAGTTTGTTGTTACCTGAAGGATCAGAACAGACAGAATGCATCAGACAGAGCACCCCCAAAGCCCCAGAAAGCAGCACACTGCTGCTCTTTCACTGGGAGATGATGCTCAAGGGGCAGAACAATCATAGGACCACAAGCACATGAGCTCACAGAGCTGTGACAACAGACAAAATTGTTGTCCACTGTACACATGATGGGTAATTTCTACTGTTTTGTTTTGACAGTAACTCAGTGGAACTCTGTCTGACTAAATCAGAGTGAAGCTGCTGAACCTTTCTTGCTGTTCCATTCCAACTGGACTGAGCAGCAGCAGCAGATCACATCAGAACTTGCTTGCTGAAGGCATCGCAGTCAGCTGGCACTGGACCTCAGCGCTGTGTGCATGCAGGCCAACTAAAGCACAGCTGTCTCTTCACTACAGTCTGACCAAACATTGCTGCCAGAGCTCTGTGCCCAGGGGTGAATCATTTGTATACAAATCACAAAACTTCTGGGTTAACAGCCTGTGCGTTCCCAAACCCTGCTCAACTGACCTGGCACGAAACACAAGGCGAGGATGCACCAAAGCACTCGTCAGTGATCTGCCAATATTCCCAGTTTGGGCAAAGGTGACAGGAAAACAATCCCAGCCCCCCAAAAGTCCAGTCCAAGTAACTGTAACATGTACCAGCACTTTATTAGTGGGCACAAAAGCTAACAGACATGGATAAAATGGAACCACAACTTAGCCCTCTGGGTCAGCCAAAACCTATGACTTTGTGGTCTTAATTACTGAAACCAGCCACAAACCTAATATTGCATGAAAATCAGGTGGGAATGCATTGGGAAAACACTCTGTGACATGGCTGGTATGTTTTAAAAAGTCCCTCCAAGAGCAACTTCAGGTGCAGCTTGCCTCCCACTCCTTGAGGAACAAAAGTACTTTTCTCACCTGCCATGGCTCGTGTGACGAACATCCCTCCCATCTTGTTCAACAGAGACACATCCAAAGTTCCTCCACCCAAATCCACCACCAGAACGTTAAACACATCAGCTTTGTGGAGACCATAAGCCATAGCAGCAGCTGTGGGCTCATTGATTACTCGCAAAACGCTGAGCCCTATGAAGAGCAGAGACAAGCAACACTCAGGTACGCCTCAGAAAACTGCAGTTCTTACATCAGAATGACATTTGCCATTACTTGTTGGCGTTTTTTTAACCACACTCACCTCAAGTCAAGTGTCAGATCTAAAGGAAGTAGTTTCCTAAGCAGTAATATCCAATGAAATCTTTTCCTTACTTAATCCTAAAGTAGCACTGCTTCAGCACCAGGGCAAAATCACGAACCATAATGTGTCCAAACACACTGCTTCCAGAGAAACCTTGCTAAGGAGATTTATTTCATGTGCTCTATTTCTGTTTAAATGACTGTCCAAGGGTGTTCCATATAGTCTCCCTATTTAGAGATTATAAAAAAGACTATTTTCCCTGAAGTAAAACTCACTTCCAGCCATGTACATCTGTGTCAGCAAGCTGCACCTTTTGTACTCAGAAGCTCTCAGCTGTTCCTCACAATAAATCCTTTCTAAACTTCTCTGTCACTGATTCACTGTTTCTATATCCTCCACAAAACCTTACTGTTAGTGAAATAGACCTCAAGGTCTCCAAGAAAAGCTCTGGAATAGAGAGACGTCACCTGCGAGGTTAGCTGCCTTAATGGTAGAATTCCGCTGCCTTTCATCAAACTCTGCTGGCACGGAGATGACTGCCTTGGAAATGGGCATGCCAAGGTTGGCTTCTGCCATTTTCTTCAGTTTCAGCAGCAGCTTAGAGCCAATGCGCTCTGGAGTGATGCGAAAGGTTTCATTAGTTGTCACAGAAAATTCAGCTAATCCATTGTTGTTGACAATCTAGAAGGATAAAGCAACACAACCCCCACGTGAGAAATCTTCCTATGTTCCCCCACCCTGTTCCCACCAAATGCTTTATTTGCATGTAGTCTCTTTATTCTGGCAAAAGTTAAACGTGCTTTTGCCATTTCTGGATCACTTTTATTCCTTGATTAGGAGGATTATGCAAAACATGCCACTTAAGGGGTCAAAGTATAACCAAACAAATTACACCCACTGTGACCCAGTAAAACACATTAAAAAAAGTTAAGACCTAGAAACTGTGCAATCAACTTCCAACACCACATTCAAAGACAGATGGATGCTGTTTTAATCATAAGGTTATCTTTCAGGTTTGTGAAAGGAAACCAACAACTTAGTACTGAAACAGCTTCTCTTAACAGTATTAAAAAGTCAAAAATACGTCAAAGATCAGTTGCAGTACACGGATTTTTTTTTTCAACCAATTCCACACCATGCTCATTGCTGGTCAAGTAAGTAGTAAAGTGCCAAGAAAAAAACACACCGGGACAGAGAACATGTGGCTTTAAAACTTTTTTGGGTTTTGTTTCTTTTGCGGGGGGAGGTTTGTTGATTTTTGTTTCTTTGTTTGTGGTTTTATTTTACAATTTCAGGGAGAAGTAAAGTTTCAGCAAAGCACAGTTAGCATTTCAAGTTTAAATTTATCCTTTCAAAGAAGGGACTGGAAGGTTACCCAGAAACATGCTGCTGAATAGGAAAACACAGGGTCCTCTGGAAAATCATTATCAGCTCTCATGCAAATGTACACAACTTCCACAACCTTTTCCTTCCTCTCTCTGGACACCTCTTATGGTTTTCAGGCACATCAGACTGAGCCAAATGACTCAAGGTCTCACAAGATGACCAACTACATTTCAGGTGTCATAGAATTGGGTTGGAGGGACCTTATAGCTCATCTCCTTCCAACCCCCTGCCAGTGGCAAACACCTTCCACTAGACCAGGCTGCTCAGAGCCCCATCCAACCTGGCCTTGAACACTTCCGGGGATAGGGCATCCACAGCTGCTCTGGGCAACCTGTGCCAGTGCCTCACCACCATCACAGTAAAGAATGTTTTTCCTAATCTCTAATCTAAACCTACTCTCTATCAGTTTGAAGCCATTCCCCCTTGTCCTGTCACTCCAGGCCTTTGTAAAAAATCTCTATCCATCTTTCTTGTAAGCTCCCTTCAGGTGTTGGAAGGCCACAACTAGTTCACCCCAAAGACTTCTCCAATCCCAAACCAATCCCAATTCTCCCATTTTTCCCCATAGCAGAGCTGCTCCATCCCTCTGATGCCCTTGGTGCCTCCTGTGGGCTGGCTCCAGCAGGTCCCTGTCCTTGCTGTGCTGGGAGCCCAGAGCTGGATGCAGCCCTGCAGGTGGGGTCTGAGCAGAGTGGGGCAGAGGGGCAGAATCCCCTCCCTGCCCTGCTGCCCACGGGGCTTTGGATGCAGCCCAGCACACGGGGGGTTCTGGGCTCCCAGAGCACACAGCTGGGGCATGTCCAGCCTCTCACCCACCAGCACCCCCAAGTCTTTCTCCCAGGGCTGCTCTGGATCTGTTCATGCCCAGCCTGGATTGTGTCCTGAACCTTATTGCCTGGAGGGACGTGAAGGTGGTGGCTACTCACCTTAAAGGGATACCTGCTGCTTTCACTTTGCAGTTCTTCCGAAGTGAAGACTTTCCCAATGAATCTCTTGGCATCATATATCGTGTTCTGAGGATTGGCATCAGCCAGTTCCAGGCCTTCATAGCCCACATGCACCCCTGTGTCTGTGAAGGAGACCACGCTGGGGATGCTGTTGTGCCCGCTCTCATCCGTGATGACCTTCACGTCCCCACTTCCAGGCAGGAAGACGCCGACAGAGCAGTAGGTGGTGCCGAGGTCGATCCCGATCACTCTAGGGGTGGGCATGGGCAGATACTGCTGTGCCAGGTAGCTGGCTAAGAGCAGGGCCAGCACAGCAGAGCCTGAAACACAGAGTTGGGAACAGCAGGGTTAGGGGACCAACTCTGCCAACCTACAAGTCGATGCAAATGACACAGTGTGACATACTGCACCTCCTGCAGCTTTATTTCACACTCCGGAGCCTGTTTAGCTACCTAATTAGTTTCTAATTTCCTTCTCAACAGAGAGTGGCTAGAAGTCAAGAATTTTAGGCATTAAATATTAAACTGATTAAGGAAAAAATGCCCAAGAGACAGCCAAGCCAAAAATATCACCACACTGTAATAATTCTATTTCTCTCTGCATGTTTCTGCAATAACACAGGGTAATTAGTACTTCTGGAGGAACTGCCTATGAAGGACCCTAAAAGGACATCGAGTTAATGGGGCTGCCCAAAATCACAGTGAAACGACAAACTCCCAGTTCTAACACCTCCAGCTTCACCAGAAGTCTAAAAATAAGGGGAGAGAAACCCATACGAACTCATTCTATTTCAGCCATAGCTCCCAAAAAAGCATCTTCCCATACTTCTGCATCTTTTCTGTACCTTGAAACCCAAGGGAAGACCAGTTTATGTGCAGAAGAGTTTGTTGTTTGGTTGATTTTCTTTTAACTTTACTTATAATCAAAAGACACAGGAAACCCAAAAAAGTCTAGCATCAAGTAATGCCTTAGATGATTACCAAAAAAAAAGCACCAACAAACAAAATCTCACCAAGAAACGTAAATAAGTTACATTTCAAAGAGTGGGTGACCTCTTTTTTTTCTCAGCAGGGAAGGGTTGTCATAGTAGTGCTTCAAACCGACTGGTCAGAAAGCTCTGGCTTGCTCTGGGATGCAAATCTCCCCAGGCATTTCTGAGCAATGTGTCACTGAGCACTTTGGCTTTCACAGAATCCCACAGTGGGTCAGCTGGGAAGGGACCACAGTGGGTCATCTAGCCCAACCTCCCTGCTCAAGCAGGATCAGACTAGAACACATGGCACAGGATTGCATCCAGATGGTTCTGGAATATCTCCAGTGAGAGAGACCCCACACCCTCTCTGGGTGATCTGTTCCAGTGCTTTGTCACTGCACAATGAAGAAGTTCTTCCTCCTGTTCAAGTGGAACTTTTGTGCATCACTTCCTGCCCGTTGCCTCTTGTCCCATTGCTGGGCACCACTGAGCAGAGCCTGGTCCATGCTCTGACCCCTCCCTGCAGACACTGACAGACACTGATGAGGTTCCCTCTCAGTCATCTCTTCTTGAGACTGAAGAGCCTCAGCCCCCTTAGCCTTTGCTTCTAAAAGATCCAGTCCCCTCATCAGCTCTGTTGCCCTCCGCTGGACCCGCTCCAGGAGTTCTATCTCACTCCTGTACAGAGGAGCCCAGAATTGGACACAGCGGAACACAGCGAGGACGGGAAGCTCGCGAAACCCTGGAGAGCCAAGCCGGGGCAACATCGGCAGCAGAAAGACGCGAGAGCAAACCCCCCCAAAACCTCCCAGCCCAGCCGCACCACCGCCTCACCCAGCACAGCCATCTGCCCCGCCATGTCTGCCCGTGGCTCCGGCCGCTGACGGCTCTTTCCGGGCCGCGCGAGGCACGCCGGGAACGGTAGTACTCGTATCCTTCCGCCCCGCTCAAGTCAGCTGCTGCTGGGGGCGAGAAAACCACAACTCCCAATGTACATCGCGGCTCAGCCGGTTCCGGCGGGTACCAGCCAATGGGCCGGGAGGCGCGTAACCCGTAAGCTGGGGAGGCGGTGTGTGCCCTCCCAGGGGCGCATGCGCGGGCCCGGGCGGGGCGGTCGCGATGGCTGCTGGGAGCTGTAGTCTCGGGCCCCGGTGCCATGGTGCTCTGCGGCTTCTCGCCGGCGTGAGGCGTTAGAGACCGCGGCTGTGGCAGTGCCGGAGTGGGACACCTTCGTTTATCGTCCTCGGTTTTCAGCTAGAAAGTACCGAGTTCCCTCCTCTGCAAGGGTTTCGAGAGAGCCTGGTGTCTTTCACACGGTGAAAGCCAGCTTCGGAAAGGAGATACTGTTTATTCTGCACGGGGTGCAAAGTAGAAGCTTTCCACAAATCAAGCACACCGATTATCAAAACTTCACAATAAATAATTCATTTCAGCAAACAAGCCCCAGTTCGCTGGCTACAAGTTACCTAGTTCTCTTCTTGATGGTGAGGAGGGATTTCCTTCTGGCCCAGCTAGCATTTAGACAAGTGAGGAGAGTGCGGGTGAAACCTACCCCTCAGGCCTGCCCTGGAGGGACAGAATTGGTAACCACTCTCAAATGCAGTGTGAAGCACTATGTGGCTTTGCTTCTCATCAGTTGTCCCCCTCCTCTGCTCTGCTGTGCTCCTCTCTCATAAGGAGTAATGGATTTTCGGGTTTTTGCAGAGCACCTTTCTGTTTCAGGCAGAAGTTTAAGTTAGAAGCGTTTTAAATAGGAAATATTCATAAATGAATAGCTGGTAGCAAATAGCATAGTGGAAGAAAAGTTAGACTAAGTCCTACTGCAGTTCTCCAGCATCTCTGTTTCTCCTAAGTGATGGAAAGACACATAACCCAAAAGTAATTCCCAAGAGCTTGCTTCTTAAAAGCTTCTTTTATATGCAAAGAAAGTGGCACTGCTTTAACTTAATAGTAAAAAATGTGTTCATCCTCCACTTATGGTTAGCATATAGTCATGTGCTTCATTCTCAGCATGAGAATGTGGAAACTTCTTTGGAAGGGGAAGAGAAGGTTAAACCATTCAGCCTCCTTAATGACTCATGATGTGACTGTTTTCTAATTACTTAGGTAACTTAATTTCTTTTCTTAATTTCTTTTGGATACTTTAATCATGTTTCCTGAAGTGGGACCATCGTAATTGTGCTCATTTTTAAGTGGAGGGAAACTCCAAATTGTTGTTTACAGTATTTCTTCATCCATGTAACTCATGAGCAGGCACTTTGTGTTTTATGCCGCTGTCAGTGGATGTGAGCAGAAAGAAAGGTTTAGCACAAACGGGGTGCACAACCAAACCGGATTTTGTCATGATTTTGATATTTAATAGCAGCCAATTTTTAATACATAGGGACCATCTGAAATATGACTCTGCCGAGTGCAGATATGTAGGGATATGTTTTCTAAAAAATACTGATACAAGCCCCTCATTTCAGAGATTTCTTCCTTTTCTGGAGCAGAGGCCAGGCTTTGGTTTTTGTCCTTGAGGTTAAACCTCTAAAAGGCTTTGGGATCACTTGTTACCATACCTGCCCAAGGACAGAACTCAAATGCCCTTTCCTGTATAATTTCCGTTCTGTTTCTCCTTAGCAAAGCAGCTTAATGAATTCAGTGTGCCAGTCAAGGCCTCCTCACCTGACTGACTCCCTGGAGGCCTGGCTGCTCCCTGCAGGATTACACAGCACAGGCCACCTGCCTGGGAGTCAAGTCAAGGGGAGCATCTCAGCAGGGTTTCTGCCCTGCAGCAAAGCTCTGCCCAGACAGAAGCTTCTGCAGAAGCCACTGACTCCCGTGTAGCTGGTTCGGGCTCCTGCAGAGTTTGAAGGTCCAGTCCACCACACATATTCTGTAGGCAACACATGGTCTTCAGCAGATGTACTTAAAAGAAGTCCAGAAGGACCTCATTCTTTCCCTCCACGTCTTCTCCATGACCTATTAGGACCTGCTCATGGATACTCCTGGACTCTGCATAATGATGCCAGACTTGTCTTGCATCTGCAAAATAGGCAGAACTGATCCTAGTAATCTTGCCCTTGTGTTTTTGGGCATTATCACTGTGTCTTCTGAGTCACTTTTTTTACCTGCTCTCATTTGTGAGAGGGAGGCCTGTTTCCATTTTCTTCCATTATCTGAGGGAGTGCTACACTCAGGAATGGATTGTTCAGGAGCAGAAGGGAGCATTCAGTGTTTCTGGAGAAAATAGCTTGATTTTGCACAGAATAATTCAATATTCATTGGGCAATAGAGGGAGAGGCTTATTTGGCTGAAAGAGAAAGCTATGGGTGGACCCTGCCCCATGGAGTGCCTGGTGGGGAAAGCATAAAAGTGGTTGGGGCAGACACTGGAAGACTGGTCCTTATGTTCCTGGAATGCTGTGCTTTTGCCACTTCCCTGTAACAGCAGCAAGGCACATACTCCGTGGTGAGCACCTCCACCTGAGGGTGGGCAGTGCAGGTTCAGACCTGCACCACTGCTTTGCAAAAGCTGTGATAAAACTTCTCTGGATGCCCCTGAGTGAGGGGGTGCGAGGTGCTGCGGTGCCAGGGGCTGGCTGCTAGTCCTGGGCTGCTTGGATACCTGGGCTGGGCCACACCAAGTGGCCTTTGGCCACCACACGCTGGGACCCTGACCCCCGCCTGCCTCTGGCGTTGAGTGTAAAGGGGGTGTGCAGCCAGCTCCCTTAGAGGGACTGGGCAAATGCTTGTTTGTTTATCCTTCTTAGTGCATCTGTTCACTCTGCTAGTAAGCTGTTTATAACATTTCAAATGCTTTTCAGGGATTAATTTCCTTCAAGGGGCTGTTCTTTTCCCCTGGTGGTTTGATAGGTGGAGGTAAACATGTTTTTGTCTGCAAGTAGCTTGAGGGAGAGAGTTGTTCTTACAATGTAAGAGCAGAGGCTGGTTTTAAAACAGTCTCCCATCAGATGTGAACTGGTGTCTGCAGGAAAAATCCTGCTTCACTGGGGATTATCACTCAAACCTTCACCTGTGATGTGCTAAACACAGTTCAAGCATTTGGTGTGCATGGAATCAAATACAGCTTGTTTTCATTTGCAGGATGCTTTGCACCAGCTTTATCCTTGCATTTGGAGAAAATGGAATTGAGTTTGCAAAGCATCCTCTTTTCTGCTGTTGTACAAAACAGGGTTTTATCTTTCTAGGGTTCACTCAGTGAGTGTTTTCTACATTGTCTCAACCATTTTAAAGCCAGTGTCTAAAACTGAAACACAGGATTCTGGGATATAGTCAAAGCACAGTGTGATCCCGTCAACCCAGGATGATCAATCCATGTTTTCCCACTATGAAGGAGGAAGGGAGAGAGGGATTGAGATTCACTTTGTAGGTGGAGAGTAGAATCAATGTCTCTCTGAGAAGGGAGGTGATTGATGCTAGGAATTTAGGAGATGCTAGAATCTGAAACCTCATTTTCAGTTTTTAACTTAGATTACTGTGCCTTAGTGCGAGCACGTTGTCAAAATTGCAGACATCCCTGATAGTTCCTTTCCCTAATTAAAACATTGATCTCTCCTGCTGTATATGCTTGGGAAAGAGCAGAATTTTACCAGTCTTCCTCTGACAGACAGTTCAATGTCAGGTAGCTGGATAAGGAGGAGCATAGCCTTCAATTTAGATGCAAAAGTTTCCATTAAAATTCCAGCATATAGCCTAAAGATTTCTGGCTCCTGTTGAGTGGCTGACTGGCTATGGCTGGGCAGGGGTGTGCTGAATTCTCCATTAGCCACCAACTTGCTCCCTAGCTGGAGGCAGCAGGAGCAGCTCGGGGCTTCTCCCAGAATCCACAACCCCAGACAGCTGAACCATGAGGCATGGGAGGAGTGCAAGGAGCTCCCACCAGATGTCTCTGCCATGCAGCATTCCTTCCCCAGATTGCTTTTGGTGTCTGACAGATACCTGCAGATTCATATAAAGCATATTAACCTTTAGCAGTAGTTATCCAAAGTCTTGTAAAGGTGTAAGTCATGAAAACAGTGCCACATTTTCATTGCAGTTTCTTTAATTGTTTTAACACACCCATTTCACCGAAACCTCATGAAATAATTTTGAGGTTAACAATGAGATTACTATTTCCCCTTTCATGAATACAGTTGCAGTGATACCAGTATAATGTAACCCAGTAGATGTCTAGGAAAAACAGTTAGAAAGAGAAAAGAGATTTTCACAGATTTTTTTATCAGTCCCACTTTTCTACTTGAATTTCAGTTGGTCTGAATACTGATGCAGCTTTCTGTGGTGTGAAAAATAAAAACCAGAGACATTTAATTGAAGAGACAAAGCAGTTTGGTACTTACTGGTCTGGTAACTGAGAGCTTGTCTTCCTGCTTGACCATGGTGAATGGACCAGTGTTACAAGGCCAAAAGGCAATTGTGAGCTTGGCTGAATTCTCCCCAGCTACAGCAGCCTGGGGTAGTAGCCCTGAATCATGGCTTGGCTTGGATTCGTGCTGGTGCCTGGAACACATCTTCCACCTTCTGCTCAGCTTGGGTGTCCTGTGTGGGAACACGGAGAGTGGTACTGCACAGGGTGACAGGAAAAGTGATTGCTCATAGCAGTTTTTGCAGCACCCTGCTGTATGGAAGGCTGCAGAGCTCAAGGATGGGATAGCTGGGAGTCTCATCATCTGCACCAATCATCGTGGTGATAATGATAATGAACAAGAGTTCCAGCAGTCTCCCAAGAGGCCACTTTACCTCATTCATGTTGTTGCTGTGTATATGAAATCCATACAGATGTCAGTCAGGCTTGTCAATTTGGTGTATTGTAAATGACAGCAAAAGGATAAACACAAGAATGCACTCAAATAAATATAACTGCCTGAACAGCAAGCTCCCGAGGCAGAGGAGAAGTTTTGCAATACGTGTGGATAAAGAAAAGTTCTGTTCTTTTTTTATTTATTTATTTTTTTTTTTTCATGGAGTACTGAGGCTGAAGTATCAGAGTATCTGTTTTACATTTGTTCTTTTCCTGAAGGTATTACCTACGGTACCTCAGGGGGTTTGTACACTGGAGAAGAACTTCTGGGTCTTTACTGTGAATCATTTGACTGGCACAGAAGATCTATTTCAGTCATCACTTAGAAGTAGTGCTATGGTACTCCAGGAACTATGCTCTGCCTATTTTCCTAGAAGTCCTAGCTCCCTGGCCCATATTGTTTCTGATTCAGGAAGAAATAATAGGTAAGGGCATGCACTCCTCTTTACATTGTGTGAAGCAAAGGAACGCTGAAGATCAGTGACTCAAGAATAAATAACAAGCCTGGAGGGCCAATTATGTTTGCAAAAAGATGTCTCAAACACTGTTCCAGAGATTTCACAACAACACCAGCTTTCTTCTGTTATTTTTAGGAACCTGTATTAAGCGGTATCGTTAAAGATTTGATGGGAGAGAAGTGTCCTCATTTATAATTGCTCATTGGGCAAGGTGGTAGTGGCATTTCCTAATGATCTTTATAGTACACATCTGTCCTGCAGGAACCAGAGTGACCATTATTGTGTAAATGCCCAGCATACTTCAGTTTAGTGGATACATGATTCAGATGCAACTGAGATGTGAGCAAGCTCATCCAGCATTATACAAACTCAGTTTGGTGTTATTCCTGAGTGCCATATGTAAGACCAATAGCACTTAACAGCATAGGCCACCATGCTTCTTTCATACTCCAGACCCTCTGAAATAAGGAAAGAAATGTTGAGAACACAGAAGAAGAAAACTGTGTCATCAGCCTAAGTCAAGGTCCTTAGTGTTGCTTTGTACCTTCCCGGAACCTCTGGTCAATTGGCAACCACTTCGCGTTAGCTGTTCCCCGTGCCAAGGCTTGCAACCTACCTGGAGGGCTCTTAAACCTATTTCTGACAGTATTGATGGAATCATTCCGACGTTACTCAGATTACTCTTACAAGACAAGCAAAGATGTCAGCCACACCATGTCTTCTTTCTTCAGCATCACTCCCCCATGCACTGTCGTGTGCGTAGCAAGTGTCTGTTTAGCCTGGAGAGAAGTTTGTTGGAAGCAGATACTGTAAAGTTAGATCCATTCCAGAAGAAGTGTATACAGCTAGGGAAAATGATCCATCCACAGAAGCAGAGATTAGCCTTTCTGTGCAATCACAATAAAATAAAAGTCCCATGCCAGTTTCCTTTCTCTTTCTTGAATGATTGCACTGTGTGTAGGTCTGCTGGACTGTATCAACACCTTCGTGCAGCCCATAATTCATTGCCATGCTTTTGGCTCGGTCCTGCAGCTCAGATATGCAAGTGGTTGAAAAATCAGCTACTGCTTATGCACACCCAAGCACAGGCAGAGGCTTTACAAGAAATGCAAAATGTGTGTGCCAGCATATTTGTGGGCGCTGAGCCCTTAAGCTTCAGAATATTTTTACCAAATACAAAATACTGATAAAAATGCAACAGTATGTTTATGTCATGGTTCTAAGAAACATTTCTGACTGTGTGCAAACAGTCTCATTGGGCTGGTCTGCCTTTTTTTTTTCTCTGTTTGCAGTACATTAGCACAGAGGGCTCTGCAGATGTCATCACACTAAGGTGCTCCCACAGCACCCACAGCTGTAATTAAACAGTGTGAGGGAGTTCAGAAAGAGGTGGTAGTAGTATATAAATTTCTGCTGAATTGTTGGGACAGAGAATGTATCTCTTTGTATGGTCTGGAGAAGTCCCAAATGTTTCCCATCTCAGTATAATGCTCTTCTCTTGCTGTCAGTCCCAAAGTGAGCAGAGCTGACAGATGTCGATTCTTTCAGATTTTCCCTTTCCTAAGGACCTTGACAGCTTCAGTTGCTGAACAACAAACTTACTCTTTCTTTTTCTCCTTACCTGTTTACTCCTACTGTAGCTGTCCTCTGTCTCATGAGGAGATGTAGATTCAGTTCACATCATGCAACATCAATACTTTGTGCTCACTTTGCTGAAAAGGATCCAAGGAACAATGCAACAAACTACTTGTCCTTCTCTCTCTGCTGTTTATTGCAGTCACCATCATCTGTGCTTCCATTTCAGAAGCAGTTAGGTATGACAGAAGCACTTTAGGATAGATACAGATATACAGTGCTGTGCCAATCAAAAAAAAATACAGTTAAAAAACCTGCAGAATGCGTATCAGCAAAATAAAACAAATGGAAAAGAAAGGTGTTGTAATTTCAGTAGTAATGAATAACCCAAACTGCAAGATCTGTCTGCATCCTTGTTGCTACTACATTAATTGAAAGGAAAACAATAGTTGTATATCATGCTCTGTATGGTCACACCTACTAATACACAGCTTTTTGGATTACACATTCTGGGTCTATATATGGAAAACATGGCATGTCTGGATAGTTCCAAAGTATGTGGGATTGGGAGCCAAATAGTTAAAACTCTTTGGTAATTTGATTTCGTACAGGGGATCTCCTATAGAATAACATTGAGTTGTCTGTTATCTGCAGTTATTGAGAGTTGGTATTCACTGCCATTTTGTTTCTTCTTTCGGATTATTGTGCAAGTAAGAATTCTGCTGGTAAGCCTTATTCTGTGTGACTTTTACATATTTTAGTTTCAAATTCCCTGGCCCTAAAATCTGAGCAGGACAAGCAAAGACTTCTTCTTTATTTTTTTTTTTTAATTAGACAAAAAGCTGTATTAGCTGAAACCTTTTCCCAATTCTCAGAACTCCTTTTTTTACAGCAAACTGATAGATTTTAGTTCAAGTGTGTGATAAGCAGGAGCAGAGCTCTTCCTGTAAAAGAGTCCTGAGAAAATGCAGCTTAGTTTACAGCTGTGATAATGAGATAATTTATGGATGGCCTGTCAGGGGAAGCAGCTTGCCATCTCTATGCCATTTTTAAATAATGTGTATTATCTTTTTTCCCCTTCACTTTTTACAGAAATACGAAGCTTTCTCTATATTACACCGAAAGATGGCAACAGAAATGGGAGAAAAAAGCACTTCTTTTTAAATACAAACATTTTAATCCACCTGGGTGAAGTGATTTCTGTTAGGTAATGGATCCACCTCTCTGCTTCTCCTACTGCTGATCCACATGCAGTTGGGTGCTTTGTAGCCTCTCTTGCACTGACATTGTGTGGCTCCACTGGCTTTTCCAGCTGGTGGAGCATCAGCAGAGCCCTACACATGAACACAGTGACTCACATTCCTGCCCCTCTGGGGGGAGTGCAAAGCCCAGTTATGCTGTTGGTAGCAGAGTCTTCAGGCCTGCTTTTCATCAGTTAACCCAAGAGCCCATTGCAAACCCATCTATGCAACAATATTTGGTGCTAAAAAACCTGAGAAAGTCAGGACTGGGGAGAAAACTGTTCATGGTAGAAGAAAAAGCCTGCATTTGTTGGGTAGTGCTTTAAACCAGCAGAATTGTCTGGTTCAACCTGCTCTCTTCACTATTAGACCTTTTCCACGTCTATTTTCCACCTCTTATTTTTTTAATATAGAATAAATGTTCTGTCTGTAATTACATTTAAGTTATTCTATGAGATTATAACATTCTGCTTTGCTGTCTGAGCAAGGTCTGTTCCATCTGAATTGCAAAATGGATATAGGATTGCAGTAGTTAGAGAAGGAAAAGCTGTATTAGACTGGAGTCCATCATCCTGTAAGGGTATGATATAACACTGTGACAGAGGCCATATCAGATGTTAAATTGCTATAATACAGAAGTGTTTTACACTTTCTTAAATTATAATGAGAAAGAGCAGCCCAGGAGTGGATTTCTTATCAGTGCAGGAGCTGGGTCACCATAAGAGCAAGAGCTAATGTACAGACTGTTGGAAGAAACAGTCTGCCAGGTTGGTTCACGTGTTCACGTGCTTAAACCTTCTCCAGCCTCAGCCCTGAACATTTGGGACCATAAGGTCCTGGGTGACCTGCTCTCGTACTTCCAAGCAGAAGAGCCTGGTTCTGTTCTTGGAAATAACAAGTGTGAAATAAAAATAAAAACTGAAACAAAAACTGTGAAAACCCAGTGAGTCTTTGCCTGTTGTTTTGGAGCAAAGCAATTCCCAGCTCTGTACTTCCCAGAAGCAGGAGGGGACTCTATGCTGTGGTAGATTCACTCTGTTCCCAGGCAGCCCTGTGCCCTTACAGAAGGCACTGGGCAGCTGGAGGTGGTGGGTTTGTGCTTAGCACTTGAAGGCAACTTTGTCTTGCTGGGAGGATGAAAAAATCCCATGGCATGTTTGCACAGGAAGAGATATAAACCTTTTGCCATCCTGGCTGCTCCCAAAATTCAATAGCTCAATTCTGCTTAATTTCTCCTGCATTTTAATTGATGCAGTTGTAACTGGTGCCTTGTTTCATCCAGAGTGAAGTGGGCTTTGAAACAGCACTTTAAATGTATACACACTAACCTCCATCCCCGCAAATATCAGGTAAAACAGCCTTGTAACACTTCTTGTTAACTGGTACTGCACATTAATGCAGTTGTGGAAACCACCACTTTACAAATACCCTCTTTCATAACTATTTTCTGTAGATTTGTTTTCAGCAGAGTATGAAACCATGGGATAGAAATGCTTTTATAGTTTTCTGCTTCTGGACATATTATCGAGAGATAAGGAGTATCTTTGGTGCAGAGCTTTAAACTCTCACAACAGTTTTTTTTTCTCTAAAAACACTTGTAACAAAAATACATTGCACCAGGTGCTCTGGTTTCATTTCTGCATGCTCCCTTCTCAGAGGTTTCACATAACTCAGAAGTGGAAAGTCAAACTACACGGTGTGCATTTGCTGCTGATGGGCATATATACGGGGGCAGACTAATGAAAATACTGTGTTTTTTCTCAATACAGTGTACATTTCCAGTGCTGAGTAAATACTAAATGCAATGGCTGAAAGATCCTGTTACTAAGGCAACCAACTCCCGTGTTATCCTTAAATATATATACATAGTCTGTCTGCTACTTGAAAAGAAAAATTCTTGTCAAGATTTGCTGAACTGAATTCTTGATGAGGTCTGTCTTATAGAAGGCGAAATGTTGTGGGTGCCTCAGACTGGACTTTCAGGTTGACAATAGGAGCAAGAACAGAAGCTGGGGAGGATAATGATTTTCAAGTTGCAGAGTTATGACCAACTTGTACAAAGTGGTGGTAGGACAAAACTTTTCTAAGGCCTGTGCATGCCATAAGCAACTTCATAGAATTAATGTATGTAAATATTTCATAGCACCTTCTTCTGAGACAGCTCTTGTAGCTTGCTATCTTAGGCAGACCGGTGTATTTCTATGGGAATTCCTGTAAGAATGAGCCTAAGCAAAGCAATGCCCAGTGGCATGAAGGTGGTGTGTAGCCTGTACATTTTGCTGTTACTAGTTATTTCCAAATACATATTTTTGATGTTAGAGCACATCATAACCTACAGCTGGTAAGAGGCCATAATTCAGTGCTACTCCAAAAGAGTGAAGAGTGTAGTTGAGGTACCACTATGGTGGTACTAAAGTAGATCTTTCCAAGCTTTCTCAGCTATGACTGACTTTTTTTTGCCATAAATGTTGATTTTGAGGCCCACTTAGTTGCAGTTTTCACCCAATGTAAAAAGAAGAGTTCCCTCACTGAAGGTTTAGTTCTTATGCAGATGCAGTGTCAGTTTACTTCAGGACTGAAAATTAACTCAGCAGCAACACCCCAGCAGAGAAGGAAGTTTAGAGCCCAGAACTTCATGGCCTGACCTAAACCATCCTTGGAGGCAATCTTTGGTTTCATGACAGGTGTCCTGTGGAGTACAAATATTTCGATGGACCTTGGACTGGACAAGTTTGCAACTTCTTGACCTCATCATGCTTTCAGTGAATCACTACAGGTATTATAAGTTCTTAGTAATAAGAACTTATAAGAATTAATAAGTATTTAGGCTTTAGGAGTTACCTTAAATATATATATATTTAAATAGCTCCAGCTTAGTGCCTTATCCCAGTAGCTTGGGACACTAAATGAAGTTATCTATGGTGGTGTTAATCACCCCATGTATCTCTGAAGAGCAGGTATAAAAGCAGATATAAAAGAGGTCACAGAATAAGCTTGAGAAACAGTGAAATGGTATTAGGTAAGACTTTCCACTCCTAGTGAAGTCTTAACCCCAGTCTGTCTCTCAGAGACATAAGTAGTGAGGCAATTCACAAATACATTTTCCATCTTCTGTGTTAAGTCTAAGAATTTTTTGTCCAGAACCGGGGAAATTCACCCATGGGGCACAAAGATCTCTCACTGCTTTGCTTTCCTTTTTTTAACATTGAGAAAAATGTCTCTGCCCTCTCTCAAATCATGTAATAAGGCTAGGAGGTCCTTATCTGTGTCCCTCAGTTGGGTTGCTCTCTCTCTCTCTATGGCTTGAGTCCAAGTACTTTCAGCTCTTTTCAGCATCTCAGAAGTGACACCATTCTGTTCCCATTTTTAGAAAATACCAGGGATACACTGAGGCTGAGAAAAATCCTTGTTCCTAAATAAGCTGTTCTGGATGAAACTTTCCTTGTCTCATTTCTTTCTGAGTTTTTTCAGAGGCTTCCCTAGTGTGGTCGTAAAGGCGGTGCTTGTAATTAGGGAAACTCATCATTCCAAGCACAATTGATACAGTGCTTTTGTCAGTTATCCCCCAATAGGGATAATAGTATTTTATCCTTAAATCCAGAGGTTAAATGCGTTTTAACCAAAGTCCTTAACCCGATGCTTAACTGCAATGTGTATGAGGTCTGTCCCACATAGTCTTCCTGGCTCACCAGCAGATGCTCGAGGAATGCACCCCTCCCCTTGGAGACCTCCGTCCATCTGGAGTTCCCAAGCAGCCCTTAGGCTGCACTTCTCCCTTTTCATCCACAATAAGCTCCTTGCTCTCAAAACCTTCAGGGAATGTGGATTACACAGGCATGGAAATGGGATTTTTAGTAACAAGTGGCCAAATGTTCAGACATCTCCTCTAAAGACATTTGTGCTTCTAGTGAAAAAAGCCTGATCCCAATAAGGAGTCTATTTCTAATTTAATAATAATTTTTAAACCCCCTCAAGTCTGAGATACATTAAAATACAAGGTGACATTTGAATATGTGCTATGGGTCAGACTCTGATGCTCTAAGGCACACTGAGTACTGTTTTACTTGCAAGTAGTTCCATTAATTTCAGTGACCCAGTTATGGAATAAGACACCACTCAGCAAGAGAAGAGATGTTAAAAATCTGCCCACAATATTTGATGATAATTTGATTTCTCTACTGCCTTCCAGACCCAGTCACCCCATTCTGCTTTCACCATAGTGCAGCATCTCTTTCATAGATGCTGACATCTCTAGACGGCTGTCAGCCATTGTGTTGAGGAATATTAGAATAACATTGCAGCTGTGTCAATAAAGCAGATACGCATCCATTCATGAAGAGGATGTTTTTGAGCATTTCTTGTAAAATTCCTTGTTTTTTTCTCTTCTAAGTTGATATTCAGGTTTCTGTGACTATGGTAACTTCTGTGCATTTGCATATTGTAGGCTGTGCAGCCACAAAAGGAGATAATTGATTTTCTCCCCAAAGTAATTTGGTGCTCTTCACTTCAGAGATCATCCTTTGGATTATCGACTCCTTATTATTAGTCATTTGCAAAATTATTGCTATAGCTATGAGGTTCATAGCCCTGTCAGACTTTTGGCTTCTTTTCCTCTGGGTTTTCTTCCTGACCAGGAAGGCTTTAATTCTCTTGTACATGAGAAAAAGAAAAAGAAAAAAAAGCCAGCCAGCTGTACTGGCACCTCCTCCCATAAGGCTGACATTTCAAATCAGTCCTTTATCAGCACATGCTTCTTGCTTGCCTTTACGATAGCCTCAAAAAAATGTTGCAAAGAGCTTGGTCAGTGGTGATAACCTCTCCAAAGCAGTGACCTACAGCAAGGAGAGGAGTGTTTCTGAGCAGCTGCAGTATAGTAGCAAATAAGTAGTTTGCACTTGACTACACTGTCACTCTTTTCAGTGTTCACATTTGGACTAATACTGTGCATGCGCCCACTTTTTTTTTTCCTGTCTCAAATATATTTATAAAACTTCAGCAAAAAGCGTCACTCCAGGTTAAATGGTACAACAACATTAATCGTATGATTTAGACCAAAATTTTCAAAATGCTCAAAATTCTCAGATTAGCTTTTGAAGATTCAGAGTGGACCTAGTGTGGGAGCTTTTTTGGTTTGGGCTAGACATTCTTTTAATAACAAAAGGTGAAGCTAATGTTTTAGGAAAAAAAAATGTATTGATAGCACAGTGCTTACTTTCAAGTGTAATTTTCAAACATTTAGGACTTCACAGAAGTGGTAGGGATAATATGAATTCAAGGTAATATTTGAGCTTCAGACACAGCTATTTCTCTGTTTGCACTCTGTTTTCATAGTGGCATTTCTCAGGCTCTGCACTGTTCTAACACTGCAGGTAACAGTGGGAGTGACTCAGTGCTTCCATTTCCATCTGTGGTTCCCTGCCTGTGCCTTTGTTGATTTCTGGCTTGTAGTTAAGGTAACCATTGAGTAGAAGGGACTGGGTGTTGTGCAGTTGTATCTGAAATAGGCATGGAGGTGAAATGACGGAGCTGTCACAGTAAGCTTCCATGGCAGTAGCATGGCTGGCAATCCATGGCACTTCCACATCATGTGTTATTTTGATTGTAAATCAAGCTCTATGAGCTTCCTGCCAAGCTCACCATCCTGTGGGACAAATAATGTAGAACTGCAACCCAAATATGTATGTATGGTTTTACTGATGTACCAGTCATGACTTCTTTAGTGTTGGAAAAAGACTGATGTGGAGAGATGGTGTTTTGGGACAAAGCATGGAATAACGATAAGGGCTGTGAGTACTGATAGCATTTTTTTTGTTGTATAGTGTTAATTAGAGCAGTGCATTACATTCATGTGCATATACACAAACCTCTCATTTTCCTTTCTGTTTATTAGGAGCCATCCTTGTCTGCCTGTGAAGGGCTCAGGATCACCTCTGTGCAGTGAAGAAGAGCTTTGTATGTCCTTAGTCTTAGCCTAGCCCTGACAGAGAGGTCTCTCATCTCAGCCACATATTTCTCCAGTAAAGGTGATTCTGCAAACTTCACTGTAAACTTGTTCCGTAGCCTAACTTTTCCAATAGTTACAACATTTGCCTATTATTTAATCTAAACTCCCCCTTGCTGCATCTTAAACCCATTGCTTCTCACTCTGTTCTTGTTCTCTAATGAGAATAATTGGTCTATGTCATCTCTGTAACAGCCCTTTGCATATCTGTAGACAGTAATGCTTCCCCTCAGTCCTCTTTCCTCCAGACCGAGCAGCCCCTGCTCTCATAACCTTTTCTCAGAGGTCTTATTTACTAACTCTTAAATCATTTTTGTTGCTCTCATCTGAACTCTCTCCAGTGTCTCTGTCTGTTTTAAAATGCAGTGCCCCAAAATGAGCGTTGTTCTCTGAATGAGGCCTAGCTGGTGCTAAGTAGAGCAGAATAATTATCCTGCTTGTTTAACATGAGGTATTCCTCAGCATGGCTCTCGCCTTGGCTGCCAGGGCTCGGTCCCCTGGCCTCCCCATCCATTTGTTATCCTCTGCAACCCTGCGGAAAACAGGAGCTTTCTAATGCAATGTTTTTAGGGCAAAAATAAATAAATTTAATCCTCATGTCTTGATTATTCCCCATTCCAAAGGGGAGGCACTCCCCTCTTCATCTGCTCACAGCACGGAGGGGCTGGCAGTGTCTGCTGTCTCCCCACTGTTTCACGTTGGCTCTTGGATAAATCCAAGCCTGGGGTGGTGGCTGCAGACCCATGGCACAGAGCTCTGTGTGGGCAGTGCTGACCCAGGGCTCACCTTTGGCTGAGGTGCACCCCATAATTTTTAGTGTGGAAGCACTCTTAACCTCTTGGCCAAGCCTTGTGACTCAGCCATTGCATTTTCCCAGTCCACTGCATCTCTGGAGAGTTGCACAGGAGCCTTGTGTAGGTGGGAAGGGCAGGTCTGGGGGGTGGGTAGGTGGCTGCCACCAGAAATAGGGTCAGAGGAGGAAGAGCACTTGAATTATTTCAGTCCCATTCAGTGAGTGGAGGATAACTTCAAAAAAAGTTATCAAAGCAAGAGGTTTTATTTTGTTTTCGTGCCCATACCAGGAACAATTTGCTGGAGCATCATTCCTGATATTTGTTTGGGCACTTGGTGTTTAAGGCTTGAGGGGTGAGGCTGTCCAGCAGTGTAGGAACTGCAGGGACAGCATGGCCTCAGAGGGATGGCTCAGTCTGGTGACAGGCAGGCACTGCTTTGAAGCTCCCTTGCAGACAGAAGCTAAGAGGTTATTTCCAATTCCCTGCTGGCTCACACCTGTGAGGGCTGAGGTGCTGATACCCTCAGAGGTACATCATCCAAGGAAAACATGGGCAAACATGGGATTTCACCTTTAATATTGGCCACCACCATTTTGTAGGAGCCTGTAGCAAAACTTGTGTCACTTTATGTTACAATTTACACCCAAAATACAGGAACAAGGAGTATTCCAAGGAGTGCCATGTGACATACTTAAAATGTTTGACAGGCTTTGGGGCTAAATCCAGAGCCTTCTCTTTCAAACATCTCCTCTGACTTTGCAGAGCTTGGAGTCAGCCCTGGAGACCCTCTGACTGGAAATGCTGCTGGAGATTATTACTTCTTCCAGAGAATAAGACAACACCTGCTGACACATTGTTTTGCCTGCAAAGAATTAAAAACTCACCGAATGAATTCTGCATAAATGTTGCAGTCAGACTGCAATAGAATGTGAGTGGTAAAAATACACCCACATCTCAGGCTCCGTGTTCAGCAAAGGCTCTGGGCCAGAGCTTTGGCTTTGCTGAGTCCACGTTTCTTGAAGCAGAGTGAGAAACTGGTTATGACTTCCTAACTCTGTGTCTGGCTGCCAGCCCACACCAGGCTGGGGAAGCCGTGGAGCTGCTCTCCTGTAGCATCTAACAGCATGTCCAAGGCTTTAGTCCCAATGCATACAGATGGCATAACCTGGGCACATCCCCTTGCCCTTCTTTCCCTTTCTTGTGTCTGCCTCCCCTGCTGACATGGGCCTTGGAGCAAAGGTGGCAAAGGAGCACAGTCTGAGGGAACATTCCAGTGCTGGCAATCCATCATGCGTGCAGGTAGCACAGCTTTTCTCTTTTACCTCAGCACCTCTTAGGCGATGCAGAGAATGTGCCCAGGATTTACGAGGCTCGTGCTGAATGCAGCCAGCATCACTGCCTGCTACATTTTTCCACCTCGGTGCACCAGTATGCTGTTTAATAGACCTCTGGCATAATGTGCAACAGTACCCAGCTCTGTACCTTAGAGCTAAAAATGAGGAGACAGGAAGAGATGAACAGCATAGCTGTTTTTCATGCCGCACAAAGGGAAATTACACAGGAAGTAAGTCACCTCCTGAGGAGACTAGACACGAGGAGTTATCTCTCTCCGTTAAATTAAAAAGAATGATTAAATGCCAGATAGTTCAAGAACGACAGGCAGATATTGCACAAGCACTTTTCTTGCTAAGAAAGTAACCACGAAAGTTACTGACTGACTTTAAAACATCTGAGAAACTGTAGTTGTAAAAAATCACTATTGCTAATTTACCTTCTGGCAGGTGTAGGAACCGGTTTTGGCTCCAAGCAGAACTTCATGCAGTACTACAATACTGCAACTTGTAAAGAGTACCTGAACGTGTGAGGACATGGTGTCTGGGTTGCTCCATGCTTGACTGCTGAACTTGAATGGCCCTCGCAAAAGGTCCGCATATTGAGCAAAGAACTGTGAAACCCAGCCCCGGCTGAATGCATAGTCTGCTGTCTCTTTTGGCTTTGCAAAGGTATGCAACACTGGATTCACACAAACTGACTGAAGCTGGGGACACTGGAGCAAGGTATCCTCAAATCTCCTATCACATCCAGCATCCCTCTGGCATTTCTTGTTAGCTAGGTCAATACACCTGCCACAGGAAATCCTTTTCTCTTGCTGTCTCAACAGTAACCCTGTTCTGTCTCAGTCACAGCAGGTAAACTAAGCCAGAATAGTCCTTCCAAAATGTTAGAGAGTTTTCAGCACAGCCTACGTAGCAAAAATCTCCATATTAGATCTTGTGCCCAAGGAAAGATATTTTTTTTCATCTTTCTATTTTTGTCCCTTTTACTTCTCACCAGCAGCACATTAGTCATATTTAAAGGAAAAGTACAGCTCATTTTAGACTCTCCCATCCCAGTCTGCATGAAAACCTTTCCATTCGTCTCAGCAGATGCTGGCAAGTTCTAAACCTGACTACTAAAGGACAGTCCCATAGGGAAAGGGATTCATCTCATCTCTAAGCTCTCTGATTCTGGGGTTTAGCAATTTTCTCTTAGTGAAGATTTGCCTCCACCAAGAAATATGTGCAAAGGGTTTGCAACTGGGGTTTTAATGGGAACTGATCTGTACAAAAACTTCCCCTAAAAACCTCATAAGGAGGAAAGAATTACTACAGCCAAATAAAATTGTCTGCACAGAGACCTGGCACAGTATTGCTACCCCACATTCGCCATTTCATGTGATCAAGATTTACATAACACCTACAGGCCTTTTAGCTCCCCAAGCAGCAGGAAAATTAGGGGAACTTCCTCGTAGTCTCCTGCTCTTTCAATTACCAAAAAAGTCTCTGAGTCAGTGGAATTGTAGTAAAAATAAAGTAGTGGTGTGTGAACTTGTCTCTCTGGTGTCCCAGGCTGGAGAGAGAAGCAGAAAACCTTTCTTATTCAGATCAGCTGCTTGTCTTTGGTTACTGCTCTGACTGCAGTCTGGGGGCAGGAGGGGAAGGAGAACAGCACAAGCTATCATTTGCAGCTCACATCAAAAGCTGAACAAGCCAATGCAGCCTTTTTCTCCTCAACCCTTATAAATGATAGTGATAACTTTTATGGGATGGGATAGGAAAAGATCAAACTATTGTTATTATACCTTGCTCCTTTGAAATATATACTTCTAGTTGCCCATATATACTTTGCTACTCAGGTCCTAACAACGTGATGGACTATCTATAATGCTTTTTAAAAATAATATTTGAAGGATGAGTGGGACAGAAAGCCCCCGTATCTTTTAGAGACCAGCCCTAAAAAAGATTCCTTCTAAATCCATCTATTCCAGTTAATAGGGCTTGGCACAGCCACTATGTCTACTATTCCAGACCTTAAAAGGTAATTTATAACAGAACTTTGAATGTTTCCTGGCTCAATGCATTTTTTAATATACTGGATCATTTGCATTAGTGTCTCTGTTCACCTTATATTTCATGAGTAAGTAAATTGTGGAAGGTTAACCTCTTCAATAAAAAAACAGGACTTTATGTGGAAGTCAATATTGGCAGAGTCTGGAGAAGAACTCTGTCTCAGCTGTCAGGGTAAATGTTTTGTCTGGCCTTCATTGCAGTTCTTTTGGTTTTACTCAGTCTTTCTTACCTTTTATTTTTTTTTTCCCTGAAGCTAAAAAAGGAAATTTGATAAACTAACATTAGCATCAAGTTCTCTAAATTGCCAAGTCATATTCTGGCTAGCTTTTCCCCCATGCTGTGCACCACGGTGAACATTTATGCTTACAACACGTCCCTTCTTGAGTAATTTATAGAATTTAAAAGCTTAGTTGATCTTGTGGGCTGCTTGGTTCCTTGGTGCTTAAGTGGACTCTTGGCTCTGAGGTAGTGGCTCCAGGTCTAGCAGGCAGCAGTGGCCCCTCAGTGTTTGATTGCTCCCCTACTCATCCAAGGACATAACTAGCAGTATGAAAGATTTCTCCCAAGACTGATGCACGCAATTAACTGAATTACTTCAACAGGGTGTAGATAGGATAGATTTAAAGTGGAACCTATTACTGTGCCAGTGCCTGGATGAGGGTCCTGCTGTGCCAGTCACAAGGGAAGGAAATCCTTCTCTGCCAGTTCTCAGTGAAGAAGTTCTTGCTGTGACAGCAGATCCAGCTCACACACTTGATATAATGCCCTCAATTACCATATCTTTGTAATTATCATCCCTGTCTGATAAGTCTTGTGGAAACTTTCAGATCTTGAGTAGAGGATCTAGCAGACTTGTAAGAATATAATGTCTTGAATTGATCTGTCTGTTTAATGTTTCATCACTCTGCCACCGATTGATCATTCTTTGAATAAAATGATAGCATAGCTGTATGCCAACACTTGTGATTCATTTTCACTTAGCTAATCAAAATGTTGTTTCACAAGACCCTGATGATGTTCAGGATGCCTTTTAGTAGGTATTACCTTACACCAAGCTGGCTGACTCAGGTTGTCTTTTTCTTATAATGTTACCAGACCAAGCCCCAAGATTTATGAGGTATGCTTTCCTCTAGCAAGTTCCTGCGAGGGCAAAGAACAGTTTGATCAAAAAGTTTATCAACTAGAGGGAAATCATAGTAAATATGATTTTTTTTTTGAGTTGAAGGAACTGCAACATCCCCACATATCCCAGATCAATAACTGAACATTTTCTCTTTTTACATGAAACTTAAGGATTATCTGAAGATTTCTGCCAGGTCTGTGCAGATCACTCATTCATCGTTAGCTAGACAAGCCAAGCATCTGTTTTCACTCTATCTCACACTGAAACCATATTGCTAAGATTCAGGCACTGACTTGCTTTTAAGAGGGCTTCTTTTAGCAATGTGAAAAAATGCAAAGATAACTTCTTGCTGCTTCTGTAGTCATGAACTGTGTCCATGTTTGTAGCTGAGCTTTGACAACACACACTCATCAGCCAGGGAAGTGAGTCTTACTTTTTTATGAATGCTGGTTGTTCTTTTTACTGCTGTAATCCTGATGAGTTAAACAGTGTAATGCAGTTTGATGTTTGCTGTAGCAATGAAGTGGTAAGTAAAAATCACCTCTAGGAAGAATTAAGCACTGAAGTAGAATGAAGCAGTGAGTCAGGATACTCTAATGTAGTTAAGAGACTGTAGTTTTCAGACTACAATTGTAGGCAAGTATTTCATAGGCCTTAGGGACACAGGTGAATTTTACCCAGAAAACAAAGCCTTTTCCCATAGGTTTATGTCTGGTATAATTATGTTCTAAAGTTCTGGCTGGTTTTTGTTTTTTTGTTTTTTTGTTTTTTATTTTCTGTGAACCTCAGTAGCAGTAGCACTGGAAAAATTGCTTTTTAGCACTGAACACTGTCTGCCTACAGCAAAGTTCGTAAAGGACACAGAAAGCACAGAGCCCCTGTTAACCTTCTGAGAAGGAAGGTGTGTTTGTACGCACCAAGAAAGCAATCTTTTTTTGCCTTAGGTCTTTGTACAGTCTCCTATGATTTCCTTCTAAAGAAAGAAGACACCAGTGTAGTCATTTTGTAAGTATCATCAGCTTTAAAAAGACTGTAGAAGCGTCTGGCAGGGCCAGAATTGTGATTCATTATGTCAGCCACCGCCTTGCCCATTATTTTTCAAGAATTGAGTGAAACAGCTTCTCAAACACAGACAGGTTGGATAGAAGCCTAACTCAATGGCTAGTGGCTGGAACATCCACTGGAGAATGTCCTGCTAAGTGATCAATAATCCATATCAGTTCTTCGGGTTTTGATTTGGGGGTTTATTTTTGCGTGTGTTGTTTTCTGGTTTGTTTACCTTTTTTATTTTTTTTATTCTTTAATTAACAGTGTAATTATTAACTTTGGGAAAACCAGCATTTCTCTAAGTGCAGGGATTCACCTGTGTTTTCAAGTGCGATTTCAAATATTTAATGCCTCTCTCACAGACCAATATGTCAGACTTCCAACCACTTGCCTTTTCTTTCTACAACATTGCTGGCCCTTTGAGTTAGTGATGCTTGTGCAATTCCAGATGAGAGCTCCCAGTGCTCACGTGGTACCACTTCTTCCTGATTAAGCAGAACAAGTGAGCACCTGATTGACTTTTACCATAAATGCTGACATTCTGCAGCCAAAGGGGAGGGGGGGAAAAAACCCTTTTGATAGTGTTTAAAGCACACAGGCATTTTCAGCAAGGATTTCCATTTCAAGAGATTTGTTAGTGTAGTCTTGGATTAGTGTATGCATCGAAAGCTTTACTTAGGAAGATTTTCATCCTTTGAGGCACACACATACCAAAGCTCTTTGTTGTTCCGAATCCATTATTATGTGCTGAATAATGAATATTTTTAAAAGCTTTATGCAGCCACACTGTGATACCGTGACAATTTCAGCCAATCTCACTTTTTTTTTTTTTTTTTTTTTTTTTTTTTTTTTTTTTTTTTTTTTTTTGACATTTGGTAATGTAAAACTTTTAGCAAAGACTTTTAGCAATTTAGAAGTTCTTCAGTGCCAGGCAACCAAATTGCTGAGATACTGATTTAAAAAAAATGAAAGGTATCTTATGTTGATTTTGTTTTAGAACAAGCTGACTAGCTGCAATTGAGGTTAATTGACCTTTATAATGGATACACAGGACAGTGCTAAAGCTGTATACATAAACTGCAATTTTATTTGACAGCAAATTGTGTTAATTGACATTCATTGTGCATCTTTCTGTTGTTTATTGCCAGTTGCTCATGTGAATAGTTTGTTGATATTATAGATAGGACAAACATTTGTTTCAGATAAATAGGATTTTCAGTTGAATAGGTTTTAATTAAATGATCCCCTGTATTCAATTTTGAAACTATGAAGTACTGTGCAGGATGTACCTAAACCTCTTATCTAGGATCTTATATTTGTTGAATCATGTCTCACACTAATTTGTTTATTTTTGTCAAATAACGCCTACTTTTTCTGCCAGTTGGGCAAGATTTAGGTATTTTGCCAATGGAAAAAAAAACAAAACTAAAGTGTTGAAGAGAGTGAATTTATGCAAGGATTATAGGTGACTGGTCTGCATATGTTCATGCACAGCTCCTGTTCTGCCGGACACTCAGCCGTCATTTTCCATTCACAGACCTCATAAACAGCTGTAGGGCTGACCCATTTAGCTACAGTCTTCATGCTTTTCACAACATACAAAGTTTCTCATACCTTGACTAAGTGTTAAATGTATCTACAAATTCAGTCAAAACCAGTCAATTTTCCCTTTTTTTTTCCTCTAATGATATGAAACTGTAGCTGACAAAGTCACTGGTCGCACAGCCCCTTCCACTGATGATGGCTTTCCCTCCACTCTGCAAGCAAAATGAAAAGGCAGCCCTTCCAAAGCCTTTTCTAGGTCACAAAGCACGTTTTTCTTAACCAAGTTAAAATAAGAAAAGACTGCTATTACATTCTGGCTGAAAAAATAAAGCAGAACTAAGACAGGTAGATGTCCTGCAGGCATGTATATACAATTGAGTGATGCACAGCTATTAGTTAGCTGTTATGATCTTTTCGCTCCTTCTGATACTTCAGCACTCTCTTTAAATAGCCATGTAGCCCAAAACATCAATAAGAAAGTATTTGCTGAATATTTTTACCAAAGAGACATTAAAAGAGAAATAACTGTTCTTGAGTGAGTTACATTTTATTTTAATATGCCCATGTAAATAATGATAGTCATTCAGCTCTTACGTTGGAGATGAGAACAAACTTAGGAGGCAACATAGTTAGGTAATAATATACAGAGAGATTTCTTTAAATGAGTGCAAGTTCCTCGGGTTTGCTGTATTCATTTTTCTCTAAAGTGGTTTTTTCCCCACATGAGTGGCTTTCTATTTCCACTTCTTTTACATTTGCACTCTCTAAAGTCTAAGGTTATTGCCAACAGTATTTTGAGAAGTGCCTTCCCTGGAGGATTTTTTTTTTTTTT
>VWZS01009792.1:153011-270315 GCA_013397075.1 Rhabdornis inornatus
TTGATAGGTAGCAAGGGACTGCTCTCAAATATGATGGTGATCATTTTGGAGAGATTTGTGATGTAATGTGCATCGCAGGCATAAAGACCTTGTTTCTTTTCAAAGAAAAGTGGCAAAAGGCTGGGGCCTGATTTTCAGCTCTGGCTGAGGTAACCAGCTGCAGGAGCAGTCACTGAGACCTACACTGGGTTCTGGGCATCAGAGCAAAGCAGGTCAGTAGTGTCTGGATAAGGTGCTGCAGAACATGGGAATAGAAGCAGCACAGGCTGTCTGTGCTGGTGGCAGAGTGTACACTGCATGCAAACTCCACCCCAAGTCACTGAGTAACCCTCAACACTTTTATGCTTGTTTGCATTCAGGGTATCTATGATTCACACTGTTTGGTTCCTTCTGCAGGAAAGCTGAGGCTTGGGAATGATTCGGGTTGAAGCCCTCCCTCAGCCATATGGACATGACTGGTAGCCAAAGGGTGTCAACCAGCCTTGGCCACAGTCTGCCAAAATTACCTGATGGCCCTGCACAGTCCTGACCTGTCTCCATGTCCTAATGCTGAGTTGCACAACATGGCTACATCTTTGATGTTCTACCCTAAAAACCTGTGTATGGCACACAGCACAAGAAGTCCTCCAGAGAAATATTCTGTATTGGCATGGGGAAAGGGCCTTAGGAGCTGAGGACACGTGCTCTGCCCAGGAAGCATGCACTTTGTGGGACACTGGCCAGGCTTAAATTAAGCAGCCAAGGTATGTGAACTGTTAAGGAACACCACTTGCCCTCCAGCCCTCTTGTCCTTCATTTGTGTATGACTTCTTGGCACAGGAAGATTTTCTATGCTCTTGCTGTCAGCAGACAATTCTCAAGCCTATCAGAGATTTCTGAGCATGTCAGACCTAATTCAGCCTAGCCACAAAAAATAAAATGACCCTCTCAGACCCTCCAAGCTTATCATGGACCTCCTCCCACCTGTGTCCTCCTTCTAGAGAATATGTATTCCCCTGAATACATAATTCATGCTCATTGCAATGACTGCTGTTTATGCATACATGATGCAACTCTGTAGATTCAACAGCTGTGTTGCCCTGAGTTTATTACTGTTCTCTATCTCCTTTTTCCCATGTATCTGTAGTGGCATTTGTTGGCCTTTCCTAGCCAGGGAAAATAGAAGGTTTGAAACCACTTTTGTTTTGCAGTGAACAGACCAGCCCTTCCTCTAGGATCAGTTAACCACAGAATCATAGAATTATAGAACCATAGAATGCTTTGGGTTGAAAGGAACCTTACAGATCATCTATTCCAACCCCCACTCTGGGCAAGGACACCTTTCAGAGGACCATGTTGCTCAGAGCTCCATCCAACCTGGCCTTGAACACTTCCAGGGATGGGGCATCCTCAACTTCTCTGAGCAACCTGTTCCAGTGCCTCACTGCAAATAATTTTTCCTAATCTCTGATCTAAACCTACTCTGTCAGTTTGAAGCCATTCACCTTTGTCCTGTCATTCCAAGCCCTTGTAAATAATCTCTCTCCATCCTTCCTGTGGGCTCCCTTCAATTACTGAAAGGCCACAATTAGATCACCCCAGAGCCTTCTCTCCTCCAGGCTGAAAATTCTCTCAGCCTTTCCCTAAGGACCAGGGACACAAATTAATATCTCCTGCAGGAACTCTTAAACCAAAGGGATATACTTGTACCATTGATGTCACCTATTCCTGGATCCAAAGAGTGTCATTGTACAAAGCAGTACTGCAACATACACAGTCAGAGCATGATGCAAATAATCTATTCAGAAGCTAACATACCCCAAAACCTCGTCTTTGAGCTGTGAAAAAGGCAGAGTTCTTGCCATGCTGTTACTAGACATGTTGAGACTGCTTCTCTCTGACATGACAAAAGGCTCAGGCATCTGTGACACTGTGACTCAGTTGCACAACTGCCATCAAAGCTGTCTTAGGACAGATACCGAGCTGCCACTGTGACCCAAGGCACTGGATCAGTCTGTGCCATCTTCCCTTACCTGTTGACCACAGATCTATGTGTGTTTGTGTGGGCAGAAAGAACTCTACTGGCCTTGACTTGATAGAAAAGCTGATTTCCAGGCAAGGGGCAGGTTGTACTCATCCTGTGAACACTGTGACATCCGCAAACTGGCTTGTCTGTTTCACAGCAGCGATTTATTCTTTCAATATTGCCTTGTTATCTGTGCACCAGCCTTCTTTACAAATGGGTCTACCAGTGTCATGCAGCTCCATGACAATGCCAGAAATTATTTCAATTGCCACTATGTAGGAGAAAGTGCTGTGATATAAAGAGTGCCTTTATATCACAGCTGATGAGCTGTAGGCATCTGCACATCACAGACCAGACACTCAGGGGTAGAATTGGTGATGGGTGGGATGGAAAACTGAGTGGTAAGGTGGGTGAAAAATTGTCTGGGCTCAGGGTGATATGAGTGCTATGAAGTCGAGCTGGCAGCCTGTAGTTGGTTGAGTCCCTCAGAGATGAACCTTCTCCAGAATTTCCACAGAGCTTCCCACATTCTTCTTTGTGCTTCCTGTGGTCACGGGCACCTCAGTAAAATGAAAGCAAACCCCTCCATGCTGGTAGCCCCTTCGCTGCTGCATTCACACACTGACTTCTAAACCTGTTACAAATTCTGGAGAGCAGGATGCTGCCTCCTGGGATCTGCAGGCTAGTCCACATCAATCATAGGGCTGAGCTGGCACTCAGCTCCTCTCTTTGATGGTAGAGGAGCCCTCCTTTAAAGTGATGCCAGCTGTGGTTGGGGCTGAGCATGGGGCAGCACTGTTAAACACTGCTAACTTTGACCAGAGATGGTTTTGCTTTGGGAAGGAGGAGGTCTGCCAACACCTGAATTTTTGTGGGGGTCACCAAAGTCTTTCTGAGTTGTGGCTTTCACTGTGGGCAGCAGCAGCACACGTGTCAGTAGTCAGCCCCTGGGGAGTGTGCTGCACCTGCACCACAGCCCTGCACAGGCAGGAAATCCCCACTGCCTGAAGGCTAGAAGGGCTGCCCTCCTTAGCTTTGCCTCTGCTATTACTGACTGGTTTTGCATCTCTTTGTAACTGCAGGTACAAATAAGAGACTTGCAAATGTTTTAGTCCTCCTTAAGTGTAGAGGAAGGTTAATAAAAATGAAAAGGGACGTGACACTCTTGAGCAAGTGACAGAGAGGAACAAATCCTTTACTGCTTTCTTCTCTTCCCTATCTCAGGGACATTTTAAGGATTACTTGAAAGCCACTCAGATCTCCACCAGATTTTTTCCAAGAGTTCACAGAATGACCTTTTATTCAGATTACCCAGCACTTAAACCAGTTGGAGAAATGCTTCTGCTATTCCAAACAGTTTAATCCATGATCAGTGTGATTAATGAGACCACCAAGAGAAGAAAGTTGGGTCTGCTTCTTGCAGGAAACATTTTTTTCTTTGTGGCACAAAATTTCCTCATTCTTTTTCTCAGAACAGTGTGAAAGAGAGGAAGTGTCTCAAGTTTGAGATCTAATCTGCCTTGCCTTCACAGGCAGCTACAAAAGTCTCAAACAAGCTTTCAGTTGATATATTTTCTAAATAAGAAGCCCTTTGGACAAAGCCTTACTGATTAGAGATGAGAGTTGTTACAACTCATGCCCTTCATTCCCAACTACTTAACCTTACACCTGTATCCCCTTGCCATCAGCCCAATAGGCACAGTTTAATTCCTGTAAAACATAGCAGCTGTTGGGTATTTTGCTCTCTTGAAAGCTTTGCCTGTCTCACTGCAACTGGCTAGTTGGAGGCCTATTTTAATTTGCAAAACCTGTGCAAATTAACATTTCTCAAAGTATTTATACCAGGGTCCAGCTCTGGTCTCTGTGATTGTTAGTCCTTGACCCAGCTAACTGAGCTGCTTCTTGACAGTCACAGTCATATTTAAGCTCACCTTAACATGCTTTTACAAGTTCAGCAATTTTGCAGATGTCTTCAGAACCTGAAGACTCAGTGCCTCTGCCACAAAAGCCAAAAGATAAGCCCTTCTGAGAGGAATTCAAGCTGAATTTAGTCCTTCTCTAGAATGAGGAGATGATAGAAGCCAATTCAAACCCATTATTTCAGACGTTAAGTCATATTAAGTAGTGTCAGTACTGCATGTCATGATATACCACTGGCTGGAAAAGCATTAAGAAACAAATATAGCTGCCTGATGCAAGCTCTCACATCCTTCATCCCACCAAGGGCTCTGCATCCCCAACATGCCTGGCAGTATGAGGTCATTGCTGCTAAATGATGACATCCGTTGCTGGTATGAAAAGTGAGTTAAAGCCAGAAACAAATTATAGTAGCTCCCTTTCTGGTGTATTTTTTTTCTAAACAGAGTTTATTTACTCTAAATCTTTGAAATCTTGTTAATGCAGTTTTCTAAAATTGCAATTTTCATACTACAGCCTTCAAAGCAGATTTGTGTACTAGGAGTCTGACAGCAGCAGTCTTTTGAGAAGTCATGAAAAGTACAGGAAACACTTACATTGGGGAAAAGAAAAATAAAGGGGGAAAAGCTTTCCATTTGTTTATAGCTTCTTCAGAAATACTGTTTTTGGGGTGGAACGTTTTTGTGTCTCATGTCTTCAGAAGGTGATTTTCTTCCAAGCTGTCAGCAATATGTGGAAACTTTTTAACATAAATGCAAAATTCCTTAAATTGTGTGAAAATTGTGACTAATGACTGAGCAAAAAGTCTTTATTGATTTGATACACAGATTCTTATGCATGCTAAAAATGCTCAGTGGAATTACTATTTACTGTGTTAGTCTTAGAAGAGAGCAGTCTTTGAAATGTAATGACCACATTAAAAATCAAGTATTTTTAAAGGGCTTAAACACATGATTCTGTTTATTATTGAAGGAAGTACTCTAAAAGAAGACAGGCAGTTAAAATGTGTATTCCAGTGTGAAATATACTGGGAAAAGACAATAAAATCTCATATGAAAGACCGTCATGTACAATAACCATGTTAACTTCTGAGTTCTGTATACAAACAAATACTCTATTAACAAACTTCACACCACATACGAAAAGCAACATCTTCACAAAACATTATCATAAAAGCATAGCATTGGTCCTGATGTTTTTTTTCTCCAAGTTTGGATTATCTGTATAATGCTTGGGACAAATGAGAGCAGTTGTGAAAAGAACCATAAAAAAATTGCCTCTGCATAAGCCATCCACAAGACAAGGATCACAGAGAGCTGAATTCAGATTCATCCTACAGTTCTTTCATGCCTCCAGGAAAAAGTACAGGAAATGACAGCCTACTTTAGAGCTCATTTTGGAGAAAAGTGGTGTGAAACAGCTTTAATATTAGTGAGAATTGGCTTGGTGCTTTCCAAAGTAGGGTGTGACTTATCCACCTTTTTATTATGATGATGTACCAATGAAAATACATTCTGTACACAAATCAGCAAAACACAGCTGAAAATAGAGACAATATGATTAATCCATATATTTTTAAAATAAATATGTACAATATTTACATTTTGGACAGTTTCAGAAATTAACATCTCCAGTATGAACTACTACTTTAAAAAAATTCTCAAAAATTATAGAAAATGCATTTGCTGTACAAATATTTATAAATACTTTTGTATAAACTTCTTCAGGGAAATACTTGATTCATTAAGAAGAAAAACATGAGAAATTCTTATTGTCAACTAACATTTAGCTATCAAGTGAACACATATGAAACAGCATCATGAATCAGAAAAAAGTAGATTTTCAGTGTTGACAATATTTTGTGTTCTGCATCTGTGCCATCATACTGACAAATGTGACTGTCTTTTCTGAAAATCTGCAGAAAAGCAGCAGGACTGAATCAGTTTGACTCACTGATTGTTATTGACTGCACCATGTCAGACAGGGCTTCTGAGTCTGCTTCTTCTTTACCATTATCTGAATTTTCTGATGAGATGTAACAGCCAGAATCTCTTGGACAGTCATTTAACTGTGATTTGTCAAAACTCTGGTGAGGGCTTAAGTTCTGCGTCTCCTGACCACCTTCACTTTTTTGCTGTTCTTCAGCTAGAAAGAACAGAAAAAGAAATAAAAAATTTTCAATACAAGTATCTTGGGAAAGAGCTGAAATAGCACCATGACTGCTCCTGAAGAACTTTGGAAACAGAGGTGGTAATCTACACATGACTACATCAATATCTTCTGTCCATCAGAAACAGATGCCTCAGCATCAGAGAATTAAAAGTATGATTACACGAGTGTAACAACATCTGAGTTGACATTGAGGTTGGTCTTTTTCCTTCTGGATGTTTCTCAGAGATGGATGCTGGGGGCTTTGGCCTGATCCTTTATGCTGAGGTCCTTCAGGCTGTGCACAGTGCACCAGTCCCCATGTGTGGTCACCGTGCCCGCAGCAGGGATGGAACCTTTCCCCCTCCTGTGCTCGTGTATCTCAGAGTGGGATGCTGAATTAACCACAGAGCCCACTGTGCCTTGTTTATAACACACTGCAATGTAGATCTGTGTCTTTTGAGTGCAACCCCCACCACCTGATGTGCTCTCTGCAGGGAGAGAGAGCATGCTGGCCTTCAGAAGTGCTCAGCACACAGGCGTGGTAACCAGCTTTTCTAAAGCACCGAGCTTTTCAGCAGGAGTGGGCGGCTGATGGAAACTTCCTAAGCTTAGCTTGATATCCAGAAGGTTATTTTCCAAAACACAGAAACCTCAGAGGAAGCTAAGATGCCTAATTTCTGCTGTATGGTTTTTGAAAACTGTTCCAAAACTAAGTAGAAGCAAATTATCTTGCAAATAATTTGCCCTCGTTTAGCTGCTGTATGACTAATGTGTTAAAATTCAAAAATCTGCAACACAGTGGCAGTATCAACAGACCTCTCAAGAAAAGCTCAACGAGAGGACATACATGTATATAATGACTCTTATATGTACTGGTTTTAAATTTCCTCTTCCTGTTCTCTGGCAGTGAACTACATGTTTACTCACAGTAAATTTCTTAAGAAAATAAACTATGAAATATAAATCTTTCCATTTCCTACTTTTTTTCTTGTGCTATTATCAACCTCCTGTAGCTGTAGTTTTACTTCAAACTGTATCTGTCTTTCCGAACAAAGTTTGGGGAACACATCTCAGAGGAAACAGATGGTTTTGCTCCAGATTTTTAGCCCATCAGAAAAATGCTACCTTTTTGCTTTTGCAAAGAAAGTTCCCTTCTTCCATTTGGTTTGTTACTCCTTGGTTAAACAGTCAGATCTGGATCTTTAGTCATATTTAAACTCTCTCAATTTAAGTTCGGGCAGAATGGAAGTCCAAAGATATGAAGGATTTAATGCTGTGTCAAAATCTAAATCTATTTTAGTTACTAGAATTTTAAAATTTCCTCGAAGAACACTCACACTGACTTTTATTTCAATAGTTGGAAATGATAACATTTGGTAAAATGAGAAAGATTGTAAATTTGATTTTTTTTTCTATCTTGTATTGAATAACACAGAATAAATTAGAAATGAAAGACTGAAATTTTTTCACTCTTTTAGAGTGAAATGGAACAGCAGGAGAGTTTCTTTGGATACATTTTTCATTGCGTGAGATTTCAACAAACTTATTTCACAATGCATTTTGATTTATTGAGAAGCATTTTGAGGTCTTGATGGAAATCTTGTAGATTTGTTTGGCCTGATTAAATCTGCCTAGTATCTTCCAACTTCCAGTTGCCTAATAAATTGAAAAACTAAGCTGATTTTTTAAAGAATCCAAAGTCTCAACTAAGTTATTTTTTCAATAAAGTCTAAGGGTATAGGCATAACCAGATGTATTTAGAAGAATAATAAAAAAATAATTTTAAATATTTTCCAAGGAATAAAAGTTTCATCTTGTTCCCAAATAAATTAATGGCTAATTGCACTTGCGTGAAAGAGTACACATTGCAGGAGATTTAATTGATATCTGTAACTGTTTGATCTCCTTCTCACTTTACAGAACAGTTTGTCATGTCAAATGTTATCTCTCTCTCAGAAGGGAAAATATTTGATCATGTAGGGTTCCAATTGATTTCTGATTGAAGTCAGGGAGGAATTACAAAGGCATCACACTGGTGAAGGTATTCCCGCTGCTGTTGGCAGTGACAGAAGCAGCTCAGCACAAATAACAGTGGTGCCCCAGCAAAGCCTTGTCCTGAGTGTGTCTTCAGCTCCTGGCAGCACCATCTCACCCGGAGAAAGGGAACCAAGCCTTGTGCAGCCCTGGGAGCCCTCCTGCCCTGCTGCCTCCCCCCTAATCCCCTCGGCTGCCTAATGCTGCTTGTTGCCTTCTCATCTGCTGCTCCAGCATCATCTGCTGCCCTGGCAAGCATTGACCTAAAAAGTGTTAATCCTGTTTACATTTTCAAGGTCAGAGAGGAGCCTCCATCCACTTTGTTTGTTTTACAATGGAAAGAAGACTGAGTAACCAGTGGATTAAAAGGAAAATGCGGTCTCAGTCACTGTATTAGTGCCTTGTAACTGGCTGTCTAGATAATCTGAGCCATTCCTATGTGAACAACAGATCCCAATTTTTTTTATCAATGTCTCCTTAATGTGTTTCAAGGAAAAATGCACAGACAAGGCTAGAACTGAGATTTCTTTATTTGTTTTTCTTTTTTTTCTTTTTTTTAATCTGAATTTAGGTCAGTTAGGAAAATGAGAAATTTCTGTTTAAAAGACATAGATATATGTAAAACTTCCTGTAAAAATAGTTGAATTTTCATACATGAAAAACTGAAAATATTCAGGTGTTTGAGACAGTCAAAATGTTGTATTTTCTATTTTTCATTCTAAGCACAAGTTGGAAGAACACCCCTCCCCCTCCATTTTTATGAAGACTGAAAGCAAACTTTGGTGTCTTTTTTTTTCTCTCTTTAAAGCAGTCTTAAATATTAGTAGCTACTAAACCACTTGAACAGGACGCTGAGTATTATAAAAATACATTGCATGCAATTTTAGAAGTTGCTGCATGAGAAGAGCAGAGCAAAAGTTGCTCTTTTTCTTTTTTTTTTCCTTTTTAAGCTTTTGGCTCTTCTATTCTGCTTTACTTAAGTCATTTCTCTAACATGTACGCCCTCGAGTTCTACATTAGGAAAGGTAGGTTTGCTGCCTTAATCTTTCGGACATCAGAAGAAAGCCACGCTGCACAGAAAACAGGAATTGATAAAATTAAACTGCCGTTAGATGTTGCAGAATCATCAGAAATAACTATCTTATCAACAAATGGAAGTCCTATCATTTTTCTACAGTAAAGCAGTTTCACATAAGATAAATGGCTCTCAGTCACTGTTGTCTATGATATGGCCAGAAGAGCCCAAGATATGCATCATTTTGACACATATATTCCAGTACCCTTTTAGACAGTAGGATTATATTCAGACTTCTGAAAAAAATGTGAGGCCTTTAGCCTTGGTAAGAGATGTGTGATGCATCCCTTATCTTCCTCACTATTTAGACCTTTAAAATGAGTTTTTGTTATTCAATGACTTAGATGTGCATGACATGCACAAGGATAGATTTCTTTTTTCCTTCACCAGCGCTTTTTCCCTTCCTTTAACCTAATGAGGTTAAAGTCCTCAATAGGGAAGCACTTTAAGCTTGGGTTGAAGGGAATTCAACTCAAGAATGCACAGAGGTCACTCTCACTTCTGTGCAGTTAAGTTAGTTTAAACCAGGTGAGTGGCAGGAGGCTTGGATTTTGTCTTGGACAAAAAGAAGGTCACACAAGAGCGTACCAAACTTCCTGAGCGTGCTGTCTGAGAGTTTGCCTTTGTGAATTTTGTCCAGGAGAACTGGGCCTGGAGCACCGTGCTTTAGGCTGAATCACTCACCTGCCCTCCTGGGAGTTGCAGTGGTGCTGTACTGAGCAGTACCTTACAATAACTAAAGACTCAAAATCACAGAGTCACAGGATACTTGGAACAGACCTCTGGAGATCATCTGGTCCAACCCCCCTGGCAAGGCAGTGTCACCTGGAGCAGGAATGTGTCCAAGTGGGTTTGGAATGTCTCCAGAAAGGGAGACTCCACACCCTCCCTGGGCAGCTGCTCCAGTGCTCTGCCACCTTCAGTGTAAAGACGTTCTTAATGTTGAGGTGAAACTTCTTGTGGTTTAGTTTATGACCATTGCTCCCTGTCCTGTCGCTGGGCCCCACTGAACAAAGTGAGTTTTGGAGGATGAAGCCAGACCTGTGTATGTACATAGGTCATGTATCACCTGTACCAGCTAGACCATCTAAGTGTGAAAATGAAATGAGAACTCTCAAAGCATCAAGCTCAGAAAAGATCATTTTGGAGCAGTAAAGGGTGGTAATTCTTGGAAAAGATACAGAGAAACCTGAAGTGCAATACTTTGGGCATTCAAAAGACTAAATATTTGTAGATATTTACAGATACGCAATTTAAATTATTGCATCCAATGAAATCAGTGGCATAGCTTTTGTGGGTGGGAAAAGTTATTGAACTAATGTGAGAACTTGTGGTGAAAACAGAAATGAGAAGCTTCTTTTTTTTATCTAAAATCTGAAAGGAAACAGTTGTGCCTGAAAAAAAAAAAGTGAAAAATACTACTATCGATGCAAGGATAAGCGTCCTTGGGAAATCTGGCAATATTGTGTTCAGGCCAATGAGTTGTACCACACTACAAAAGGGGAGATTGTGTTTGAGCACTATTTGACCTTGACAAGATACTGTGTGATCCCATGTGTTGAAAGGGACTGCCCAGTGTAAAATGAAACTCTTAGTGCCTGATTCTCACATAAGGAATGTGACTGAGAACTGAAAGTCGTGTCCTTATCTATCTCCTATCTCGCTGTCCAAGAACAATATATAAAGAATAAACCTTATTTGGTATTCGTAGTGGAATTTAAAGTATGATCTGCACTTAAATATGAAAAGTAAGCTAAGGAAATGGATTTGGGGAGACAAGTGAATATGATAAGATACATATTCACCTTTTGGGGTTTTTCCATAAAATGAACTGTATGCACATATCCAATGAAGTCTAATTTTTCTTCAGCTCAGAATAGCTTTGGACTAGTGTAACCCAGTGGATTTCAGGGATGAACTTCTTGATTTAAATCATCAATGTGAGAAGAGAATCAAGACTATTTTGCACACACAAACGTGTGTCCTGGGAAGCGGTCAAGAAAAGAAGTTCCAAACTTCTTTTATTACTTTATTCATTAACCATCCTTCGCTTTGAAATGCTTTGCTTTAAAAATAGCATCCTACAAAAGCACAGACATCCATCTCCTGTCTAGAAGCCATCTGGGAGAAGAATGGAAAGCTATTAGGAAATACTTTATGAAAAAACTTTTTTTTTTTTTCCTCACAGCCATGAATTCATGGAAACCAAGACTTTTGCCCCAAATATATAGGTCTGACCAACTTATAGAAAATCTAAAAAGATGTCTGAGAAGGGGAGGAAGGTCATGAGGAGCTTAAAAATCCTTGCAGTTCTAGGATAGCCTTGCTACATGAAGTACTTGAAGATGATGAATTTGGGCCTGGACTCCCAGGAAAGGGAGAAAGAAGATACTGCAGTAATAGAAAGAAAAATCTGCCTAAAAAACACTGTGTGGTAGCATTTGCTAAATAAAACTTAATTTTCTAAATTCATCGTATAAGTTGGGTAAAATTTATTCTTTCAAATTCATTCAGGTCTAAATCAAATGTAAGATTAAAAAAAAGTCACTGCCAAAAATCCTATATTTTGCATGGCTTTAAGTGGCATATAATGTGGAAACTACTGCTGCAGGTCTTTTGGTTAGAAAACTCAATAAATGTTTATTCTGCAAAATGAATTATACACCACAAGTATGTGTCATGAAGAAATTACTTAGTATAACATGCAATAAATGTCAAGAAAAAGCCAAGGAATGACAAAGAAATTAAAAGCCTTGTAAAAACCTCTGGACATCTCACAAGATCAGATTTCACATAAAAGAAATATGAAATCTTGTTTTACTGCATTTATAGGAGGGTCTAGTAAAATGAGGCTATGTTCCAGCACACTTGGCTACTCTGAGTAATCGCAGTGTCACAAAAACTCAGGAACCCTTGTATTTCAACTCTGGGCCATACCTGACTCTCCAGCCATTATTCAAACACGTGCTTCCTGAAAGCATGAATGGAATGCAGAGACATGGAAGTCTTCCAAGCTCTGTGAGAAAGATGGGCCTAGAACAGTAAATACAGTCTATGGCCTTAGCTTATTTTTTCAGAAAGCTTTTTTTTTAAAAAGTGAACTTTTTACCTGGAGAGTGCTGAAATTCTATCTAGAATTCTCTTGGCCAGTAAACAGATTACATTGTAGCTGTGGGTAATTATGCAGCTCACTTCTAAGCAATGCAGAAAATCAATTTTAATTAAAAAATCATTTATGCTGTACTGAGCCATGCCCACTTAGGAAAAAAAAAATGACCCAGGAAAGTTCAGTCCAGATGCAGAATTCATTCACAGTAGCACCCAGCTCTTTCAACCCAATTTTCCAATCTGATTGACAGAAGGACAAAGAGGTCAAATGATTCCTACAACGTCAGACTCATGCAGAGCTTATCCCCAAGATCATCTTGACTCCCTGTCTTTTGTAATAACAACTTAACAGATAGCTTCTATCCATTTTGGTCTTTAGTATCCTCCTTTCTGGAACAGGTTGTTCAGTTCTGTCCCCACCAGTCATGTAATAAATGCTCTGATCACTGTGCAACCAGACAAGGCAAGGATTCAAGAATCAAACTAGGACAGTATTTACTCCTGGCTTACCTTAAAATATACACGAGTCTTACAGAATTTAACTAGACTTAAATGAATGCTTATAGCTGGCATGACACAAAAAGATGTTGTGGTTCTGGTTCCTGTGAGCATTCATAAATTCTGGGAAAATTATTTGATTGAATTTGAATACTGGAAAGATTTGCTATACCTATCTAAAGTGCATGTGAAACAAATGTTCATTTCATCTCTTGTAATAAGACTACAGTGTTGTCACTGATTCTGAAGCATGGACCACTTTATAAGATTTAATGTTATTATTCCCAGAGCTGTTACAAGAATTTGAACTATTAGACTACCATGCAGATAACATCAGGGACACTGTTTTGCCTGGAGAAGTGACTTAATCCTATGCTGCCAATGTAGGAAGAACCCAATTTGGATAATAAAGGTGAATATATTAATTTTCAGTATATGGGACATGTAATGACCTTCTTAGGTTTGATTCTTGCACAGGTGCATTAAGTGTTAAGACACCTTCAGTATCAAAAGCTGCCTGCTCTGCTTTTTGTTACCCAGCAAATACAAATAGCAAACCATACTCTCACCGCTACAGAATAGTTTGGCACTCGTGTGGTCTGTTAGAAACCATTATGTTTCAGTTTGGCTTTCACAATGATGCAAAACTGCAAAATTACAATCTAGCATTTTTCTTTACTATTTTTCTGGCGTTAAATATGTAAAAATGTTCACAGTAAAAGGTGCAGAAAGCACAGCAAGGCTGGTTTCCACAAAAACACACTATACTCAGTATATACTTTTTCAGGTGACTTCCTGGCAGATCTCTGTGATAAAACTTCTGCAAAATGTAACACTTTCTTTTTTTTTTCTGGATTCACTCTTGCAATCATTGCTTCTACATAGACAGCCCTTCAAGAGTTCTTTTCAAACCTGCCATCTCACAAAGCTATAGACCAGAAAGAACTTCTGAACCTGGAGGGCAAAGAGAACCTTTCGAATGCCACTCCAACACATCTGCAAGAGCCTTTCTCTCGAAGCTGAATAAGAACAGGAACAACTTAATGTACAAATAGGGTTCTAAGAAAAGCCCATTCAGTAAAAAAAATTGAAAGCTGCCTACATACTGAGGAGATAATAAGTGGATGCCTGACAAAAATTGATGTTCACCTATCCCAGGAGGACACTGGTTTTCCTTCTCTCTCTTTCCTATGCTTCTCAATTGGAAGTGCACATTTGATGACATGACTGCTTAGCATAGGGGGAGTATGCACAAATATTAATGAAGACAAAAACCCCTCCTGTTTTGGCTGTGTGTCTAATTAAGTAGATGCTTAGCTGTAGTTTCTACAAAATTGACATAAATTATTTACAATTCGAAGTCAGACTGGAAATATCATTAAAATGTCATGAGAAAAATTTTCCTGTTCTGTATCCTACCTTTTCCACTCTCCACAAAAGGAACTAGTGAAGAAAACAAAATGGTGATCAATATACATGCATATACACACCCCATATGTTCAACTCTTGGAAGGTCACCAGAAACACAAGTTAGATTAATTTTAAGAGAAGAATGAAAATCAGCTATTAGTGGTTTTTGGGTTTTCTGAGGTTTTTGGGTTTTTTTGCAATATTTTCCTACCAAAAACAAAGCTAATTTCAATAAGGATTTAAGTGTGGGATGAAGTGAGGGAAGAAAAAATTTGTATTTATCTGCAGAATATTGTTTTAAAAAATTAAAGAAAATTTTTTACTGGATCTGTTTGAACTAAGCTCTCTTTTGCTTAAGATACTAGTGCATGTACTCTTAACAAATCTTGAACACTTACTGTCACAGTCGTGTAGATTTTCAATTGCTGATAACAATCTTGCCCTGTCTTCTGAGTTGGAAATATTTAATTCAATAAGGTGGCTTTCCTGTAGATCCTTTAAGTCCTCTAGAGTTTCATAGCCATTCAGCAGGAGACTTGAGGCATATTCCTATGAAATGAAACAAGCAAATTCTCTAATGGAAACAGGCACTATGTTTAGTGGAGGAATAGGCACAATTTCACTTTTTCTTTTGGCCAGGTTGAAATGGGCTCCAGTCCACTTGACTTACCTTTGGCAGATGTGGAGAGCAAGAGGGAGCAGAGGCAGAGATGCCTGGGAGCCCTCCTGGCCATGCCAGCATCTGTGCCTGAGCTCCATAGCACAGTCCAGCAGTAAACAGAACCAGGGCAGAGCTCTTTCAGAAATTATTTAATCTGCTGAGTGTCTGGGATTTTGTGGGTCACTCCATGAGTGTCTCCCATGCTGAGCCCAGGAGAGCCTCTGAGGAAAGGAGTGCTCTGCCTTTTTACAGGAGGAGCCCCTCAATACCAGCAAGGGGAGAAGCAGAGGGAGCCCTGGACCCTGCTGTGTCACACAAGGTCCCCCTTGAGCTGTGTGTTGACTCAGTACAAAACTCTGTGCATGCTCCAGGGAAAGGAGTGTTAGCATCAGCAGCAAAGCAATTACCCTTATTAAAAATGTTACTTGTAAATCATGACCTCATTACACTTTGACACTCAGTCAAGATCTAGGGTTGCAGAGAGAGAGAGAGGCTCAACATGAGCATAGTGCAAAACCACTATTGTTCCCTAAAGAACATAAGGAATTAGAAACACGAATTCTCAGTTTTGGTGCTGGAGTCAGACTGCAGCCCTGTCCCTGAAATGTCCACAGCCACACATCTCCTATACTTGAGCACACAGCTGCAGTCAGGCTGACCTGACAAGTCACCTGTGTCCCTCTCTGAGTGGAGTCTCCTAGCCCAGCCACACGATGAGGTAAAATGCAAGTTCTATAAGCCACTCATGATGCCTTTCCTGGTCTTAAAATTGAGAGCCAGACACGGTTAAGGGATAAGGGGTTTTTACCAAGGATCCTTAAGGTGCACCACTTTGCCAAGGTGGAATGTGCCACAGTGCACACACATGATAGATCCCATATACGATTTATAGACCTTACAAATTAGCATATCTAACAAGGATGCCCCAATGGGAGGCCTGGATGAATGGTGTGATATTCCCTCATCCGTAGAATTTCCCCCTGGATGGGCCAAATCTCTAGTTTACAGGATATGTTCTAGAGAGGTCCTTGGTTTCCCTAGATAGTGTAGGGTTTTCTGGCCTCCTGCTATGAGGCCTTTAGGATATTTGGTCTCCTGGCTTAACGAAATACTAGGGCTATGCTAAGTTGTCAGACTTAAGGAATTGCAAGGAAATTCTTTCTTTTTCCTTTTTCTTAAGGAAATACAATCTTGCATGCTAAGAATACTGAGGATACACTGAAGTTACATAAAAGGTATATAAAAGAAAAGGCAGGACATCATCTTGGCATCACTCACATCAGATAAAAGACAGACACGAGGTTGCTTTGCTTTGCTTTGCTGACATCAAAACTGCTGAAACCTGCGTTTCTCCTCCTGCCTGTAAATGACATTCAAACCCGAGCGCACAGAGAGGGAAGGTTTCAAACAGAGCTGGGAAATGCCTTGGCTGACCTGCAGGTGGACACATTCCAGGAGCTCTTGCAATGTTTTAGGCTTGGTCCTTTTGCTTCCTCTGTATGGGTTTATCTTTCTGGGTGCAGCTTCTTCTTCCAAGATAATATCCACATAAATGAACTTGAAATTTCCTACTTTGTTGTTCAGCATGCCTGTCCATATGCCCATGGGAGTTTTGCAGATGATATCTATGATGTCTCCTTTCTAGAACAATAAAAAAAGCACACCACTGCTTACACCTCTGGATTGCTATATGTAGCTTTTCCTCTATGGACCAAAACCAGCACAAGTCAGTGCGAAATAATTCTTTTTAATTTCCTAGATTTAGTGCCTTTGCTTTTATAAAATCCCAGGAAAATAATTACAGAAAGTGGAGCTAGTCCTTATCTCCAAACTTTTGCAAAGTAGATGGGAGCATAAGCAGCCCTCTCAGTGTTTTGTGCTCTACTTGGTCCCTGAAAAGGGATATGGTTGCATCAGCAATTAACTTTTGTCATGGGCAGTGGGCGTAGTTTTGGCAAAAAGCAAGGAATTACTGTAAGTTTATTTTCAAAATATGTGCCATAGCATTTACAGAATAATCTTATTATCTAGCCTCTCAAGGGTCTTCTAAAACACATAGCTGACCTATATGAAAGGTGGACTCCTACCTATTTTACAGTAAAAAACACTGGCTACTTTTCTCAAAGATAATAAAGAACATTTAACTCCCTTAACAAATATGAGTGCTTAAAAGGGTGACAACACAGCTGTTTCAAGAGGTTTTTTTGGTAAAGGTGTTCACAACCACACTGTGGGAACCAAGGTCTCAGCTCAGGAAAATGGTCATTCTGAGTAATTCTTATAGTAAAAAGTCTCTTACAAAGTCACACCCTACACAACTTGCTCCCAAGGACCTCAGAAATGAGCCCTCTCTTCTTGGCACATATCACAGAAAAACATTGAAAACCTTTGAAAAGTTATCCAACAAATGCCTCATTCATTTGGGATGCTGTTACAAAGTTAGAAATCAAACTCAGTTTGTTAAGATGTGTCCACAACTCCAAGAATTACACCTTTTCTGGTCTGGTCAAGGACCAGCAAGTCAAGTGGTTGCCCTAGTTTTGGTACAAACCCAAGTACAAAATTGATTGTGAGCTGATGACCTGGTTTAGTTAGAACATGGGGCTCAGAGCTGTGAGCACACTTGAAATGGAGACTAAACGAACATTTATTTAAAGCTCTATAAGCACACGTTATTCTACAAACTCGTGCATTCAGATATGGATGCAGGTCATGATTAAGCAGTGGCTCCAAGCCAAGCTGCAGATGTACTTTCAATTCAGATTCAGGGTACTGAAATTTTGTGTGATAAATATAGGGAATTTCAACCCTAAGTATTAGTTTATCATTCCAAAATACACCACCTTAGTGACTAAAAAAGAAACCTGTAGGAGCCGGCAGATATTTGCCATTTCGTGACCAGTTAAATAGTTAAAACAGTTAAACTGTATTAAAATAAATGCCCTAGATGTGGGTGGAAGTGGAGGGCAAGTGTTGAAGGCTGCAAGTACCAGGAGAACAACAGTTGTCATGTAGGCCAGAGGAGAGGAGAGGGAGTCTGTGTGAGATACAGGATTTGGCAGAAACAAGAAGCTGTGAAGAAGAGCAGAGTCTGAAGGGCTGGGTTTTTTAGTAATGTTCAACTGGGGCCCTGTTTGTTGCTCCTCTTCCTCACTCACACAGCCTAGGCAGCCCTTGCCATGTCTGGGCTGAAGAACATTCATAGGCATAAAAAAAAGTTTAATGGAAAGGCAAACTATATTCCTTAAAGGCAATGAGTGCCACTGAGCTTTGAATATATCCTAGTTGTGACTGGGAAAGCTTGAGGAGACAATTTCACATCCCATGAGACTTCCCTCTTTCTTACTCTAGACCATGTGTATGGGTAGCAACACATACTTTACTCTGAGGAAAGCTGGGCTATTTAGGGTGATGCCATGAAGAGGTTACTACCTGGAATCTGTGCCTTAAGAAGCCTTTAGCAGCACTTGGTTTGCAGCCTTGTCTGAACTAAGTCCTTATAGATGCACTGCGAAACCAGATCAGCCTTGCTTTTCGAGTGTTCCACATGCTTAAGCAGTTAAAAACTCATTATTAAATTTGTTGCTCGTATGTAAATAGTCCCCTGGCATTGTTAGAGGGAAGGAAGGAACCCTGGTGACTGTCTTACCTTGATTTTCAGCGAGTCGGTGTCGTAGGGACTGGGTGTGAAGTCGGTGTGGACTTTGGCTCTGCCGCAGAAGGGGCCATTGTAGGGCACCTCGTCCTCAAGCCGCAGGCTGTCCCTGTTGCTCGTGCCATCAGAGCAGCTCGTCACCCCACCTGGCAGAGAGGCAGCTTGAGACACCCCTGCACCAAATGCCCAGACATGCAACTCTGCACAGCAGCCCGAAGGAAAGCGTTCAACACCACACAGTCAGAGACAGAGTGGATTCTGTGTGGGTTTGACACATCCCGGGATAACTACATTCAATAAAAATCATGCTACAAGAGACAGAAGAAAATGGGTAGGAGATCTTTCATTAATCTCTTCCCTAAAGTAATCTTTTTCTGGTGATGATACTAATAGACTACGCATTTTATTTACAGACTTTTTGAAATATTACCTCTGCAGATTAATAAAATGTACCCTAAAAGTGCAATTTAGGGAAATAATTCTGCTGAACTTCTCTTGTTTATTCAGAGAAATGAAAATAAGTACTGTAGAAGTTATTTTATTTCATTCCACAGCTAGCTGAAACATCAAAGGAACCTGCATTGCAGAGGGAAATTTTAATCTTATCAACATTTCTGCCTGTCATTTTATCCAAGTTGAGCAATAAAATATCAGCAGAGTAATTCAAGCAAATTTGAGCAAGCTCTGCAATATCCCATCCAAATATGTTCTTAGATAAGAGCAGCAGTGTGTTGGAAGTAAACTCCCATATACGATTTTCACAAATCACGTCACAGAAAATGATCATAAAAATGGTTTTGTTTGAGGTGATTGCTTAAGTGCACAGCTCCATCTCAGGGCCAGATTAACTCTAAGTGCAAATGGTCTGGACTGCAGCTCCAGTCTGCACTCAGGGCTGGGGCAGTGCCTGCAGGGTGGCACAGCAGTGTCACCAGGGATAGCTGTGCCTGCCACCCAGCAAATAGCCACAGCAGAGCAGCACAGAGAGAGCTGGAGGCACATTTATCATCAGGGACTCCTCTGCCCTCCAACTGAGATTACCCTGATGGAGGAGGGTTTTCAGTGGGTTTCAGGTGGGCTGTGTCTCCCTGCATCATGCCCCAAAGCTGCCAGGTCAGACCCACATCCCTCATCATCTCAGAGAAACTCTGTCTGCCTCACATCTCCAGGGCAAAGGATGAGCTCACAGCCAGGCCACCAGGAGAGGATGTTTGTGTGGCTGTACCCAGTGATTGCAAACCCAGCACTATGGCACTGATAACCCCACAAAAATTTATGGCATATATACCAGCAGTATGCCCTATAATTCATGGTTTGTTTTTTTTTTTCTTCAGTTTGTATTTCCACTGTTAAAAACACTCAATTTATTTCTGGATAGATGCATATCTACCCAGCTGCTACCCATTTAACCAAATTACACTTTGTCTGCCAGAATGAAGAGCTCTCTACCATCACATTTTTGATCACCAACTTTGATTCCACAGACATAAGCAATAACTATATTGATCCAGTGACTGAATAAGAAGTATAGGTGTCTTGTACTTACTAGATGAGCTCTGGCCACTGTTCAGACTATAGAGACTTTCCAAAGAGTCACTGGCTTTTAGGGGCACCTTCTCAGTGTGTGTTCCACCACCAGGATCATTGTCATCTTTTCCCTCTTCATTCTTTAACACAAAAATCAAATGTTAACCCCCAAGAAATGTATTTTAGAGATTTTTTGTTTGTTTGTTCTAAAGCATTGTTGGAGATTAGCTCATCATTGCACTTTATTAAGAACTCCTTTGTGAGAGAAGTCATTTTAGAATTTGATGCCTGGTACTAACCATGCCCAAAAATCACTCCCAGTATTTTATGATCCTGGAGAAATTCTGTCTTGTTTCTGCCCCACTCACTTCATCCCATCCCTGCTCAAGCTAGGAAGACTGCAACACACCACGGCAGAGCTGAAAGCTTGTAATGGGAAATTTGTAGGCAGCCTGATAAGATTTTGTCTGCTTGTCTCAGAGAAAGGAATGTAAAGCTCAGTTCTGAAAGCAGGTGGTGAAGAGCTGGCTGACACAGCTGTGTCTTACACTGAACTTTTTTTAAGCTCTGTTTGACACAGTTTTTAAGTTTTTAAGATGGTGGTTACTCGGTGGCAGGCTGGGGACACTGGTGTGTTCTAGCACCATGCTCACCACACTGCCCCAACGTTCACCTGTCCCCAAAATCCAGTGCATTCCAGAATTAACAGGTATATGTTTCTCTCACAAAGTCTAATGGTGTATGAAATTTGCCCCTTGAGTTTATACCAAAAAATCACACCTCAGGAATCACAGCCTGTTCAAAACAACAAGATCCATATTCGCAATTAAGTTAGAGACAATGTAACAGATAAATGAAATAGGGATGATCTTTCAAACTGAGGGATTTTCCAGCAGAATTCATCATGTTGCCAGTGCATGTGATATCCTGATGCAACTGAAACTTCCTTCAGCACATAGTATTTGGGGAAAAATTAGTTATTCACCAGATAGATGACGAAGCAAAGAGACGGTGCATGTGTGAAGAAGAGACCCATACAAGTCCGTATCAGGCAGAGCACTGAAATGAAGAACCATACTGGTTTTCAACAAGAACTGTGCTTGTTACACCATCCAGCAGCATTACAGATTAAAGTCAGGAGGCTGGTACTGATTGTCATCATCTCCTGAAGGAATGAAGATCGTGCTACATGTGTGTCCAACCAGAAAATCCACTGAATTTCTGTCATGGGAATTGTTGCTTTAAATGTGCAGAAAGGAAATATTAAAAATATAATTTAAAGATCATGGATTGCATTTTAGAAAAAAAAAACAAACAAAAAAAACCAAAAACCAAAAGAAAACTAAACTAATGAAATACGGATCCTTGTCTTGGTCCTCCAAAAACTATTTAAAGGTATCCTGTGAAAAATTATTTTCTACTTGTGAGGTTCCTCATTTATTTTCCTTACTTGATATTGACACGTGACATAGGATGCAGACTAGCTAGATTTTTTAGGATTGTTAAGTGTGACAAGTTTTTTTTCCTTATGTTTTTAAATTTTGGAACTTACTGATAAAAAATACTGAGAAACAGGGTTTGCAGTGTGTGCAAGATTATGCTTTTAATGTTTAATAAAAATAGTTTCACTGAGATTAGATAAGGTAAAAGGAGATAAGGCATATGAGTTGGAATTCTCTAGGATGCTGGCTGACCTTTACAAAGTGGACTTCAGAAATAATTCTTGTATAGGGAGATAAATTCTTCTAATGAAGCTCTTAGTACAAACTGAGCATCAGACTGATGATGGGGTTCAACCAATACTCCCTCGTGTCCACGTAAGGAAGGTATTTTGTGCTCATACACACATGCTCATACTAATGTTCCTTGATGAAAAAGCAAAATTAAATGGAGTAAAACTCTTATGACTCTCTTGGGCCTTTGCTATGTGATTTGTGTGTACACTAAAGTGGACATGAAAGAACAGGTACATAACAAAAACTGGCTTAATTCAGTACATGTTGTTACCCTGGTTTTATGGTTTGTCACTGCTGAGGACAGTTGAAACATGAACAGAAAAAAATGCACATATTTTTACTTCACATGTTTCCAACAAACACAAGGCTCTTAGGCTGTATTTACCATCTCCTCAGAGAGTGCCTTGATGTATTTTTTGCCCATCTTTTTCTTCATGGTAAGTGAAATGGCTCTCATCTTCTTACTCAGACTTCCTCCATTGTTTGCTGCTTTGATTTGTACTGCTTCCCCAATGTCACTTATAGTCTCCAGCTCAGATATCTGTTTTGAAATCAAAAAGCAAGCAATAACTCACCACAAAAATAAAATGCAGCATAATGAAGCAGGAATTACTGGGAAATATTATGGACACTAACAAAGTTAGCATGACAAAATTCAGTCATGGCCATTTTCCTTGGAAACTGTGTACCTAAAGAGGTTTGCAGCATAATACTCTATGCATGAATGACAGAAAGAAAATATGTTTTATGGTAGGTGATACCGTTTCCCGTTATTTATTGTCCCTAATATCAATAAGAATTGAGGTAAATTTTGCAGAGGTCTTGAAAACAAAAGTGAGACATCTGTGGGTTACCTGTGAACTTCTGGTTCCTTTGGGCATGCACCAGTGTGAAGTGCAGGGTTTTTTTTAAATTGTTTATATTTTCACATCAAAGTGCCAAAGTTTAGGTGTGATTCTCTTGTATGTTTTTGTCAAGGCCTCAACCACTCAGATGCAGGTATACAAGCAAAGTTCTCACCGCTGTAAAATTTACACAATAGCTTCCCAATGATTTTGCATAACTGCCATGGGAAAGGGAACTGCAGAAATTTAAACTTTGTGTTCTACACACCTCAGCTGAATCATCTGTCTTGGATATTGAGTGATGCCTGAAACGGTCAAAGCTTCCAAAGCTGCTTGTGCGCTGCAAAAGAAGAGAAGACAAACCTTCACCCACTGCTGGTCGTCTGCTTTGTTCTCTTATTAAGACTTATATAAAGCTGTTGAGCCACCTGTTGGTGTAAAAATCCCTCCCATATCTGTGGAGCATAAACTGCTACATCCGGCTAGAAGCAAAATACGAGATGTTTGTAGGGGAAAAAAATTGTGACTGTACAGGCAGAAGTAGGAAAATACAAGAGAAACAATACTGCTTCCAATTAGGTAATTAATATGATTATGAGTTCTTCTACATCACATTACTTCTGTATATAGATAACCATGCATTATTTGCAGGTAAGAAAGGCTTGTTTATGAGTTTCAAAAAAAAAAAAGGTGCATTCATAAATATGATACATGCAATAGACTTGGTTTTGGTGTTGTAAATTGTGGCAATTCATAAAATGTATTTTTGCAGCTGGGGAGACAATTTATGGTTCTTTACCATCAGGAATGAGCAAGGGCTGCTGAGGATTATGAACACATCTTGTCCAAAATGCACACATTGCAGAGGGAGTAAGTAACTGAATAATCAGTCAGGCCTCATGCTTTTCTTCCCAATTTTCCAATTAGAAATTCTGGCTTTTAAACATAAATAGGTACAATTTTCTGCCATGCCACAGCTTTACCTGCCTTTACAAGGCTGCATTGCCTGAGCTGTTCATTAAGAGACAGTAAATGGATTGCTCTGACTTCCCTCTAGTTTTTCCTCTTTCTGCATGTGGATAAATGACATGGAAAGGAGGGAAGTGGCACAGCAGATTTTGAGGAGTGGGGTCATACAGAAATACCTGTCAGACATGACCAGGCAGAGCTGCCTGACACTGCACTGCCCATGGTGGCAAATTGCATAAAATTGGCATTGATGACAAGCTGGGAGTGTGTCCCTAGAAAGAGCCAGAATTTGGACATCTCTCCACTTTACAGTGTCTTTAAGAGCTTGTTTTTATGTCTTCACCAATACTGGCAGCTAAATCTAGAATGACTCGGGTTTTTATAAGCACTTCCTTCTTCCATACTAAATGAAAGTCTTTAATGCAGTATGAGAGTTCTTGAGCAGGGTTCACTATTATATATAAGGCAATACAATCTCAGTCTATTTTTGAGTATTCAAAATCCCCTCTGCAGGGAAAAAACACTAAACTAAAATACCAAACCACAAAATAAATACATTCTGTCTGATTTAATAAGTGATTTCAAACTATCTGGGCTTCAGCTTTTCCTGTACTTGTTCATCCTTTTGCCTTGCCCATGTGATCTCAGACAAACTAGTTCCTTGTTCCATTGCTTTCTTCCCCCACCTCCAGCCACATGAGTCATATTTTCATCTCCCCCAGGTTTCTAAAGCCTCCACTGTGCACTCTTCACCTGGCATCTCCAGCTCCCTCCTTCTGCTGTCAATCCAGGAACTTCACAAACCTTCTCCCCCAAAAAATGAATGTGGACATAGCAATGGGAGCCTGAGCAGAGTCAGATGGAAGAGGAAAGTCTACTCATATTTTGGCTCCATATTCCAAGCAGCACAGCTTAAAAGAATAATAACATCCTCTTCCCTCTCCCTCTATATTTCTGGGCACATCTAACCTGAAAAATATTTCCAGCCAAAGGTTATTTGAAGAAACTGACCCAGATTTGTGAATATTTTTGGACAACTGTGATGACATTTACTATTCACTGAGGGAAGAAAAAAAAAGAAAAGACAAAATTCACACAGCTCTCCTCTTAACTGCTTGTAAAATCTCTGTTGTCTAAACATTGTGGTGTATTTGTTTGTTTTCACATTGTGAAATTGAAAATAACAATTTGAATTCTACATTTAAATTTTATCTAAAATTCCCATAAAGACCTTTGCTATTAAGTAGATGAAGAACATCCTGTGACAAGGGGTTAGCTCAATAGTATAATATAAAAACACAGCCCTGAGGACTATGGTTCTATTAGACAGGATTAACACCTTTCACTAGCTTGTCAGCCCAGCCAAATGTACCCTGCAGCACAGAGCAGGAGGGAGAAGGGAGCCTGGGATTCACAGCAATACTGGGAAGGGAAAGTATAAAATTGTCTCAGCAATCTCTAAACATACACTGACCTTTATGTTGCATTCCAACACTTCAATATGTCTAGTAGGAATAAGTGTATATTAAAGTGCAGATGTGCTTGAAATAGTTTAAAATGAACAAGAGGGAAAACATTGTTTAGTGTTGGTCTTACCTATAAACAGCTTGAGCACAGGGAAGTCAGTTATTCTCTTTTGACCCTCGAAACCACCTTATATCCTACATGTGCAGGAGCCTTGGGCTACTTGGTGGTGTACTTCAGTGTTGCTTCATCCTTATTAAATATTAATAAGGGTTACAGGATGATTTCCACTGTTCTAGATAATGGTCTTGCTGCACTGGAGAGCACTGAATAGGGCTGCTTCAGCAGTTCTCTGTACGAACTTTTTCCATTAAGTGATCAATAGGCACCACCTTTTAAAAATGTATCCAACCCCATTATACTGATAACGAAAAGCAGATTTAGGAGCTCCCGGCTGCAAAGGAAATGGGACTATTACTTTCAGTAGTGTCAGTCACTGCATTAGTGTCAGGGAACACCTACTTTGTGAAGATATGGACAGGCCTTATTTCCAGGTGAAGGGAAGCTTTTAAAGTAAATGCAAAGCTGCTGAGAGAAAATACGCTATTGACTTTTGATACCAGGATTCAGCATCCTATAAAGTTAAGTGGTTTTTCTGGCTCAATTCATGCAAGAGCTACCCAGGGATATGTTAAGCAAATATGAAATTGCTCAGTAAAATCTAATGGAGGGCTGGGCAGAGGGAGAAACAACTGTGTTTTCCCGCACAAGGACTGATCAAATAATTTCTATAAATCAACGTATTAACTTTCATCTCTTCCCGTTCAGTATTCCAAACTAACATGATAGAAAATATCAAAGATACTTTAAAGTATTTGAAAACCTTCTTCCATCTTCTCCTATATAATTTATTCCCTGAAATCCAGGAAATTTAAATAATCCTTTTAAAGGGATAAGTGCTATGTAATTGTTGTTTATTTTCATTTGGACAGTCTGCAGTTGATTGTCTGGTTTTTCTGTAAACAGCCTATCATTTTTCCCTAGAAAATAATATGGTATGGTATGCAAATAGTAAGACAACAACAGGTTCTGCAATCCATGTCTTTCTGTTATAAAACATCCTTCCCTTGTAGGACATATCATAGGAGAAGTAAGTTCTTGTCTGTGGCAAACTAGTCAGAGCTTCCCTGTGTCTAAAAACAACCTTTGAGCCAAAACTGACAGCAGTTATCCTGATAAATAATCATTATGGGAGATATTAATCCCATATTTTTCTTTGGACAATTCACACTGCTCAGCAATCTGGTTGCCTGCTGTCTGAAATTCTGGCCCATTATATTTTGCTTCAAATCCTATTCAAAATATCTTTTAAGTCCCACATGTGTCAAAGGCTTTGTACTGACCCTCTCACACAAGTAAATCTCTTAAAATTCCTCCATGCATTTTAATTTTTAGCTTCCATTCATCCTTAGACTACCCAAACCATGTAAACTGTATAGGGGCAAACATGGACACTGGAGGTAATAAAAAGAGAGTTCAGCATGTTGCTCAATTTCCTTGCCTGCCACAGACACTTGTTCTTCTTCCCTCTTTTTTGAAAGCAGACAGAGCAGCCATCAAGAGAACAGCCTGTTCTTGCTGCTATGATTGATGGAGATAAGTGGAGATCAGGATTTGATTCATTTGTTCTATTCTCTGATGGTTCTAGTCTCGTCAGAAGGAGGAGACCACTCTGAGAATGAAAGAGTTACTGAGTAGGGATAAATATTTCCACTCTGCTAGCTTATCTTCTTGCATAGATAATCAAAAGAATTGTCTCCTACTTTCCCAGATGGCAAGATAGCAATTTATAGCTTTTTGGATGTTCTGTGGAAAAAAAAAAACCACAAACCAAACACAACCAAAAAAATACTCACTTCTGTATAAAGAATGAGAATTTGCATACAAAATTAAGCAATTCTCCAAAGGGTAAGGGAAGCAACAAAAGAGAAAACATCATGACCTCTCTACCACATGGAGTTTTTCCTACTTACACATTAGTTATACATGCAGAACTTCTGACCACTAACCAACACATTAATATAACTTTATAGCCCACATGAAACACGGCCTAAACCTTGCACTTCGCCAGTCAAAAGCAATAAAAAAGATACAGCTTGTTCCTGCTAACTCAAATAGAGCAATCTACTGAAATGGCATTTTTAACTGGCTTAAAAATGACTCTATAAAAGACTAGTTGTTACCATGGCCTGGTGTTCAGTAGATGCATGGAGGTGGGGGAGAGAGGGAAGCAAAGTGAACTTTGAACAGAACTGCCACCATGAAGCCTCAGATCAAACACTGTAATTATAACAGTGGAAAAGGACTGGAGAAGCATAGGTGAATTTAAAAAAAAGTGAGTTAATCATACCTAATGCTCCCCCAGGTGAACAAACTACACTCTCCAAAGTAAACACTGAGCAGCTGTTTTATCAGTGCCTCTAAGTGGTACCAGTCTCTCCAGCCTAAATCCCTGCTGACACGAGGCACGTAGTTCCCAATAACCCAGCCAGAGTCTCCACTACAAACCCAGCCTCCAGTGCTTCCTCCCAGGGGCACCTTGCCCTGGGCAGGCACTGGGGCAAGCTGAGAACAAGGGCACAGCTGCTGTTCCTGGAGTTAAACCAGGGTGGGATGGCTTGCAAGGTCTGTAAGTGTTCCTCTGGAAAGGGGCAGCCATGTAGGACATCTGAGCAAAGAGGCAGTTTAGTCTGGCAGACAATGTCCTGCGTTGATTAAACAACTTTGTGAGGGACTAAATAAGGAAGCAATTTAGGAAATGCCAGTCTTAACACTCGGAAAGTTTCCTGCAAGTGAGCATTGCAAAATGTGCAAGGGGGGGAAGGGATCTGACTCCACTTTCTTTAAATGCACACTGACCCTGAATTTTGTTGTTCCTGCCCAGTTGCTACAGAGCACTCTGAGTTCCCAGTGAGAAAAGTCACTCCAAGTGCTCTTCTGGCAGTCTGTCCAGTTCTGGGAGTGTGCACACAGGTATTTGCGATAATTATGTAATTAAAACTTTATTATTTATATGACATTTAATTAAAAGTGACTTTCAGTGGCACACAAAACCATGAAAAGAAAATGACTTTAAAAGAAGGTTAAGGATGTGTGACAAACGCAGAGGAGCTATGAAAATGACAGTTAAGGATTTGGCATGATGTGCACTTCCACCTCCCTGCTATCCTTTTTTACCCTTCATTTACACATGGGCAGAAACACCGAGGGATGAGCCTTGAAATCCACCCCCCACAAAACCATCACTGCAGTAGAGGGGAGCACTGCCTGAGTAAAGGCTGGTTAAACACTTCGTAAGCATTGCAGGCTTTGATATTTAATCCCTTAAATACCAACATCTTCCCTCTCCTGAAACTTCCTCCTCTTCAAACCAGCTGAGTTCACAGACGAATTCTCACATTTCAAAACCAAATCACCTAGCAGCTTCAATTGAAGTCCTTTCCCTGCTTACTTATACAGCATGATTTTAATAATGCTGTGTGTTATCTAGGTCCTGACCTTGCAGGGTTTTGCTGGATTTCTTGTGTTAGAGAAATTACTCACAAGCATGTTTGCTGTAAGTGAAGACAAAAATATATATGCCCAAAGAGGAGCTGAAAAGAATGCAGCCCCAAAAGTCCAGTTTTACAGAGACCCCCACGCCTGGCCAGCACACCCACAAGCGGGGCAACCAGCGTGCTCTGGCAGAGGAGGTGGGAATGTGGCTGTTCAGTGGAAGGTGTTCCTTCAAATGACCTTCCACATGAAAACAAGATTAAAAAAAAATAACCTCTAAGTCACGGTCAAGTCTGACCGTCCCAAAAGCTCGTTTGTTCTTTTTCTGAAGAGTAAGCAAACTCCAGAAAGCCCTTACACGAGTTTTACTGCCCTACTGCAGTCTTACCCTTGACAACAGGTAATGACCAACAATAAGCTAATTCTAAGAAACTTGGGGGAGGGGGGCATAAAGAGAGTTAGTTTTTATTACTTTTAAATGAGTGTTTGATACATCATCTTGGTTCCCCTGATTAATGTTCGCAGCAAACTCAGCCATTGGAGTTGTAATGTTTCTGCAAGCTTCCCTACAGCAAAGCCTAGCCATTAATTCAGTGGCATATGTCAGCTCAGCAGAGCAAGGTCACTCTTCTCTTTCAAGGGGAACCTTTTTAGAAATAATAAAACTGACAGAAAGTTCTTTTTTGCATGCTTTATGTCACCTGAGGTTGAGTGCTGCAGTTAATATCGCAGAGCTTATAAACATTCCCATCTTCAGCAGTCTCCAAACCCACCAGACTCTTAGAATTTCAACTTTTTTTTTTTTTTTAAAGTAATATAGTGACAGCTTTATGTGGGGCAGATATACCATATGTAATCCTAAATGAGTAAAAAGTAAGTAAAAAATGAACAAATCTTTTCTTGGGCATTTCAGAGGAGAAATTTTGGAAGACACTAAGGAGTGCTGATACTGCAGGATGTTAGTGCTTAGAGAAAAAGATGTGGGATTAGGGACTTTATCTCCATGGATGCTTGCATCTTTGGATAAAGGGAGGAAATTTTAAAATGCACCAGTCCAATTGTTTCCATTTCACTGCTAACTGATCCTGCATAGGCATGTGATGTAAAGAGAACACAAAATTAATTGATCAATTTATGCAATGATTTTGAATTTGTAAGTAAAGATGTCCTAGTCATCTGTTATGATAACTAATTGCAAATGGAACTTATTTGTCGGGGTACAAATATTATGGAACACGATAAACAAAATAACTAGCTGAAGAATAAGATCCAAACACTAGGCCATTTTTCCCCCTCATTATCTCCCTTCAGACATCCTGACTACACTTGATTAATGAATCCATAGTGAGATTAGCTGAAATTGCCTTAATGGAGATGCACTACAGTAGAGAAGCAAAATTCAGTGCAGTATCTATCATCAGTCACTGTGAATTTGAGTGCTTCATCAGATCTATATATCCATTTATTTAAATTATTTTTATATTGGAAAACAAAGCAAAAAAAAACCAACAAAGAAATAAAATACTACGCTTATTAGAGTGGGCTAACTTTTGGCTCCTTTGAAATGTAGACTGGGGTCACCATTTTTTCTCTTTCTTGCATCCTCTCTTGTCAAGTGGCTGTGTTCCAACATTGGCTTATTGTCATCCACAAGCCAAAGTTTTCCTTATTGTCCAGTTGAATAAAGCATATGTGGTACTTCATTGCAGCTTGTCAGGCTTCAAAAACTGAACATGCTCGTACAATTTATGCACGGGAATCCTAAATAATGGAATTTTGAACTCATAAGTTCAGCAAGCTTTTGGTTTTGTATGGAAGCTGAAGGAAGGTTGCCAGCTCAAGGATTCCATATGATTTGGGAGTGTGTAAGAATCCTTCTTAGTGCACAAGTTATAATGCACTAAATTCCATCTTTGCTTTGTAGTGTAAACTCAATAATCGCAATCCTAGGGAAAAAAAAATTCTAGGAATCAGAAGACATCATCCTGATTCTGCTCAGGTCACTCCAGGAAAGGAATTAATACAATCAACAGCTAACCGGGGTGCCAGTAAGGGCACATCAATTCCCCTCTCTCCATTTGATTATCTCTGTGGCATGGGTCCTTGTGATCACAGCTCAGTGGAAAACTACAGCTTCGTTTCATGAAAAACAAGTGTACCACAGGTGCCTGAAGTGTGTTTTCATCATGACACATGAGAAAAGTGAGACTGAGCATTTCCCCCCGGCCCTGCTCCCGCAGCCTCCACAAGAACCACACTTAGTGGAAAGACATTCACCAGTGAGGTGCTGCTGCTGAGGCAGCAACAACTGCCAAGGCTTTGAGGTGTGCTGTGAGCCCCAGATTTAAGGACATACTCCAAATCCTATTGAAATCAGCCCCGTTGGGAACAGTTCCTAAGGAAACTGTGCCAACTACACGATTTTAAACTGTCACAAAGGGGTAGGAAGATGTTGCCTCTTCCCATTCCTTCAGATACTGGCTAAAATCGCAAACACAAAGATATTTTCAAACATTTTACCACAATTACCAAGATATATTAGTCAAGCAAATATAAACTCCATTATAGAGACAGGAAGAAAATAATGTAAACATGCCAATAGCCAGCATCAGATGAACCCTGCCACCTGCTTGTGCTAGAGCTGAATACCTGCTCTACCATCATCAGTCATTTCATGCATCCTCTCCACAGGTTCTGAGCTGCTTATCCAGCAGTGAACAATGTCCCCTTTCCAGCTTTTTGAAGTGGTTTTTGAACCTTACATCTGATCTTAAAGAAGGAGGCAGAGAGACAGAAGTGTAAGAGCCAAAGAGCAGAGCTGTGGCAAGTGAAACATTTCAGGAGCGGTAGAGCAGAGCATCCCCTGTGCACAGGTGGAGGCAGCACAGAAGCTGTGTGAGCTCACTCAGCTGTCTTGGCCACTGTCTTGTCTCCTCTTCACACTTCTGCTTTTGGCTGTGCTGTTGCTAAGTGAAGCTGATTTCTTTATCTCATGGCTGCAGCCTGGCAGTGACACATCTCCATCCCTGTCTCGAACATGATGGTAGAGGGAAGACATGAAACCTCACCATGTTTTCTGGTTGAGCAGAAGTTCTCTAGTGTTTATCTTCTCCCTGAAGAAGCCATGAGGAACACTGCAGAAAAACCTAAAGCGAAGTACTCAAGTATTCAGGGACTCATGTCCCACTTGTCCTTCAACATACCTGGAAGAACAGCAAACCTGCCACACTTTCTGATGAGGTCAGCATGGACAAGTAGAGGAACTCTCACTTCTTACAGTTCTCAAGGAAGTGACCATTCAGCACTTCATGGAAACCAAGTTCAGCAGTGTTAGGTTACATGGTTGTTCTTGTGAAGATGATAAAAGAGATGAAGACATAGAAGGGTAGGAAAATGACTAAAACTCGACCCAGAAAACATAATGGTGCAAAACAGTAGGTCACTACAGCTTCTTGCCAGAGAAAACTTTTTAGCTTCAGTGCTGGGTGGTGAGAGAGAAGACCCTTTGCTCTTGACCTTCAGATTTCCAGAAAGGGCCCAGAAGATGTTATGACTGCCAGTTAAGCAGCCTGAAGACTCTGTACAGGTGAAGTCATTATCCAGATTTCTGTGTACCCATGGAATAAACCAAAGAAAGTATGGAGAGGAAAAACTGGCAGAAAGGTATATATTGTGCATAGTCAAAGAAGCAGCTTCCCTGAAGAAGTCTCCAAACTTTTTCCCAGGCTGGAATTTCACTCTCAAGTTGAAGAAGAAAAATAGTAAGACCATGCTCTTGGGTGCACTGTCAGTTGAATGAAACTTTTAAAAAGCCGTAAGAGTAAACATGAATACAGAAGAGATTTCACTTAGGAAAAAGATAAGTGGTCGTTCATCTTCCTGTGGAATAACAACACACACACAACACACCTCTATCTGATTTATGAAACAAAGTTTTCCATTAGGATGGTTTAAAGGACATATGATATTCTAAATATTCAGAGCATGTATAATCTGTAGCCTGGTGCCAAGCAGCAAATGTTGAGCAAAACCACTGACACTGCCAATTCGTGGAAGAGAGTATAAGTGTTTCTAACAACTGGAGTAACTCTGCTGTCTTTGTTGCAGCCTTTCAGAAGAGAAGGCTTGAGGGATATTGTGATTACAGAGACTCAGAAGACTTTTTTCCCCTTCTCAGGAGTGGGAATTCCCAGCAGGTTCTGCCCACAGAGCAAAGGGTTGATTTTTCTGGCTGAAGTGTTTGTAGCCACCTGGAAAGTGCTTATACAGCTGCCAAGTGATGACTTTATAACAGCTTTTGTCTGAATTTATGCTGTGACATACATTAGTAGATGAACACTGAAATACAGGAAATTGTAGGCCACATCCTCTGCAAGTCCTGCCCATACACTGTTACTGCTTTCTTCCCAGCAATGACAGATATCCTGACCAGTGTTTACTTTGGGGTATTTTGGTTTTCCTAGAAACACAGTAAGTAAGTCAACCACTCTTAAACAACTCTGAAAGAATTAGGAGGCAAATAATGCTGATTTATGTCACCTTGGTGGTTGTGCTATGTTATTTATCAGAGAGCACAGTTAAAATGCTGTGGCTGATAGTCTGGTTTCTAAAAATGTCTGGATAAGGTGGTTCAGGCAGACTTCTTGAAATGCTCCTACCTGCTTAAGAAAACAAACAAAATCCTGGATTTGTTACTGTAAGCAAAATGAATATTAATGTGCAAATATTCCCTTCAGAAGATTGTTCTCACTTGTTTTAAAATATTCTGCTCTTAAGGACTTAAGCCTGGCTAGTGAAGGAAACCAAGACGGGGAAGAAACAAGAAAATTAAAGGAGTATTGTGCAAAGTTGCTGAAAATGTAAAAGATGCTTTAATCAAGGGAATGCACAAAATACATCAGTACTGGAACAAGCCACAGATATAATTTTTCCTTTGTAACAAAAGTTAGCCAAGAGTTGTGAGAGTCCTCAATGAGATTATGTCTTGATGTGAGCATCAAAATGGGGAGTGTGGTCATCCTAGTCAGCCTCCTGCCAAGGGCCAGGTGAGAGATGGCTGTTCTTTCCCCACAAACACTCTGGACCTTTACTTCCTGCTGAGAAAACAAAATTCCTCAAATTTCAATAGCTTTCTAGGAGAGATATGTTAATAAAGTTAAGACACAACTTTCTGAAGCTGCTCTTGAAAAAAAAGGAATAATTAGCTGATGATCAAGAAGCATGATGAGAATATAAATAAAGAAAAATAGCAGAAGTAAGAGGAGCAGTAATATGATTGTAGAACCACTCCCTCACACAAGGAAAATAACCCAAGGTTCATTCTAACCTTGTTCCAGTAGTTTATGAAGCCTAGGGGAGACAGAAAACACCTTCTGAAGTGTCACCTGCAATCCCTCCTTTCCCCATCTACACACACATGGTTTTTACAAGTGTCATTATTCTCTCTCTGAACCCCCCACTAAAGGCCCACAGGTATTTACACCATAAACCAGGTTCTTAAAAATACTTCCCAGATGTTGTCATCTGTTCCTGCTTATTTACCAGAGTTCAAATGGATTTTGACAAACAGTCTTTCTTCAAGAGGCAATGCAGTAAAGCCCTTTAATGACAGAACTATGTGTCATCTTTGCCCATAAGCATAAATTTGCACAGCGGGCAGTACGGTGAAAACAGCTTATCATCAACTCATCACCTCTCATCATTGTTAGAATGAAATGCAAATGGAAACGAACATCACTTCAGTCGTGGTTGTGAAAATTAGCATCTGTGACATTAGCAGTGGCTCATTTATTATGCACTCAAAGTTTCAGGGGGAAAGAAAAGAGTATAAAACTTCATAACTCTACCAGTCTTTACCTTTGAAATAAAATTAAAACCTTCAGCTTTCCCCACTCACTGATAAATCCTGGTTAATATTCATTAACACTGAGCAATCTCTTCACTGCAGATCTTGTCCTACAGAAGATCTCATTATGTCTCAAATTATTTTTGGTGTTTAGGCTTGTTGTACCTATTTTCTATTTTACTTTTTTTAATAAGTATTCCCCATTGGAGAGGCATGAGCCACTGTCTGAGAAAAATGTGGCACCAAAAAACTTTCTTATAGCATCTGGCTGCATTACAGGCTCCAAACACTTAGGCAAGCGATAAACTTTACTCAGATAATCCCACTGAAATCAATGGGATCACAGCTAATTTATTCATTTAAGTCAGAATTAGGATCAGGCCTTCTGTGAAAAATATATAAAAAGGTGAAATTCTGACCTCAAGTCTATGGCAAAAATGTGCATTGATTTCAGCGATGTCAGGGTTTCATTTTAAGCTTATGAAAAGTAAAATTACTGGTATGAAATTGTACTAGGGAATAAATTTGCATATTAAAATGTCTCCTCCTATTGGATTTGCCACTGTTTTCTCATGCCCCGAAAACAAATAATTGGTTTATTACCTAAGTAAGCAAATATTGATTTAATTAGAAACTTGGACATCTTTTTGCCTAAACAAAATGTAGAGGCATTGACCCTGAATTGTCTTACACACCAGAAGTAAGCTGAGTTTAAAGCACCAAATGCATTTGGAAGCAGAATAAGGAAACAAAAACGTCTCAAACCTTTAGTATAAACATAGATCAACTGTCATGTAGAATAATGACACAAGACTTTCTTTAGTCAAGCCAGAAAAAATGGCACAAAGTCGTCTTTGCTTCACGTTGAAGTAAAGCCAAGAATCATCAGGCAGTTCTCAAGTTTGCTGTGTCCGGAGGAAAGGGGAAGAGAGAGAGAGAGAGAAAAAGGAGTAGGTTTTGCCCAGCACATTACATGTGCTGGCAAGTGGGCAAGACAATGCAGGGTTGTTTTACAGATTATTTGCACCTGGACAAATGTGTAAAACAGTGCAAAGTGGAATGCAGAACAGCTGTGAAGTGCTTTAATGAGGTTTTATGTGTATGGTACTGCCTGAAGGGTATACAAAAGAGAAGACTAGAACCTGTGTAATTTGTTAGAGTGTTTTTTCCTACCATTATTCTCAATCTGCTTCATTCCACTCCCCAGATGCACTGACATCTGTAACATCATAAGGCTCAAAGAGGCTGAAATCCAGGTGATTTCAGGACTCTTTCCTTCATCCTCCAGGTCAACTGCTCTCCTCCTCCCCAGCTGTCTGAGGGGTGGTGGGACAGACTGCATAGCCCCATAGCTGAAACACATCTAGGACACTTTTCCCCACTTGTGTTCCCACTCTGCAGTGCTCCAGGATTGCAGGAGCCACACGCTGTCCCTGCAGTGAGCTGCTCCAGCCATCAGCATGACCATGAACCTCAGGGCTTTGTGCAACACTTACTTTGTCTGACCTCACCTGCCCACAGATAATTCCACAGCTCTGAGCAGCTGCACCATGTAAACCAAGCCGTGTCTCATCTGGCAGAAATGAAAGGAGGGCAGGTAAGGACTCCCTAAAGGAAGGGGTGGGAGATGCACAGGTTCTCTTGTGATAGAAAGTCATTTAAGGTCCTGGATAGACTCATAGGTTAGATTAAATACTCTTGGAATAAAGAGTTTAGCCTTTCAAATGGTTGAATTTCTTCAACATTAAGCAGCATATTTTTAACCCATATGACTTTTCCTTTATAATTCAGCTTCCTCAGCTGTTATACAAGGTATAAATGTACACTAGTATATGCAGCTACAATGATAAACATTTGCAAAGGATCAGAATCCTTCCAGTATCTCTGTGGAATACATTTCTCTCTCATTTCTCTCTCAGTTTTCTTTGGAATGACACCTGGTTTAGATGTCTTTTTGCCTAACAATGAATGTGTATTTATATAAATGCATTCAGTAGTTATATGCATACCCATGAATACACAAAAGCTGCCAGACATTCAAAAAAGTTATTAGGATGGCTGCAGCACTACTGAAATCTTACTGCATGACAAAAAAAACCCTGCAAAACTATTCTTTTGTGGCATAGATCAACTTTTTCATAGCGTACACTGAGAGTGGTAAAATAGATTTTTGTCTATGCAGCATATAACACACTGCAGAAGTCCCTTAAGCACCACAATAATAAATAAGGTAAATGCATTGCACATAGTGAACAGTGAGATACTGAACCTATATTACTCTTGCACTGGTCATTGAATTGCCCACCATCATGAGGGGTTTTATGTAGGGACAGCAAATTGCCTTGAGAAAGGCTTTAACAGCAGTCTTCTGTGGTGTTCATTCATCTTTATCAAAAGGCATCAATTCATGCCACTATTCCTCACATTAGAAAGTAATAAAACCAAAAGGGTTAAAAATAAAATACTGGTGAAACACTAAATAACGCACAGAAATTCTTACAGTTGTGTTAAAGACAATTAGTCACCATGGTTAAGGTTCAATTACCTAAAAATTTATTTTTGGTGTTCCCTTTGAGGGTCGAAGGCTGCAAACCTGATTTTCATTTAAAATGAGAAACAGGCCTTATGGCTCTCCCACAGGTCTGTGTGGATGTGTTGGAGACACTGGGATGTCCAAGTGGCCTAAAGGCAAGATGAGGTAGCCCAAGACCTGCCCAGTGGCCATAGTATCATGCCCTGTGAGCATGAGGAGGCACCAAATGTTTGTGTCACAGAGCAGGGCCAGTCAGGACGTGACCTACAGAGGTGACTTGTGAAATTCTGTAACTTCTCCAAGGGGTGAGGACCTGGGTCCCTTTTTACCCAATTCAGCATTAAGCAACTTGAGTATTTACGTTGCTTCCCTGGGACAAGTTTCGAAACGTGCTACAGCAAACCAAGATTCCCATTCTATGCAACGTGGGGCTGCCTGCTCCCCTGCCCTGATTGTGAGCAGCACATCCAGCAAAGGCATTCTCCTCTTGGAAAGTTTACACAGCTCTGTGCAGAAGTGGGCCTTTAAAAATAAAAATCAGACTATTGTTAAAGAATGCCTTATTCTGGAAGAAGAGAGTGAACAAAGCAGGCTTGTGAAAATATTTTACAGACAGGGAAACAAAGCCCATCCCCAGAGGCTTTCATGGTCATTTCTTGTTTAACCGATAATGTAATTAGATATTAATTATTATTCTTCCCTTCCGTTAAAAAGTGTGAGCAGAAAAAAAATGCATACCAAACCAAGCAGTGCAATGATGGAAATATATTAAAATGTGGGGTAAATGTTATCAAAATCACTTCAAATCCATGGAAAAAGCCGTTAATTTTAATTGTTAGTGAGTCAGTCTAAAATTGCAAGCACAATCTAGAAAAGCCAATGCTGTGTAAAACCAGAAGGCATCCTTGCAGAAACAGTGTCTGCAGAAATTTCTTAGGACACAGAAGTCACTAAGGGAGGTCTGTTCCCCAACAATGAGAAGGTGGATCTGTAGATTGGGAGACACCCATTGTTGAGAGCAGAGAATACTAAAAGGCTTTTCTAATCTCCTTGTTAAATCTTCAGCACCTATAAACTGAGGCAGAAATGCAGACTGAAGTACTCAGGTCAAGCAGTAGCTGTTGCACTGCAGCCTTACAATACTCTACAATACTTGAACAATACCATGCACAGAGGTCATTTTGTACTCAGTCCAGGGACTGAAAATAAATCCCAAGCATTGGAAAAATCCTTATGCATCTTGCAAAACTCTCACTTCCTTTCCTACAATTCCAGGTTGTGGAAAGTGTCCAGTGTAGCACATAGTCAATCTGTTCAGAGTATTTCTTTCAGGCTGATATTTTAATGATTCCCAGAGAAATTAAGATGACAAATACTGATTGCCAAGTACCCTATTCTCCTGTGGTTATGGTGATGCAAAAGCGAATTTATTAAAATAAGGAACAAATTTAATAGCTTTTCTAATTCTTCATTGATTCTCACACTCCTTTCTGGGACATCACTGATTTGTCACAGATGCAATGGAGAAAGGGGATTTTGCGTGCTCATCTGCTAAAAGAATGATGCGGAGCATAAAAAACCAGACAAAGTCCAGCAGCAGAATTCTTCAGCACAGCTATAGCAGCTTCACAATAATGATCCCTTTAATTGAATCTCTACTATTAGAAAGTGGGTATATGCAAACAGATTCCTGAGATTATAGCGCTGAAGTACTTGCAAGCACATAAGAAAACCCTGAAGTTAGGATTTAAGAGAAAACCCTCATACTAAAAATTGTTAAGAATTCCTGATATTATTGTTAATTGATGACAAGAACGAGACGTTCCTACCTTTGGCTTTTGACTTTTCTCCTTATCAGACACGTTAGATGGTTTTCTCTTCAGCATGTTTAGCTCACGTTAATCCAGTGGATGTGCAACTGCTATGAGTTTGTAACCAAACTAAGAGCAAGGAAGGGCACTCCAGACGTGCACATGGGTTGTGCAGTTCCTTGTTCTATCAGGATGTGACTTCACACGGCTGCCTTCTTGCATGGGGGAGTAAAACTGAACTCTTCCTTTGGGGAGGGGATGAGGAAGGAGGGGAGGAAGTGACAGGGATAAGAATGAGAGAGGTGCACCAAGGAGGTGAGCTGAAAATTAGGGCAGGGGTCAAAGTGAGAGATGCTTTAAAACTTTGCTGCTGCTGTGTCACCATCAGGCCTTGGTAAGACTTTGGACAACCTCAAGAAAATAATTCTCTTTTCCTCTCTCAATTTTTCCCTCTCAGCCTTATGGCACTAAGTGCACCTTTATTTCCATCTGTGCTGGGACTTGAGCATGAAGAAGGTGTGCTGATATTCAGAGGACCGAGACATTATTGATATCAGATGTGAGCTACACTGTGTGTGTAACTGGCCCCTAACTCCTCCACTCCTCTCTTGGCTCTCCAGCAATGCAATAAAAGCAATGAGGTTAAAGGTTGCTGTTTGGTAGAGAAGGGAATTACCTAAAGGGTAGAGAAGGGAATTACCATCTTTTTCTCTTGCATGGTTAAATAATTTCTTGCCATTCACCACAGAATTTCCCTTGATTTGCTGAAAAAGTCACAGGAGAAAAGGCAAGTCTTACAGGAGATTCAAATAAAGAGGCTAAGGGAAATGTCAGAGGTCCTCTACAACCTCTTGAAAACCAGCCCAAAAGCTAAAAGAAAGCGGAACTATTAAAATTGCTTAAATTCCAGCTTCATTTTGCTTGAATTTTTTTCATCTTAGAGAAACAAACAAAAGTCCTGAGCATCCAAAGTAAAACTTATTTGCTGTGAATCATGGGCCACAAACCTTGAAACTATGAAATATTCCCAACTTTTTGCTGAACAATGGAAGCAAATTCTCAATTACAAACCCCAATTTTCAGGTTCCCCACAAAGCTTCAATTAAATCTTAATTTAAGTTTACTAAAATGTAAAAGAAATATCTTAGTGAGTTGCAAGAAAGAGGTTCAGGAGTGACTGCCGAGAAAAAACTTCGGTAATTTGTTTCTCCCAAATTTTGTTATATTTTTAAAATTAAATTTTTCCAAGAAAGTGTATTATAAGCAGCCTTACCTCATAATTTTGGCATAAATAAAAGCTCTTGTAAAAATACTCTTCTTTCTCTTCTACCATATGAATATTCTGAGGAGGGATAAGACATGCTCATCAGAGAATTCCCGTTTTGGTTTGCTATTTGGATTTCTCTTTAAATGTTTAAGAGAAGTTTTGGAGGGTTTTTTGGGTTCTGATGGATGGGCAGCTGGATGGACAGAGACTGACTGATGAAGGAATAATTGTTATGCACTAATTATGAGGTTTTCCTTTCCAGGCACTCTAAGATGGAGGTTGGTAAGAAGGGGAGGAGGAACTGCAGTTAACGTACTGAAATTCTGTCAAATATAGCCCCAAACTCTCTAGGTTAGTGGGTTGCAGTGGAACATGTTTTGAACCTCAGACCATGATACTTCACTTCACATTTTAATCAGAACAACACTAATTTAAACCAAATCTGAATGTGAGGGTTTTATGATTGAAAATAACATATCCATCAGAGTTCCTAATAATTGAGATTAGCAATAATAATTAAATAATAACAATGGTTAAGTCAGAGATATTTTTCCCTATACTTGAAAACACCACCTGAAACAGCAGTTTAAGTTTCTATGCAGAAGGAGGTTTTACCTTGGATATTTAATCAGCCTTAGTAATTCAGTAGGGCCATAAGTTGTTACAAAAGCTGTATGTATGTTTAATAGTAATTAAACTTGATTATTATCTCCATAGATTTACATTGCAGTATATTGGTTTTCTTTTCAATCTGATCTAAACGTAAGGATTAAATCAGACTGTGCTGATCATTAGACTGTGATTTCCTGTCTCAGGCCACTGTTAAAATCTTCATGATTAATAAAATGGGAACTCAGCTGAAGAGTAATATATGAGCTTCCTTTCTGTAGAATATTTATTGTTAAACAGGAAGAAAGAGGCTATTTCAAGAGATATAGTACCCACCCATATCTATTTCCTTTCCTCATCCACATATCAGAAAAATTATAGCAGCTTGAAGGCTGACCTGATTATGTTCTTGCCCTTGGAAGGTTGACCCACCAGTTTTAAAAAGTAACAAAGTGAAGAAAATCAAACATATATAACCTTAAGTTAATTTAGTTAACCATTAAGTTTCAAAAGGAGCTCCTTTGAATTAAAAATTAATAATAAGCTTGGTGCTTATATCCTCTGTATTTGAAGCTAATTTTTCAAAGGGGAATGAGTACCTGTGTAAAATTAAAATTCTTATACTTAGTTTTCTGTTGGACATGACTGCATGTAACTTATTTCATTTCCTTGCTGGACTTTGAATCTGATCCAAATCCCAGTGAAATCAATAGAAGTTTTTCAGGTAATTTTTATGGAGCTTGGACTGACTCCTCTATTCTGAAACAACCAGGCAATGTCACTCTTTTATCTAGAAAGTCTTATGGGCAAAAAGGCTATCCACTTAAAAATAATTAAGATGACCCCATGAGAATGATTCCCACTGTCATTATATTTATAAAAGGCAACATCCCTTATAGCTTCTTATTATCATTACTCACTTTTAATGAATGGACCGTGATGAATGGTCCTGGATGTTCAAGTGCTTTATGTGCCTCCCTCCCACATGGTATCATATTCCCTCAGGGGCTCCATCCAGTTACCTTCCCTGAGAGGAGAGATCACTTCCAGACTAAACTGCAAGAGTGAACTTATCCTTTCAGTACTTGATAATTCTGATAAAACTAGAAAGTAGGGCGTGAAGTAGATTGAAGGGTTTAGCACACTGGCCACCTGTCAAAAAGCAAATGAAATGAGACTTTTTTCTGGTCCAAGTTTAACTGGAGATTCAAAGATACCTGCTTTCCCTAATACTAAACAAGCCCAGAGTGTCTGAGTCTATTTATTTTAATTAAAAGAAGATATATTTTGAACAAGAAAGGAATCCTGCCTTCAGCCTGTGGTTTTATGGCCATGTGTCTCCCTGTGCCATCCAACTCACTTAGACATTGCAGAAATCTCAGAATAGCAAGTGAAGCTGAGTGAATAATTTGCAGTGAATAATTTACGCAACAAATTTAATCTTTATTTCCTCAAGGAGCGTTCGTGAGCAGAACACAATTTCCTCAAATGTATTAATTATGGGCCAGAATTTAGCTAGATACTTCCCTCTCCTGGTCTGATTTGAGCCAGCCACAGTTACAGTCACTGCTAATTCTCAGCAGAGCTCTCTCCAGAAACTACCACAGCAAAGACTCTTCAGAAACTAAAAGGAACAAGTGTGGAAAAGTGAAATCAAGCCCTCCCTCCACTGACAACAACCCGTGAAAGAAGACAGAGGTTGAAGGCTGGGCTGTAACTAGTTAAACAGCACACTCACTTTAATTTTAATGCCAAAGATCAAGGCTGGGATTTTCCACTGGGATGCTGGGGAATGGAACTGGATGCTTCAAGCCCCATCTTTGAGACTTCCACATTTTCTGAAAACTCCTCATCCATGACTTAGTATTGAAAATTGGTCTAAAGTACTTAGGGACTTCATGCAACAAGGTGTATGATTTCCTATTGAACAGGCTCCCATGTGCTTTCCTCATCAGGAATAGAAAATGGAGAAGCTACAGAACTTCAGTGTCTTAGAGAGACAGGACATGATTAAAGAACATTTTAAGCATACAGTTTTTGTGGCCGTGTTGACCCTATATCATGAAGACTCCTATCCCAGACAAAGTATAATACTTATGAAATCTGGCTATGCAGCAAAGGGAATAGCACCTAAATTATGCTTCAAAAACTTAGTTTTTGTTAAATCATTTACATTGTGTGGATTTTTAATGACATATATAAAAGGAAAAGGCATAAGACAACAGAAAGAGTGAGCGTCTAAGCTTGTTTAAGCAACCATCAGGACGCAGAGCAGCAGAAATACCCTCATCATGCCAGGTCCCAGAAAATGTGATTTTGGCCTCTCAGACTATTGGGCTTCCTTCTCTTCCTGAAAAAAATGTTACTGTGATTCTTCCTTCTTTTATGCTAATCCTTTGCCTTTAAGGTCAATGGAGTCATGAAGAATTATGGCAGGGACAGGCCATAGAATACCACTACCAGAGTTTAAAGAAGTGTCTGGTCCAGAAGAGTGGTTGATTCTCTGTGAGTAAGAAAAAGTGTCTCATTGCCAGGCCCTCAGACTGTGTCCTTGGCATGTTCCCAACACCACCTGGCCTAAAGAGAAATTGAAGTACCAGGAACTTATCTCAAGCTTTGATCCCAACACATTCTCTTGCATTAGCAGTAGATGAACAGATCAGTCATACCTACACTATGTCAGGTTAGCCCCTAACACTAATAAAAATCTATACTACTGTGACATAAGGATTCTCAAGGAGATTGCCTTTCACCTATTGAACAAATCCCTTTCTTACTAGCTTGAAGAGTAAGAGCCAAAGTTGTGTCTATATCCTGCAGGTGTTCCTGTTGAGAAAAGTCAAAGTCAGCAAGGTTGGTGTCTTGTAAAGCAGAAGCCACAGTCTTATCCAGCATCGGTGTAATAATTTACTACAGAAACGTGCGTCACTGGTGGTTTTCCTGTACAATTCCTGTACTCTGCAAGCAGAGTACACTTTACAGTCTGTGAGGAGCAGCAGAAAGCCACCGCCAGGATGCTGCTGCTGTGAGTTCAGACGTGCAGGGGAGCACTGTTTCTCAGAGTGAATGTTAAAATCAAGGCTACACTGCAGTGCTCATACCTAGAACACCTCAGTGGATTCTGTTAGTGAATGCTGTGATTACTAATCAGCTACAAGGGCATTTTATCCCGCAGAATTTGCAGGTTTGTGTGACTTGTTTTATAGTCATCCAGCTGAAGCTCAGCCTTCCAGAAATGCACTTACAGATAAATAGTGACAGTTGCCTTGTACATCTATTTAAAAAGCTCAGATATGAGATTTTTCAATAAAGGAAACTGATATAAAACAAATTTAGGCTCTCTGTTTTAATCTCATACACAAAACGTGACACGCTTCATTCGGTATTTAGAAGACCAGCTTAACACAGGACCACTGACAGTGCAGCAGGGGATTTTTTCAAGGTATGTACATGATGTCTGCCAGCCTATCTCTCATTAGAATCAAGATCAACAGAAGTAAATTCTGATTAACTATAATGCCAGCCTCCTGTCAGAACACTCTGCAGTTGGAACCATCCTTTCCCAGTAAACATCTCCTGCTGAATTTCCTCAGTGGTGTCAGAGTGTCACATTGCTGTGCCATCACAGCATTAGGACTGCTATGCAAAGGCTAACAGGAAAAGGAATAACACAGCATCCTGCACACCCGTTCACTTACAGGGCTTGGATTTCATACTGATTCTAGAGGAAAATGTTGTTCTCCCTTTCTCCTTTAACATCGTTAAAAGTGGGTGAAAATCGTAATTTGGAAGTGACAGAGGGGACAAGACGGTATTATTTGTAATTAGTTTTAAAAACCTATTTCTACCCATTTAAATTATGTGATACCTGACTGATAGCCAGCAGAAACAGAGTCTTCATCATCGAGGAAAAGTGATAATTCGCAATCTTAATCTTCCCTTCCGTCCTCTCCTCCCCAACCTCTGTGCTAGAGCTGTAGGCTTACTGCAGCAAGCTAACATTAATGGCAATACCTTCAAAATCTGACAGGATATGGGTCAAACTAGCTCCATCAGCAGACCTGCCAAATCACACACACTGGGAATGAGACTTGAGGGGCTGATTTTCTCCTACTCCCAGGTCTGAACCTCAGCGTAGGGTGACCTGACTCATGCTCTGTGCTTGTCTGGCAGATGTAGGAGGCTACCTGGATCCATCCAGGGCAGGAGTGAGGGAGGGTGGGCAAGCTGCAGCCACACTGAGCTCCCTGCCAAAGAAGAGGAGATGCTTTTCCTGCTGGATTTGGGCACCAAGGACTGGCAAAGTGATTGCTGCACCCTGTGCTGGTCATGGCTAGTGCCTCTCTTGCCTTACGCAGGATTTCATGGGATGCTTCAGGCTGTGGCTGAATGGCCACGACTGAATAAGCTGCCCCAGGTCAGCTGAGCCTCACTAACAGGGTGGGGACTTGCTCTCAGCCCCTCAACAAGAAGTGAAGCCCAGTCACATAAATTTATTTCATTAAGGGTTTAAGATAATGTGTTTTATTTCAGTCTGTAGGCTAAAGGCACTCACAGGGACAGTCACAGTGCTCAGTATGTTTAAGGTAATTACTTATGTGTCAGTAACTTGTCTTTGGGGAGACAAGGGAATGGAAATAGAAGGCTGTCTCCAAAACTGTGCTCTATAGAAAGAAATTAATGGTTTCTACCTCTTCACAAACATCCCACTTCCATATTCCTTCTACGAATCTTTACCTTTTTTTCAGTCTATTATCAAACTCCTTCCCCTCTCACTTCCCAAGAAGTGTATGAGCTTTTGACTCACACCTTGCATACCTCTTCTCTAGAGAATGTTTTTACCATCGATTCTCACCTATATGATCCTTTTTTTTTCTATCACGTGTATTACTTTATGTGTTTTCTGTCTCCTTTGCCTTACTGCTGCCACAGAAAGCAGATGAAAACAGCTCCATGACCTGATAAAAGTTCTACTGAGCTACAGACAGCAAACTGGAGAGGATACTCACTCCAGGAGGAAACTCTGAAAGTTAGATTTAGGCCTCCTAGTTTACAACAAGTCTTTTGTTTTTTTAATATATGTACAAACTGGTGGAGAGAAACATTAATATTATGCTCCTCTGGTTTGTGAGGGGAAAGTTCACAAGAACCTTTGAAATATCTCTAGGTTCAAACACACCTAGAGGTGGAAAGAATAATACCTAAACCCCTAAAAATCAGCACCCTTATATACCATACACAACAAATTCATTAGAGGAAGAAAACAAACTTTTGAAGCCAAGGAAAGGCAGAATTATTGCTGTCTGTGATACCTGATTCTCACCCCTACACATGTGTTTCGTGGTGCAGTTTTAATAAGACAGCTTTAACATTTACCACATTTTCTCTACTGAATGCCTGTCTAATTTAGTGCAAACTGTGAATCTGAATGACAGTGTCAGAGCCTGCAAATAAACTGTTTGAACTGCTGCCCTTCTGGGGCACAAGTTGGAATGTGTATCCTTGCTCGTGTAACAACCATCTGATGTGTACAAGAACACACCATCCCCATTTTGCAAATGAAGCCTGAGGCAGACAAGTGAAGTGATTTGTGTAATTTCACACAAGAGGTCTGTAGTAGTGCAGGGAATTGAATCTGCATTATCTACATCCTTAATCACTGGATCATGATCCATGGGTTTAAAGAAGCTATGCTGCTGTAAGGAACTGGAGCAAGGATATATTTTGTCATTCTAGTTCAGGCGAGCACTAAGAAATTGTGTTAAAAAGTTATTTACTTTGCAATTGATCATTGACTGCATGCAATTCTCAGGGTGTGACCCTGTGGTTAGATGTGCAGAAAATTTGAGCAAATACAGCTGCAAGCAAAGTTTGGGGAATTTGATTCCATGTCTTTCAGACTGGAAAACCTGAATACTATCCTGCCATAAATTTTTAGGGGAATTGTGTCGAAGCATAAATGTGAAGAAGGAAATCTAGGTATTAAAACACTTACACAATCTAGAACTAAATATAGAAACCCTCAAGATATCTGCAAAAGTTTCTGTCTCATGATCATACACTATCTGAACTCTTGATTTTCCTACTTCCCACACAGTTTGTCATCATTTCTTGTACTATGCTATCAAAGATAAGTAGAAGTGAACAAGAAGTTTCACATAATTTAACTTAATTAATTTGGTTATTTTGCAAAAATTATTCAGCCAGATTTCTTCAAATGGACTGGAGTGTAAGCACTTCCAGCAAGAATTATGTTATGTTCAAGTTTGTAATTTGCTTTCCTTTGTATTAGGGAAGGTGAACTTCTTCACTCAGTTAAATGTCTACAGAAAAACGGTCCACAAATTTCATTACCATAGGTGAATTCCTTTAAAAATAAAAGTGAATACTCAGATACAAATCACTGTCCATTTTTTTCTGAAAAGCCCTGGTCTTTGTCTTCCAATGACCTGTCCATATATCTGAAAGTATTTAAATAGCAGAATTACAGGTGTGTCCACTCTGTGCTCATTGTTTCATTTCCAGTCTTATTTTTCAGGCCCCGTTCTTGTTCATTTCACCTACAAGTATTTTTTTCAAGTTGGATGAACACGCAGTTTTCACATTACATTTTCAGTTTCTAAAAACAAGCTCGGAATTATGCAATACATGCCCTGCTTTTGGAGAATGTCACAACAGAAGTGCTTCTTTTAAAGGGCTTTGAAATATATTCATTATAATAATGCTGCAGCCCTGGAAACCTTAGTACCTCACTCTTCCGTTTGTACCATTGCTGAGCACTGATATCATGTGACTTTCCATTCACTCCTGTGTGAGGGAGATGAAAACAGAACTAATTTCTTCTGATTTATGAAAGGCTTTTTTCACAAATAGGCTTTAGGGAGCAGTTTAAAGTATAAAAAAGTGACTTACCAAAGAGAGTAACAAGCTTAATCTACACTCATAAAAGAAGTAAGCAAACTTCACCAGGTTCTGAGCCATCTCAGAACTTCCAGAAAATTGATGTCCCCAAAAGAAGAGCCATTTCTATCAGCTAGAGGAGAAGACAAGGAGTATCATGCACTGTGGTGTGCACTGCCAGCCACCACTCAGCTATCCTTGTAACTTAAGGCCAGTAAGGATCCTTGAGCCATCTTCAGCTGTGGCTTCCTTACCAAAGCCTCAACATCCTTACCTAATTAGCCACATGGGTAGCACTTCAATTTCAGCTTCATCAGGGATTCTGAGGAAATCTGAAGCTAAGCTTGCTCGCTCTCCTGCATGAAGATGAGCACACACAAAGAGTGCACTGAGCTACTGCAAGCACAGTGAAGATTAAACATTTTGGCTACAAGTGAGAACCTTGTCACCAACTCAACAAACACAAGATCTAGAAAATATTTAGGTTTCAGCAGTGAATCTACACAGAAGTAAAACTGCATTACTTTGTGTGAGGAGATAAATTGCATTGTAAAAATTTTAAAAGTTGCTTGATGGTTTCATTGGTCAAGATGTCCCTGCCAGCACCACGAGCTAATGCATTAACACAACAGAGCATGAAAACATAGCCTGTATTAGCTGATTCATTCAGCAAGAGATCAAGCAGAGTAATGTGTTGGGTTTTGCTTTCTTTTTTTGTTTTGTTTTGTATGGTGTATGGGAAGAAATAATATCCTTAATTTTATTTTTTTTTAATTAAAAAAAAAAATAAATTAAAAAAAAAAAAAGCCAAAAAAAACCCCAAGAAGAATGTCTTTTATACTGGACTGACAGCAGATCCACATAAGGATGATATTGTCACAGAGTAAGTAAATAAAGCAGCAGATAGGCAATGCAATCTATTTCCTTCAGTATGCAAAAGTGCATCATTTTGGCAGTTCTAAAGCAGGTTAGCCGGAAGTCATCCTTCCACCAGACAGTTTATTACCAACAGCTTCACTTAGTTTAATTATATTTTGGCTCTTAATCATGTTTAATGAAGCAGGTAGCACTCTTCTTTTTCTATTGAGAATTAATATGCTATTTACAAAGAATAAGTCTACCAAATACATAGTTTTCCCTACAATTTCAATGATCACATTACCCTTCATACTACATTCATGACAGTAACCCAAAATCTTTCATTTCTCTCTCTAGCTGTAGCTGTGAAGGACCTAGCAGCTGTGTCAGAAGCAAACACATGAAATCTGCTGAGGTGAATCACAATGTTCTTCTGCAGTTATCTGTAACAATATTAAAAATGTTGTGGTATTTTAAAACACCTTTTAGTGCAAATAAATTCACTTCATTATCGTTCTGCCTCTATATACTAGCAAGTACTAGCAATCCAACTTCACAAAACAGCCCAGAAATTTGTGGCAGAAAAAGTTTGGGAAGCTTTTTGGTAGAGTTAGGTATACATGCCTCTAAGATTAATGGACAGTATGATATTATTCTCTATATAGCTATGAAAATTCTAGTCAGGTATTAAAAATAAAAATAGGACAAGAGTTACCATAGTGAAGAATAACAGCATCAGATTTTTCACATTTTTTAAAACCTGCTTTAAGACTGCATGGTCAAAGTCATCACAGATGAGGACACCGAATTTTTTACATTACTATGCAAGAAATAGCAAAAATCTCTGTAGGAAGTGGAATGGTAGTGGCAGATATTTGCTATCAGCACAGTGCAATGATGCATCTTTAGAGAGCCTGGACACCCTCCCAGTTTCCTGTCTTCCCAGCATAAAGCTTGAGAGGAGAAGTATTGCACTTTAAGAGGTGTTTTTCTCTCACTTTTTGTATTTAACTGAAACAAGCCCTATAATGTTTACCAATTTGTTGCTGTAACTGTTTCTTGAATAAAGGTCCCTGTGATGGTAGAAAAACTAAACTCTACAGACTTGGAAGCATCAAGAAAATGGGTGTTCTAAAGTTCACTAGCGTTTGTGTCTTTTTATTCCTACTCCTTATTTTTCTTCATATTTCCAGGAAAAGTAAACATTGAAAATTTAGTTATGGCTCTTGGCTTTACATCAGCTTAAAAACAAAGCCATTCAAATGTCACCAGCACTTTTCTACAGCAGATTTGCATAAACCTCAATCCCTACCCACTCGCAAATCTTAAAATTCAAAATAAGTTTTCTCAAGGTTCTGGAACAGAAAAAAATGAATGCCTTTGTAGCACTGTTCCTTTTTGTCTATCAGTTCCTGTATATCCCATGTCTACAGTCTGGGGAGCATGGGGGTGTTTCTAGCTGTCTCTTTACCTTGCAAGAGAGATGCTGAATACAGAGGGAGAAGGGCTGAGCTGGTGGACCAATGGGGAGAGCAGGGTAACCATTGAAATTAGCTAGAATGTTATAAAAAGCAACAGGAAACCTCTTGAGGGCCTTGTAAATGAAGATATGACAAGATGAAAGAGAAGCACCTGGGGACAGTTTCATATCTTAGGAAACAAATCATGTTTTTATGTCTTAGGCACAGCTTGTCACCTGAACATGCATGTCTTGATTGGTTTTGTTTACTGCCTTTCAGCTGCCCTTTATCTCCTCCCTGGGCAAAGACTTTGGGCCTCAACTTGGCTACAGCTGAGCAGGTCTCTCTAACACCCGTAGAAAATAGATTTATACTTGGTGAGGATCTGGCTTCCTACCTTGCCACTGAAATAGGAACAAGAGCTGTAGCTTTTAAAAGGACCACTTATTACTGACAGTGAGGCAGCCAGAGTGACCGGAGCAGTTGAAAATTGGTGTCTCAGAAAAGCAATTTGGGGATTTCCAGGCATTCTTTTCAGTGCTATATTTGTGCCAAATGAGGATTCAAAATGCAATTGAGAAAGCTCTTCTAAGGCATGTTCAGGTGTCTCTCAACAGAAAGATATTAGCTGAAAAAAGGAAAAACTGCAGAAAACAGTCAAACTGCTTAAGAAAATTGAGCAGTCAGAAAGTCCATTAAAGCCCAAAGCATTCTGGTGTGCAGCAGAAACTGCTGGCTGAAATGGAGCAGAAATCTTCCCACAGCAATTCTCTGGGCAGTGAAAATACAACTTTCAGCTTTGGAGCACGTTTTGCTAGAGAAGAACACTCTGCGCTGTTTGTTCATTACTGTCTGTCCTTACCCTTCCTCCCCACTCCACTAGTCCAGGAAGCAGGGATCAGTCACTGGTATCACAGACACCCAAAGTCTGTATAAACCTCCAGGCAATATGCAGCACGTTTTTGGGAACCAAAATGATCAGGAGCAGAGGGCAGGATAAGAGCAACCACAGCAAGGAAGCAAGGCTGACATGGGGCAACCAGAACCTACTATGTACAATGTGTCAGGGAAAGTTAGAGTAAGGAAATGTACAAAACCAGGGTTGACAATTAAAGTGTTTCTTGAACAAAAAATTGGATGTCAAACTAGCCATGTCTCCTAGGGGTCAAATGGAGATGCTGAGAAATGGCTTGTCTGACTAGGAAGCAAGCCAGACCAAGAGGAAAGGAAAAAGCCACAAGGTCACTGAAATGGCAGAGGACCATGGCCAGTAACAGCAGGGTAAACATAATTTTCATAAGACCATAACACATTTCTGAGTGGAATATGGAGAGAATGAACATGGGAATTGGCATAAAGTATTTTGCAGTTTCCCCAAACTTACAGTTCATTCCACCACAATGCAGTACATTCATATCAGATACAAGCCAATCTTTTGAAAGCTTTCTAATCTCCTCTTAACCCGAAAATGGGAGAGAAAATGCATCTTCCTCTGCAGCACCTTTAGATTTTTTTCTTTCGCCTCATCAAAATCCCAGGTCTTTTCAGTCTTGGGAAATGTCCCTCATATTTCATTCTCATTGAATGCCAAACACAGCTTGCACCAGATAAATATTCTTATGGTATCAGTGACTAAATCCTTTTTCTGTACAACTTAACCATGCTGCTAAGGTGTGTGAAGACGAGAAACCCACTTCCAGTAACTCTCTGATGATTTGTCTCCAGCAGAGGATGTTGTCTCGTCTCCCTTTCCTGTAAAGGAGGCCTGTGTGATTCTACAAAAGCATCTTCCATATTTCACAGGTATTGGGAGAGTGGATGGGTCAGCCAGTGATGTAGCATGTTAAAGTATTGAGGGAGAGGAGAAGAGGACTCATCTGCATTTCTTCTCTCTGTCTCAGACTGTCCAGGATAGTCTTGGAACCCTTTTGTGAAGAGGAGCTCAGCTGTGACCTCCCCATGCTCCACAGTGCCTTTCAGGTCCATTCAAGCTAGATTTTTCCTGCCTTATGAGGTTGCAAAAGTCTTATGCAGTTGCACAGACTGAGAAAAAGCAACAGAAGGCTGAAAGAGCTTGAATAAAAGTCATATGGACATGGCACTTCTAAGTATTCTACTTTGTCAGGGCAGTGAGTATCTTAGCATACAAATGACAGAAGGGCAGCTTTTAGTAAACACACACACAAAAAAGAAAAAAACTAGTCTGAAACAGACAGCTTAACTGTCTTCTGCAGGGCTAAGCCTGAGGAATAAAAAGAAGTATAAAAACCCAAAAACCTTTCCCATTGGGGTCAAGTGGTTGTTAAAGTGGTATCTGGACAATCTTTTCTTCCATCCTCTGCCTGCTTTTCAGCTGATTCATAGCATCACAAACATCAGTCCAGATTTCCCAGTATACTTTGTGATAATAGAAAAATATGCAGTATAGTAGTTACTTTATCCAAGCATGTAAGAACATTTTTCTTTTTTTTTTTNCACAAACAATCTAATGGTGGTACCATGGCAGGATGGGTGAAATGTGAGTGGTCTGCAATATTCCTGTGCCAGAGGCTGCCCAGCTAATGCAGGTGGTTACTGAAGGTTTAACTGGGGGAGGCTGAAGGAAGAGTAGCTGGAGGAGCCTGTTGGAGCTGAAGATGGATGTGGTTTTTGGAGTCTGCTCTCACAGTCCTTGCCTAGATGACCTCCATCAGCCTTTTTACAGGTTTGGGTGACAGAAACTGGCAATGNTTTCCCAGTATACTTTGTAATAAAAGAAAAATATGCAGTATAGTAGTTACTTTATCCAAGCATGTAAGAACATTTTTCTTTTTTTTTTTCCCTCAAGCATTCTGTATTTTTTTTTAAATATACTCTTCCACTTTCTAAGGAAGAACTATTTATAAATTACGTCTCTCTGGAAAGAACACCAGTAACAATAATTTAACACGGCAAGCTTGACACACCAAAAAAAGCAATGCTTTATGTTGCCCTTAGCAAAATTTGGACCAACCACTAATTATATTTTAAGAAGACGAATGATAAAAAATATATATATATATACNGGTTTAACTGGGGGAGGCTGAAGGAAGAGTAGCTGGAGGAGCCTGTTGGAGCTGAAGATGGATGTGGTTTTTGGAGTCTGCTCTCACAGTCCTTGCCTAGATGACCTCCATCAGCCTTTTTACAGGTTTGGGTGACAGAAACTGGCAATGTGAAGCACCATAAGGGAGGCTGTGTAAACTGCTGATGCAGAAGAAAGGAAGAGGGAGTCAAGGGAAGAAACCGGAGGAAGGGAATTAGGATTACTCATATTTTGTCTCTCTAAACAGCAATCTGTCATGGAGAGATCCATGTCTTTCCTTGTGATTACAGGAGAGCACTGATTAATTTACTATCTGCCACTCAAGCTTTAATAAAGGCCAGGCTTGATCAGCTTTGCATACATTGCTGAGATACGTCTGGATAATATTTTTCTGATCTAGATATTTGCCTGTCCCCCAAGCCAGATCAGCAGCAGTTTGCTGATGGAATAGCAGTCTTGGATCTTTGTCTTGCATCTACCAGTTTGGTCTCAATTCAGGACATACCAACAAGCATTTTGATAGCTCATCTCCAGCTGTCTCCTGCACCACTTTCTGCAGCAGAGACAACAGAGGAGTTACCAAGTCAAGAAAATGAAACCATGCCTTCTTTCTCACAGGATAGGGAAGAGTATTATGGAATATATTGGTTTTACTCTAATAAGTAAATCAGCATTGGAAAGAACATCTGTACCACCCCCTCTGTCTGATCCTCTCATAGTAAAACCACCAGTGTCCGCTTTTTGATCCTTAAACAGCAAAACTGAAAATCCAGCCTTTGTAAACTTCAATTGAGCCAGTTGGTAGAATGAAGATGCAAAGAATGAGATGTCTTGCCATTGTCTGTAATCTAAATTTAAAGACACTAAGCCCACAGAGATACATTAAAGTCAGAGAGCCTGTCAGGAAGGCAGATGGCAAAATAAACAATTTGGGAAAAAAAAAGCACTAAACCCCTTGCTGGCACTTAATAGTAACATGGGTAGGACAAATCTCACCAGGGTAGGGAACGTTAGCAGCCTGTTTGTGACAAAATGAAATAAAATTATTTGAATTGACACTTATGTTCTCATAAATCTGACTGACACGTCTATTACTGTTTTTACCTGGGACTTCAGCCTTCACTTGGGGTGCTGAAAGCTGCTTGCATAAAGGAGCCAGGCATATGATGGAGCCCAGCATCCCTGACACAATTCACTTTCTGCAGAGACCTTTATTTCCGGGCATGCAGGGACACTCCCCTGACACACCACAGCCTTTTTTCATAGCTCCCAGCCCATTTCTGCCAACTCTCTGTCCTACAGGTCTGTCTGCAAGTGCTCTCCCTGGAGTGTGCAGAGCTGAGGTTGTCCAGGGTTTCATTGCTGCATCTTCCTCAGCTTTTTTAAGGGGTAGTTTCCTTTCTTTCTTTTTCTAATTATCCATCAGTCAAAGATTTAGACTCTGTTTTCTACATCAAATCCCAGGAAAATCTACAGCTAGATAAATCCCACATTTCAGTTCCTGCCTGGTATGTCAGCTACTGTGTCATTGAAAAGGAACTGAATTACCTTGTCCATTAATTCAGAAATATGGCTGCTGTACAGACCCACACCTATTACCTTTCTAGTGCTATATGGGCACATGTTAGAGATCATACTGCTCTCAGCAGGACACTCTGGTCTAAGGCTATGCTTGCTCAAGCCTCCATTTGAACACTCAGCTGGCTCAGGGCTCAGCAGGTGTCTCACCTCCTGTGGTTTAGGTGCACTTTCCTGGGAGCTGGTCTTATTTCACAGTGAGAGACAGCTCTGTCCCTGGAGCACTGTAGAGGGAACAGGCATAAAGGGGAAAGTGGCTACTTTTTACTGCTTCTCTGATGTATTTCACTCTACCAGTCACCCTCCATGTGCTCACCACTCTGTGGAGTGTCAGAAGACCTGCTGTGCCCAGTGAGGAGAGGGAGAAAAGCCTTGTTGCAGCATCTATATTTTGTATATCTCACCACAAAGAGTTTATCTTGGTTTTGTTCTTCTAGTTTTGAATATACGTTTTTAAAAAAGCCAGCAATTGAAGTACAAAAACCTCCTCCACAGATCTATCCAAGGAAGATAATTTCAGACCAAGATTAAACTCTGCTTCTTTGTTTCTGTCCCTAGAATCTGGCTGTGACATGGGTGATAGCAAAAATAGGCTCTAGCAGCTAAGCTGACCGAGAAGACAGAAACACAGATACCTCTGCAACCTCTGACATTTGCCTAAATAACTCTGGTGCTCCAAGTCCATTGGCTTCATTGTCCCTTACTGACTTAACCCAGACTTTCAGAAAGTTTTCTAAGCCTGGAAGGATGAGTATAGTACAGATGAAAAAACAAAAAAAAAAACCATGAGTGTGCTGATGAGAAACTGAATAGCCTAGAGCCTTCCATCTCTAAGCTGCTGATGTCTGCATGGTTAAAAATGAACTACCTAGGGCTATACGAACCCCTGGTGTTAGCCTGAGCAATGCATTCACATCCATTTACCTGAAATCTAAATTTGGTTTATTGCATTTCATAACCACATGGAAGATGACAGCATCTCTCTAATGCTGAATCATTGCAAAAAGTTTCCAATTTTTATGCATATCAGCACAAAAGCAACCACTTCCACTTACCCAGGAGTACTGTAGATCCATATCAGTTAGGGAGTATGTAAGATGTGGCTGATGAGAAGAGCAAGTACAGTTTTCCCATTCTTCTATTTTTGAAATTAAAAAGTCACAAGGACAGAGCTGGTTGTCAGGAAACGGCTTCCAGTCACTCCACAAGTGAAACTCTGTTTCAGAATGGATTGAAATTGTTCCTAAGTTATTAAGTCTGGAAGTGTATGAGCGGCCCAGAGAGGCAGAAATAAAATCCGTCCTGCTCTCAGTCTCTTCTTTTCTCCTTGTGCTATCTCTCCACGTCTTCTTTTCCTGAGCTTTTGTCAGCTTCATGCAAGAAGTTAGAGCTTCTTCATCCTCTTCAGAGAGATAAGCATCTTCTAAGGTATCTTTAAAAAAGCAAATAATGCAAATACTTATTGCAATTCGTAGAGAAAGTAGCACACTTTTTTTTTTTTTAATTTAATAGCTGTCTTTCACTCTATATAATGAAAAAAGCCAAGGACTCTGTTAAAAAAATTAACAACAAAAAATCTCCCAAAAAAACCCCACCAAAAAGCAAAACAAAACAACCCCAAAAACAAACAAAAAAAAAGCCAAAAACCCCCTCCCCAAAAATATACCAACAAAGCCAAAACCAAATAGTTATGATAATTAGGGAGATGGAAAGGATTTTGCACTGGGTCAGGCATCTGAGCCAAAAGTGAGATTTATTCTCCATTTGGTATATTCATCTTGTTCCCTCAAAGGTGTGGAAAATTTTATTAGTTCTGCCCATGAGAATTTGCTAACTGAATGTCATATTGCTGATAGATTCAGAGAGCACGAGTTGAGCTGGAAAATTTCAGGAAGCTTTCTGGACTATTGCTCTCTCATCTCTCGTATGTATGTTGTAGGTACAAAGTAGTTGCTAAAATCCCTATTTCCTCGTATGTTTCAGCCCAAGCAGTGATTTGGCTGGAGCAGTAGTTCAACAGATAGTTTAAACTCGTTTTGCTAATACTGAATTGTAAATATTAGTGTAAACAAGTGCATTGTACAACCAATTGTTAAAATAATGTTGGCAAAACAAGTTCAGAGGAAGAACTGCTGCACAGTCAGATCAGAGATCTGTAGGAGACTCCAGAAAATCAGCTGAGGCCAGAATCAGTTCAGAATTCCTGTGTCTTACAGCCAGGTGTAAGAATTACACGGATGAGAGACCAACTTGCTTGTCACACCTCAGACCTTCCTGCACTCGCAGGTGCTGCTGATCCCTGGATTAGCACTGGAAATTATCTTCCCATTTGTGAATTTTGCCTTTCTGACCCAAAATGCGATACAAAACCAGGAAACCCAAGGTGTCCCCAGCACGGAGGCCCCGCTGTTATACAATTCTATTTATCTAGAATCCTCACTTGCGAGATATACTGTTACAAAACTCCACTGGTGTCACAGGAAATGGGTTTTCACACCATGAGGAAGTCACTGCCAGAGTGGTATCACACTGACATCTCACTTGGGGGTTCGAAATCGTGGGTGGTGAATGACAGACCAGGACAGGCTTGTTTACAGTTATGTTCAATCCAGTGTCGTTTGCCAAATGTTGGGAAGAATGCTGATGTGATGCTGTACTTACTGAGGGGAACCAGAACGTGCTTGACATCTTCCAAGCTCTGTGTACTTGTTTTCTTTGTTCGGACCAATTTCTGCAATCTTTTTAATGTTCCCCTAGACTCAGCTTTATTGTCTGGTTCTGCACCCTGCCAAAAAAAAAAAAATTTAAAAAAAAATAATCATAAAAAAAAATTTAAAAGCCAAAACAAAACAGGAAAGACATTAAAATCATTCAAAACCTAAAAATAAAAACTAAGGGTAACATGGTGTTTATCTTGAGAATGACAAAGTGTTTATTGACACGATGCTTTGAAAGTTAGGGTTTTCCTTGCTTCAGACTAATACATTAAAAAAGGGGAAAAGGCAAATTACAAGAAACATCAAGCTTAAGCCAGTGTTCATATTGTTGTTTACATATCACTTTTCTTGAATACCTGAGCATTACTGAATACAAGCAGGACCTAGTGGGATAAACATACACCCACACCTCAAAAAATCTGAAACTGCCTTATTCTTTCGGGCACTATTATTATAAAATACTCTTAGTTAAGTAAAATATTACTAATGTTGTTGTTATTTTTATTATGTGTCTAGATACACCTTTCAGGGCTACCTTCATGGGTGATATAAATCACACTGATGCTGATGGAGCCTATGCTGACTTCTGGCCTTAAGGATAGGACCCTAGGAGTCCTCCTTTAATCACAATAATGCAAAAGCTCCCAGAGTGGATAGCACTTGGGTTTAGACTCCCTCCTTCTAACAGTGCAGAGACAGATATGAAATCTGCAGTGTTCTGGACACCGGGAATCAACCACAGGAACAGAGCAGGAAGCCAGAGAGTTGACACCTTTTCACGTCTCCAGTGTTTGTTGTAAGTCATGGCTTCATTGGTGCCTTAGTTTTGCAGTGAATTTTGCAGTTATCCCTGAAAGCTGCACATCGGTCTCAAAGTGCCACAAACCGAACTCACTACAGATGAAATTAAAACAAAACTTTCCAGAAGTTCAGCTGATGACCTCCAGCTACTGGTTGGTGTCCAAGAGAGAGGATGTGAACACAGGTAGACCCCCCCATAGGACACAGGGTGGACATCAGCTCACCAGCACCAACTGTTCTGCTGTGCTTTTTCTGTCCTTCACCTGTGTGTAGATTTCTTTCCTCTTCCAAATTCAAGAGAGCGGGAATGCATTTTTACCTTAGCTAACGAGAGAAACCGAGGTGCAATTTTTCAGTCTTTCATTGTGAGGTGTCTTTGCAAAATAAATCACAGTGGTTTAAAATGCTAATATTGCTCTCATATTAGATCTCTTGTAGCAATAATAATTTGTTCACTTATAAGTAACGACACAAAAGCAACATGATGACTTTGATTTATGATCTGGGGCTTTCATCATGGAGACATCAAGATAAATGGAAGATAATCTGTTCAGATAATTTCATTAATGGCAAACTCTAATCCTCTTTTCCTTAAAAGCACTCATTTCATAGAGTCTATTGTTAGGGAGAAGTCATAAGTGCTTAAATAATAAATGCAGTAACTCTCTTTCATGGAGGAAAAAGCTCATGCAGTATCAGCTGGTGGTGAGACAGCTTTTAAATTTACAGTATTTTATTTTGGCTTACCTAAACATTTAAATATGGAACTTTGTCTGCCTATCCAAACATTCTTTAATGTAGAAACCTGACAATCAGGTGATCTGTGCTTTGCCCCAATCTATAAGCAAAGCTATCTATAAGAAAAGAATTCCCGCATGAATAAGAACCAAGAATATTATTGATTTCCCTGCTTAATGGGTTTTAGTGATGAAAAATCATGTCACATCACAAATCAAAATGAATTGTGTAAAAAAATAAATTACAGGCTGCCTTTTAGTTGCAAATAATTTGCATGAAGTGCGCAGGAATACTTAAGAACAAAAAATATACATTTTAAAAATGCACTTCTAAAATGCATTACAGAAGAAAGACCTAAATTGTGTCTGATAAACTGTTTCCAGTTTATACAGAGGTATGTAAAATACCTTAGAAATCTTTGCACAGTGAGATGTTATGAGGATTAACCTGGTGACAGAAGTACAGCAATTTGGGAGCTAAGTGTAAAACACTGCTGGTCAGATTCCTGCAATCTCAGTCCTGTTGAGAACTCTCTTTCCTGGGTGTAACTGCATTAATTTCAATAAAACTACTTGCACAGCATGTCACTTCTCAGCATAAAGAATTTAGTCAAGGCATGGTCTAATCTCTGTGATTTTTCTTCAACTGCTTTGCCTTTCCCAAAGAACTGCAATGATTTAATCATGACTACCAATGCACTTAAATTCAGAGTATAGTGTAATAGTGCAAAGACAAAAATTGGTGTGTGTTTACTGTGTCCATTGTGCTAATTGTTACTGTACCATAAAAATGTTTGGAAAGTTTCAGTAATAACATGGCTGCACATAATTAATAATAAAATAGTATGTGATATGATGACAGGCAACTTCTTGCTCTGTTTAAAAGAGTTCTGTAAAATGCACCAAATTTGGATAAATTTTCTGTTAAAAAATGTCAATAAAGCCATGGCCAACCAGAGAAGCACTGTGCAGACCTCTTTCATGTGCTCCTGCCCATATATATCTGACCATTAAATATTCCCATGATATTGGTCTGGTACTCCAACTAGTTTAAAATGACTACAGAGTAAGACTAAGCAGCCTAGAATAATAGGCAGATTCTTTTCCTGGGAATCACAGCACTAATATAATATTCCATGAATGATAAAGAAATATAATGATTAATATCGGAGCAATAATAAGGTATTCTACAGAAGACAAAGAGATATCATGATTAATTACATGGGTATGGATAAAGATCTTTCAGCTTTTGGAGAAGTAACATATAGGACAGGAAAAAGCAGCCTGTTCTTCCCAGCTGTTGATGAAAAAAGTAAACAATTTTCATGGCAACTCACCATTTCACTGTTACCAGGCACACCTGGATTGTGAACTCGTGGTGGGATCCATTGCTCATAGTTTATCACCTAGGGAGCAAGAGAAGTTTAAAAAAAAAAAAAGAATACAACATTCATACATAAGATGAATGAGCATATATAGCGTCATGTAATTAAACATAGATAAGAGCTCAGCAGTTTTTCAGCCCAGTACTGAGTGGATATGAAAGTAAAAGACTGACATACACCAGCGGCCACCCATTCAAATTATTTTGGAATTGAGCTGTCTTGATTTCCTCAGTTATCTGGGACTCAGCAGCATCTTGGAGACATCACAGTGAAAGTGGTACCATGGCAGAGCTGTGCATTATAGTATGGGATCCTTGGATCTCATCCTAGATCTTGGCTTTCCATGCTCAATGAACAGGAAAGCCAGAGAAGACTCCCCTCAGCAGCAACCCCCAGCTGAGGAGCATCACTGGTGCAGCTCTAAAAAGGGTCTTGTTTAGTTCACCTCATTTTTCCTGGGATGTTGAGTACCAGGGGTGTGAGTTTGAACTGGATTAACAATGTGGAGAAAATGGGACAATCCTCAGAAGTAAGACAAGACTATTGACACTGCCCATCAGCCATTTGTTGGTCACTGTGTCCTCAGGAGAGGAACACCAGAGGAATGCACTTTCCTTGGGGCACTGCTGCAGTCCCTAGGGGGCAAGCCTGACAGTCCCTGCAGCTCAGCAGGAAAGTGATGAACACTGGCCTTTTTCCTTCATGAATATGAATGACACGTTGAAGGCTGAATGCAACCTAAGAATTTACGTGAGAAATGAGGCATGAAACATTTTTGAAAATGTATTAGCCCAAAGACTGCGTTACTTGATATTTTATGTCCTTCCCAATATGCTACAAAGGCTTCAAGCCATCAAGGGAGCCCTGCTAGACATGAGTAAATAAGAACAAAGGTATGAAAAATAAATGCAGAAAGTAAAGGCACTTTTTATGGTAAGGTTACAATTACTGCAGTGGTGCTCATGTTATATCCCTCAACCTGTACTTCTGTTTCAAGCCCCATTTTCCAGCACTTACAGAATGAATGGAATGAATGAATGTCAATTTAGGAAATGGAGAAGGATTAAAGCTTTTGTGAAGCACTCAGGGAAACTTATTTACTTTCTCTTTTCCTATTTTTTTTTCCTTCAACAAGAGCAAAAAAAATCTAAGGTGTTCACCTGTGCTACTTACTCCTGCTTGTAAATTTTCCTCTTCCATGGCACACAGAATCACAAACTCCCACAGACTGGCTGAGGTAGGAATGCACTTTTGGGGATTGTCTAGTTTAGCTCCTTGCTCAGAACTGGTCACCAGAGCAAGTTGCATAAGTCCATCTCCTGACAGGAATGTCTCCAAAGATGAACTTCTCATATCCTCTCTAGGAAGATTCATCAGTGTCTGACCACCTCTAACACTAGAAGAGTGCTTTCTTTATGTTAAGTGAAATGTCCTGTATCTCAGTTTGTGCCCATTGCTCCATCATATTCCTGGGAGTAGCAGCCTGTAATTCCCTGGACTTTCTGGGACAGCTCAGCTGTGTGAGCTATCTCACCCAGTTTTGTGATCCTGAGGCTGCAGTTGTGCAATTGCATGCAGGCTTCTAATTCCTCCTGTCTGTTCCCCATGCTGTGTGCATCAGCAGACAGGCACTTCATAAGGACACTCATTTGTACTGATTTTGCAGAAAAAGAGTTTCCTCCATAATGCTGTTCTCTCAGCATTTCCTTGTTTGTGTGCATAATGTAGCGCAGCAAATGAATACAGATATTATCAGATTATTTTGGAAGCTTAAAAGAGAATTCTATCAATGGTACCTTGATGATAATGAAAACAAGAGGTAACAATCACTAAAATTCAAAATAATGACATTAAACCTGGATTTTTTAAAAAGCAAATGCAATACGTCTTAAACTGATACCAAAGTTTGGAGGGACCCAAGTCTCTATAGTTCATCATTCATGCACCTGAAAAAAGCATCTTCAAATGCTTTGAGAAGTCAAAAAAATGACTTTGCTTCTAAAATGGGGCAAATGTTTCATGGGGAAAAGTTTTAAGGGATTTTATGGGAAGCTATACTTAAAGCAAACATAGGCCTTATTTCCTTTTTCCCTCCGTAGTGTGTCATGAGGAATGACCACTGGGATCTTTACCAGGAGCCAGTCCAAAAGCTGTCATGGCAGAATAGGGGCAGAGCCAGAGATCCCTCACACTAAGGGAAGAACTCTTGTAGGAAATCAAAGCATAATCTTTCTCTACAATGCTTGGAATATGAGAGAAAGAAATCAGAGAATGGGAGATGCAAAAGAAAGAGAGTCCTTTCCTTCTTTCTTTCCTCCTCAGGTACTCTTTTGTCAGGTGGGAGAGGAGATAATCATGGGAACAAACTAACAGTGCAGAGACAGATAAAACCCTGGGGGAAAGCAGGAGACACCTGGGACACATTGACTTTGCAGTCACCAGTTTCCAACATGATTTTCTGTCCCCTGATATGCAGATCATTTGACTTCTTTTTTTTACCCAGATCTCGACTTTGACCTACACTGGAGCTGAGCACTGCCTAAACATTGGGCCTTCACAGTTCTCTGTCTTATCTCAGATGCCTTGAGGGTGATGAATATACATTTTTTTTCTTGGTTTTAACCTAAACATCTAAAAGGACTCCTGACATTGTATAGAAACAACAGAGGCAGCTCAGCTCAGAGCTTTTTCTAAAGTTTAATCCTCACCTTGAATTTAAAACTTTTCTGCAAAGGAAAATGTAATAGATTTTCAGCTTCTAAAGAATTTTATTTTATTAATTCCTCCTTTAGAACACACACATATAACAGGTGTGTTATACATTTTTAGTCCCAAACTGGGTACACTGTTATGTCCTGCGAAATCAGTAGAGCTAAGCTGGTTTGCCACAGATTGGAACTGGAGTAAAACATGATCAGAGAAAACATTGGACTGGAAGTGAAATAAAACCCAAAGACCAGCCATTCCAACTCCAGAGCTACAAGTCTTTCTCCTCACCTCTGCTGTTCACCAGCTAATGGGTTGTTACCTACTTTTATGTTGGTGCTACCATTATGCAAAGCCAGGGGCCATAATTCATTAATTCCTCATGCCAGTGGGATGACTAATACAGATTTAAGAAGAAGAGATATGGTATATGTTTATAGAAATTCAGAAAGCATTAGGATACATATGCCAATATGGATCATGCAAGACACACCTAAACTTATTATAGATCTTGCCATTATTATAGATCTTGCCAGACACAGCTCTAGCACATCAGTTTAGCAGAAATGTATTCACTCAGGGAAGGAAAAGGTTTTCTAGGCAATGAAATCCATATGGCCTGCATAAAAAAAATCATGAACAACTTTGGAAGTCACCAGAGTCTTCTTTTAAAATCAGGTTCTAAAATACAGGGGCACGCTGAGTATGAAGTTTAGGCTAGGCAAATGCTGAATGGAAACAAGAAATGGAATTTTATTTGAATGAAAATTTAGATTCTGAAAAATAAAGAGTAGTTGTTTCACCTGACATGTTGTTTCTTCTATCTTCTTTCCTTGGAGCAAATGTATTCCATCAGCAATAATATTATCTTCTGTGAATTATGACCAAAAAAGAGAAAACATGCTTTAAAATGTCCTGCTTTATGTTTTTATGAGGAATATAATTTGAATTGCACTTGATGGTTTTAGCTGACATTTTGACTCTCTGAAGTTAATCTTATATCATTTAAGCATACATTTTATCTTAAACTGCTTTGAAGTGAGACTGCAGAACAAATTGGCAAACTGACTCACAGAAAGAAAACTCATTCTTGCTTATTTCTTCTGTACTCAGCACTCAGTTTACTAACCCAGAACCCCACTGTGACTTTCCTCTTGCCCTGCTAATTTACAGCAGCAAAGTCTAGAATATTCATATGGAAAATGAAGGGCAAAAATGATATTTTCAAATGAGATCTGTTTAGCTTAGATTAGATTAGAAATTGCTTTCAAAGGATGAACGTCCCCCCATCTCTTGCAATAAATGAATGTTTGGATAGGAAGAGTATTAACCTTCACTACAACAATAGGTCAAACAGGTCTGAAAAAATTATTTTAAGCAAGCTTTCTTTGAAAGATCTACTTTTACTCCCAATCTTAAGGCAAAGCATCCACTACTGTACAACAGTAGGACACCCCTAGTGATTAGATTCCATCAGAATAGATATCAGGATCACTCAGATATTTTGCAGGGAGAAAAAAAAAAACATGAAGAAAAATATCTGCTAATCACACCACATTTTCTAAAGCCACTAGAAAACAGCAGGAATGTGTTGGGGTTTTTTTCTCATTAATCGTAATTTGGCATCTTTATTGCTTCTGTGGAATACCTTACAGCATCAGTAGTTCTCCTGTTTGCAAAAGGACAGCTTATTTAAAATATAGATCCACAAAAACTCACTGTAGGCAGGCGAGACTGATTGCATAGTATTCTCTACACTTCACAGGAAAAGAAAGAGTAATTCAGGGAATAATTCTGAGTGACTTCGATTCTTTAGCTGTCACATGGAAAAAGTGTCTGAATGTGATCATTGAAATTTATATTCAAAGGGGCACATAAGATCCTGGTCCAGATTTTGTCTTAAGCACCTACAAATCTCCTTGAAGTCACTGAGGGCCTGGTGTCTGACAATCTGGTTGTTTATTTCATTATATAGCTAGCTGGACTTCCAGGAGCACCATAACTCATGTTAAGCAGTGCTCATGCAAACCCAGATTAACATCCCTGGGTTCTTTCTGGTCCTCAGGATAACTTGTTTTCATCTCCTGCAGGCATCTCTGTACACTTCATCTCTACGCTCCCTGAGCTTAATCTGGAAATTAAATCTTGCAGTGTTCAGCTCTTTGCCCCAAAGTCCTCTTACAGTCTAATCCAAAATACTATTACTGAGGAGCTGTTTGCAGCTGAATCACAAACAATTGTGGGGAAACATATAATGCCCTTAATCTGAAAGACTACATACAGTGACACTGCTTTTGACCTAATATTGTTCAAACCCAAATTCAAACAGCAACTTATTAAAACAAACCTTAATGGTCCCCCCCACCACAATGTCTCTTAGCCAAAATAACCTGCATCCACAGTGCTTTTACATCTTGCTTAGATCAGCTCTCCAGCCCACTGAATTATGGAATAAAGTATTTGTGTAAAAAAACAACCAAACGAAAACAACCACATGAAAAAGATATAAATGAACTTCAAATAGAGCTGCAGTGTTCTTGTCTTCCTTGTTTGTCGACAGGTACCAGTCACCCTCCTGTGGAATGAATTAGGACCAGTGGAGAATTACATCCACTGGCTCTGAGAGGTGTCAGTTCTTTCCTGTTTGTCTCCATAATGTTTTGTGGAAGCCAAATGAATGTGACTTCCATAGTCAGCTCTTCAACAATTATTCTCTAAGGCTGGGAGATCTCGTGCTGATGATCTGGGTTTGGCCTTGTGAGCAAAGGCAGGTGTTTCCACTATTGTGTCTGTGGGATAAACATGTGTTCACTGCGTTTTCATCCTGGAAAATTTGGGTTTGTAGATGTAATAATGCTCATGCTGTCATCCAGGGCTTCACCCAAAGGCTACCAGTGTCTGTGGATGTCTCTACAATTATTTAAAGAGATTTGAGACAGGTCTGTGGGTACAGCTCAGAAGTAAGCAGAGAAGTCTATGGTGACCACCATACATGGCTTTTAAAATTTAACAGAAATTCATTTTGTGCAATAGACTTGCAGCCCTTGAAGGATTATCTCTGCAAAGAGCCAAGTTTGATCAATAGTGACGAATTATCTTGATCAATAATGATACACTGTGAATATCCTTGCAAAGGAGTGAAGGGGACTTCCCTTGAAATAATTTTACTGCAGTAGGGGAAAGGGAGATTTTTATTTAGCTGCCAGCTTTGCTTCCTGTTCCCTCTGGGCCCCTGCCCTTCAATTACAACACTTGTCAGCTTTTAAAATGTGCACTGCTTCTTTTGCATGCTTTGGATATTTAAAAGGGTAAAAAATGCCTGGAGTAGAAAAGACTTTGGAGGAAGGTCAAAAAGTTTTGCTTTCTCATTCAGCCTCTCCCCACTTCCAATCCAGCAACCTCTCATTGGAGTATCATTGGAAGAGAAGAATCATTCCAAAATGGTTTGGGTTAAAAGTAAGACTTGTCAGGAGAGATATGCCTAATATTTCTTTCACCTATCATTAGAACCTGTTCTTTGCAAGCCAATGACACTTACTGAAGGTCCCTTTCCCCTCACTAGTTCAGTACAAGAATTCCTCTAAATCTTCCTGTCTCTCTGATTCTTGTTCAAGAAACCAAATTTGCCCATAGATGGCTAAATGCAATATGTATTGCAATTCCAGATCTGTTTCCAGACATTTAAGTGTTTAACTTTGAGTGGTGAACTGAATGAAATTCAGAAGGAAAGCTGGCGCATGTCCTTTGCTTTCTTTGACATATGCAGGTAATAGTGGAATCTCCTATCAGTGGATGATCTCTAGACCATTTGTGCAGGAAATCTTCCCACATTTTTTAGTTTAAATTGAGAACAAGACATACTTCCACTTTAATCTCACATGTCTTAGTTTCTGCTTCTGCTGAGACTTGTCTGGTTTGGTCTGATTAAGCAATAGTAAGAGATCTACCTTAACTTTGAAAAGTACAAATATAAATGCCATTCCTGGAAGCAACATCAAGCAGATTATCAAAGCATTTTGATTTTTAAAGTCCAGTTTGTCTTTAAATAGGTGAGGTGACTGCTCACTTGTTAATACTCAATGTTATTTTAATGAATTTATATTGGTACACTCTTAAGCAGTCTCATAAGGAACTTCCCATGCATTAACTGTAAGGTTGTTTAATAAAGTTAGTCAGAACAGGATTAGAAAGAGAATCAAACAAAGTACATGCATCTAAAATTTTGCCAACTCTCTTTTGCACCTGCCACAATAATTTTCTTCTGAGAAAAGTTGCACCCTTTCCCTGTTGGATGTTTGGAGCTCTGTAAAATATCCAGGAAACACAGATTACTATGGCTGGCAAGCCCTATACAACACAACTGTGGCAATTTACAATAGGGGAAGTCTCCTGTGGACTACAGAGTGAATTAGTCATAGAGTGTGTTCTTAACTTCCCAGTTTTATGATGAGCTTTATTTTAACTGCTTTTGCCCCTCTTGGGGACAAAATAAATCCCTAAAAGACCTGACAAATTATTTAGCTGGATTATTTGCGAAAATGAGAAATTTTCCTAGGTGCCCTTTTAAATACTTCGTTGAAAATGCAAAATCAGCTGAAATCTGTTTAGCAATTACCTTCAAGCTGGCAGTGCCTTCTTATGTAGGAATCATTCTCCGGCTTCCTGGAACCCTGCCAAAGTGTGCCATTCACATTTTTCCTGTCTAAAGTAAAAGCACAGAGAGGAGTCACCTGAATTCACAGCAAACCTGTGAAATATCAGGAAATTCTGTAAAAATGGCATCAGCAAATCAAACAAGATAGCAGACACTGGAACATCTACTCAGTTTATGAAAGTGAACTGATGATTTTGAAATATAGGAATTTTGATGGATGGATAGGTGGGTGGATGGATAATATTTATTATGGTCAGACTTCAAGTTTTATCATCTTTTTCTGGGGTCTAATACCTCATTTAACACTGTTAACACATGATCAGGATGATTGTTATCTTAACCCTGGATTTAAGACCTAGCATCCCATAGAACATCTATGCCTTTGTTTTGCTTCCAGGAATTGTAGTATAATTATAATAATAATAATAATAGGTATTGGTATTGGTATTGTTGTTTAAGTCTACCATTACTGAACTAGAGTGTTTGCAAGGAATATCATCAAAAATGCCCACAGCGATGCCCCATGGACTCCAAGGCTTGGACTGTCTCAGCCTGGATGGCTGAACTAGGCTGGCTTTGAGAAAGACATGGCCATTCTCCTTCTCCCTCAGTGAATTTCAAAGTGCTTGTGCTTCGCAACGTGTAGACAGCTATTTGGGGTTTGTGCTTTCTGGGTTTGTTTGGTTTCATTTTGTTGAGTATAATTTAATGCTGGGTTTCACTCAGAAAATTTTCTTTGTGAAAGCTCTTGTTGATCCTGTCAGGTGCTGGGAATTCATTACAGCCTGTTTGCTGTAGACCAGATGACACTGAATGCATGAAAGTGCTCCCAGTGCAGGGCTGCAGAGTGAAGCCTTAACACAGGGGAGCTTTCATCTATCTGAGACACGTTGTGAAATAAATCCACATCATTACAGCCACATACAATAGCCTTTATACTCAGCAAGCACTAGATACAACAACTAAACCAGAACTCCAAAGAATAAATGAAAGCATGATAACAGGAAGCTCTCACTGAAAAAAAAAAATCCAGGAAATTTTACTTTTAAGAAGCTAATGATTTTTTCCTATAGAGTGTTTACAAGACAGAACCATTGAAACACAAGTGTAGATAACAATACACAGTGTCAGGATGGGTTTAATAAAACCCCTGAATTTCCTTCTTGATGATCTTGTTCGTGAAAATTCTCACAAAATAGTTTAAAATGGGAAAGGGCAAGGGACCTGAATTTTCTTAGATCAGAGACATTTCAGTGTTTTATTGAAATGATTAAAAGAAACACTGACATGCTGAGTATTTCTAATGTTGTCCTATAACAGGTTCTTCATCTCAATGTGGTTTCTATATTTAACTAGTTTGTTTTCAATATCTACCTACAAAGTAGATATGTGTCTATAGAAAGCAGGGAAGAAGGGAGAATATATTGATAGCTTAATTCTATTTTCTCCTTTCCTCTGCATTTGCTCCAACAGCTGTAAAACAAATCAGACCCTTAATTAAAGTTGGTCCTCTGAGATTAGCAAGTAAACAGCAGATAATTTAAGCAGCTACTAACCAAATGCTTCATTTTCAGACATGGACTTCTGGATGGATCTAAAAGAATTAAAAGAATTTACCATTAGCTGAAAGTCAGAATGAAAAAATTAAAGCATGTTTAGTGAAATATGGGTATTTTCAAACTAATTCTTCAAAGCAGGGCACAGGGATTATTCCCTGTTATTCCCACTGGCTTTAATTGGAGTTACTTGTCTCATTCACCCAATCATCTACTCCCACACACAACAAATAGCTCTGAGAGTATCTGAGGTTCCCACACAAAGCTCTGAAAGTGTCTGGGGATCCATTCTGCAAAAATATGTGACCCAAGTTTCTTTTTGAAATGAAGAATTAATGTTGGAATCTGGGGAAGAAGAGATACTTTCCTTTTGAACTGAAGTGTTCTGCAAGTTTTAGAATTACGGCCTTAATTTTGGTGACGCGATAACAGATTGAACCAAAGAGCTACATATGAACATACCATCTCCAGGACTCTGAGTGACATTTTATTGCCCCAGTAAACCTTGAGCTTTTTGCACATTTGCATCAAGGATTAGTCCTAATTCATGCTTCCGTCTGTGGTCAGTAGTTCATAGAGGACAACTTGAAGAATGGACTAACTTAACAGAGAAAAAAAAATATCTTTGAATAAAGGTTAATTTGTTTCACTTTATCCATTAAAAACCCAAAAGAGGGTAGTTTATGAGCAGTGATTGTAGCAGGTGAGAGCAGGGACTGTCTAAGCTGTGACAATGATCAGCAGAAGGGAAAGAGCACAAAATTTAGGACCCCTCTCCCATCCTCAGTCATGTAGGTGCTGAAGGGTTTCCTGAGCAAGAGGCTGCAGCTAAACAGTTGTGGGTTTTTAAAGGAAGTGGTCTGTACCCACTAGTTCCTTTTAAATTTATTAGATTTTGTGATTCCAGAATTCCACAGTTTAATTCTTACTGCCTAGACAAGGAATACTTAGGTTATTTCTGCTACTCCATATAATTTGGTGCTTCCTTGTTGCCCTATTGTAGGAAACAGAGAATGATTAATTCCTTGTTCACTTTGCCCATATCTACATGAAAGGTCAATGGGAAAATTTCCACATTATAACTGGGAGTGCCATGCCAGGATAGTGATGGCTGAACATGATAATTTTCATTACAAAATCCATTCATGTTTATTCAAACTATTTTCTTCTAGCTCACTTTTTTTTTTACTATTTTCTTCTAGCTCACTCTGTTGTTTTTTTTTTAATTGATCAGACAAATGGTCTCAACAATCCTTCTAAATTCTGATTTTTTTTAAGACTAGGATTAGGTTTCAAAGAGAATAGTTTTATTTGCATTGTAAATTTGACATTTTAGCTATAGACTGCTATTTTTTTTCCTGGGGCAGACCTAGTTCTGAGCTAAGCAGGACATTTTTAGGCATCCAGGTGATTTTATCATATTTGGTAGAGCTTGGTAAGGCCTACACAGTAGTTTGACTTACTTTCAAGTGTTCAAGAATGATGAGAAATCCATGAGTAATAGAGTTATGTCCATATTTTAATTAAGGAAATTTTGGGAGGAGTTTCAGGGAGCCCTGACTGGGGACATGTAGTTGAGATCTCACAGATGAGTGCACGTCTCTGTGTTCAAAGCTGATAAGTAACTAGTGATTTTATCAGATGACAAGAAATAGATTAAAACTCTTATTTAAGACAAAAGAGTTCTTCATTTTCTTAGAAATCTTTACCCATTTTGAGATTTTTTTAGCAAGAGACACAGATAACATTGATGTTCTGAACTTAGTGGGGCCCCACCTACAAATGAAGAAAACAAAAACTAACAAAAACTCCAGGGATTTTCATGTCTGTCACAGCAGACAGATAAGATCTGTCTGTATCATTCCATTAGGCAGGATTTCAGATTTCATTTGGAGGGGTCCCCTTCAGTAATGCAATAGCCTTCAACAGGAAGCAAAAAAAGAATTTTCAAAATAAATTCCTCTGCCTGCTAACAAATATTGATCATTAGCCCAAACCATAGCATTGTGTTCATGAATGGATTCAAAACATGCTGCTATCACAAAAATGATTCATAAAATTATGTCTGACCTGCTTTATCCAAATCATTTTGCAAACGATTTTTTTACTTGGATTAAAAACACAACAACAACAAAAAAAGAAACCTCTTCAGGAGATTACCAGGTCAATGGTGCAAACATGCTCTAAAATAGGTTACCACTTCAATCTCTCAGAAAAGCAGACATATGGTTAAACCAAGCTTAGATTAACTGCATTTGATTTAACTGTCCTGGTTCTCATATTTTGGAAGAAAGCTGTGTGGAAATGAAAAAGTCATGGCAAAAGAGCCTTAATAATGCATTACAAGCTTGTTATGTGCTCTTCAACTGCACCATTAATACATGTACTCCATGAGAATGAAAGCAACATTGGCAAACATTAATAAAACAACAAGGATGAAAGGTACAGACAAATATAGTGACACTTGTAGACCTTGAACTGGTCTCAACTTACTTTCTTTTTTTGGTCAGTGTGTTCTCAATGTCAGGGAACTCCTTTTAAAAAGATAGAGAAAAAAGGTCTGTGAAAATCAAAACTGCTTAATCCAAATATATTATTTTTGTCATTGAAAAGACAATGAATTATATAATTTGGATGTGTGTTTTTTAATATCCACTAAAATTTCCAGTCTTTTTTTTTCCAACAGCTGAACCTGTGGAGGATGCAGTGCAGCAGAGAATATATGTAATTATGTGTCCTGATTTCAGGAAGCTCCAGTTATCCATGGCTCCCAGGAAGCTGACAGCCACAATACCCCTGAAAAACCAGAGAACCATGCTCATACCCCAGGAATGAATATCATATTTCTTCCATAGTATGATTCTTTGTAACTTTATGAGGATTAAAATACCCGCACGTTGCAATGGGTTGTGGTTTCCTGACAGACCTGGGACACAAACTCTGTAAACCCAAAGGTGCAGGGGAATGTGGAAGAGGGCAGGAAACTGCAGATGAAATTGAAAGCTTTAAAGGGGACCAAATCAGAATCAAACACTGGCCTGGAGGCAAGACCACCCAGCCCCCAGGGCCCAGACAATGAATATTTGTACCCTGACAAGGTGTGAGAAGGAGGAGAAATGACTTAGCTGTTGAAAGAGAGAATAAAAAAGTGTCTTGTCGGGCAAATGATACCAAAACATCTCAATGCATGTTTGCTGTGCAGTTAACCATGGACTTGAGGTTAATTTTAACCTCAAGGAAAACCTAAGGATGTCATGCTAGGACAGAAGAGACCTCTGTCCCTATATTATTGTGATATCTCCTTAGACAGGATATCAAAGCACTGTATCACTTTCTTATTTATTTCTTCCAGCCTGAAAAGCAGGAACTGGGCTAAAAATGTCCATGATGATACCACTTCAATCTGTTGTGCAACAAGAGGCATTAAAAAATAATATAACCATTCATTATTCTATATATCTCAAAACTTAGTCTAACTGGACCTATTTCTCATAATATTATGTTTAATTTCTTTCCTTCTTGTAACTACATCTGCATGACTCTGACAACAGTAATTTAAAAATGTCATCCAGGTTGCATGATAAAAACCCAAAACCTGTACTACATAAAACCATGTAAGTGCATAATCAAGCATTTTATACTTCTCCCCTCCTCTCAGTAAAGCTCATCATAAATTTTTTAAGCTTTTTCAGGAAGTGCATTAAGAAAAGGCTGTTTTCCTATGCTGTTATTTTAGCTGAGTGTAGGAAGTCCTTTTAGCATGGATATTTGTGAATGTTAATAATTGTATATAGTTTCTACATCTTTTTTTTTTTGCCTGTGTCAGTTTGTTCACAGATGCTACATGTAGATCAAAAGAGTATACAGAATTTATCACTCACTTTGAAATAATATAAGCAATGTAAAATAAATTTCTTGCTGAAAAAACATAAGCATTTTAGTCTCAGGACAAGTATTTTCAATAACTCAAGAGAAATGACTAACTGAGGCGTACAAGCACAGAGAAGTTAAAAAAAGTTTAAAAAGTGATTTTAAGGCTTCTTTGAAAGGGTAATGTCCAAATTTCATTGAAAAATATCAAATATTTGATTTCAAACAGTTTGAATAGTTTGGTTTGCTAAAGGAAGCAATGTTCATGGTGGTCAGAGACCAAAGGATATTGTAATTTAAAATCTGGATATGACCCAGGGAAAAAAATTGGAGACAGGCCCCATTGTGGCAATATAGTTTGAAAGATTTGATTCGTATGTTCACACATCAAAAAGCTGGTGTAGACCATGAAACAGGGTTTAATCTTTTGCTCCACAACTTGAAACCAATTCTTAAAGTCCAGTAAAGTTGCTTTGATGACAGTACATCATATATTAAGGTGATGACTGATGTGAGTTCACAGGATATCGTGGGATGCTGTGCCAAAATAAGATATGTTGTGGACTTAAATGGCCATTTAAAAATGGCACCTTTCATTCAGCACACTCTTCCTGCTATTTCTGAATCAGGTGGCTAAATTGGGGTACAAGAATAAATTGCTCTGGTTTGTACTTATTTGAAGTATCTTTTCAGCATTGACTACGTCTAAAATTATATGTAACTTTTAAATGAAACTAGTTTTTAAAAACATATTTTATCTTAGAATGTAAATAAAGGTTCACCTTGACTCTACTCTCCACATTCTCTAAAGAGCATAATTATCTTCTTTTTGGGAACAATTCTTTCCTTCCTTATCCCAAATGTGAACAATCTGTTTCGTAGAAAAAAAACTGCATATGTGGAAACCCTGCACGATGAAATTATTGATAAAGTCCTTTTCTTCCTGATTTTATCAAATAACTCTGAATTAATGAATCTAATTAAACCCTCTGGTGTTTCCAAGCTGGCTGAGAAAAGCTAGAGCTCCTGTGTGTGTTAGTACTTGCAAACAGGGAAATGACCATTTCAGATAACCAGCCCTCTTCTTGCCCTCCCTGGGACCAAAGGCCAATTATAACACTGCAGATTAAGGCAAGTATCACAACTGATTTTGATATTCCTGGCAGCAGCTTAGAAGGACTGATAAATTTTTTGGCACTCTTCTGATACACAGGGTAGTCAATCATATCACTGCCAGCAGTTCAGAAACATGTGGATCTTATGACATTTGGTGATTGCAGTCTGACAGGATATATATGAAGATGGTTTTTATACTGGAGACTCTTCCCCTGAGAAGCTGGAGACAGCTCATGAGGTAGAAGACTGTAACACCAGGTGACAAGAGGTGGAAATTCAATTTCCCAGTTAATAGCAAAGTTACAGGCATAGAGTACCCATGTGATTCATTATGTGCTCATGGCTACCAGCTGTTTTTGAAGGAGGTCCAATTCAGATTTGCTATGCATGAAGTACAAAAACAACTCCATAAATCTATTTTTTTTCTTTCTTTCTGAGAATATTACTGAAGCTGAGCAACAGGCAAAGTAATCACAAAGTCAACAGGCCAATTCTCCAAGAGGATTAAAATCAAAAGGCAAATGTGCATAACAGGCTTCAGATAGTACCACAGGAACCAAAACAGATCTCTGGAGTTATATTGGAGTTATATGAAGGAGAAGAACAGTGTACATGAAAGGCAGATTTTTCTTTATACAGGATGTGTCATTTGGGCAGATGTTTGGCCAGGAGCAAAAGGAGCCATGGTTCAAAGAGGAATGTCCAAAGACTATGTTCAGTGAATGACGTCCTGCACAGCTTCAGTGACCACACTACCCTGCATTTCCCACATCTCCAGAAGAACTTCACAGCCCAGCCATGATTAGGACAAATCACAACAGCCGAGTTCACTGCAAGAAAATCACTACCTCGTTGCATTACAAGGAAGAATTTTCTCTAGCACTAGTCACCCTTTTTAAATGTGAGGGAAGCTGATCCTGGATGCCTGCCCTGTTGATTTTGAAGCTATATAGGAAAAAGGAAGGGGCAAAGCCTCTTCCTGAGGAGGAAGTGTGCCGTGCCAGGCTGCTCCACCCTTTGGAGATTTAGCAGCTCTGTGGAGCCTGCCGTGCTTCAGCCAACCATTTAAACATTCACTCGAGTCCATACCTACTTAGCAGTGCACTTATATAGGTGCATTACTGCACAATGATGGATGGCTAAATGGAGTCAATAATGTCCTGAATTCGTCATGCTGTGGGGGCTGCCCCGCAGCCTGGAACCGAGTGACGGAATTAAAAATGGGAGAGAAGTACAAATGGGCTCAGTTAATAAGCTTAACGGCTTCATCCAAGGTGTAGCTGTAATAACTCACAGGCCAGAAATAGCAGATAAGATTACACACAGGCCTCTGGCCTTAGCCACATTTTTCCATGGGTCTTACTGCCGACACGTCATCACTAATCTTGTTTTCCATTTCTAGAAAGTATTTTATAAATAATCGTGTTGATTCTACAGCCAGCACAGTGACACAGCATCTAGCTGTTATTTTTAGTTAAAGGCTGAGCTTAACTCTTTTATTTTCTCTTAAACCCAGAAAATAAAGAAAATAAAACCCAGGGCCAGCCTTGAGAAACTTCTTGTTTATACCTAGTGAGCCAAGTGTGCCTACCCCATTTAGTGTTGTTTTTATTGAGGATGAACTTTATATTTGATGATGGACAAATGTGCCATCACCACAATATCTCCTTTAGGGAAACAAAAATATATGATAAGAGGTAGCAGAAACCAAAGTGCTGGATTCTTCTATTCAGTGTTATACAGGTATCTTCATGGACTCTGCAGTGCTATCCCACAAACCACTGAGCAAGGTGAAAGATGTTTTGCTAAAATTTGTTCAGATTAATGTATGGGATTTTCTGATCCTACACTAGTAGCAAATCTGCTTCTGCAGGCTGGCTCAAGGAAAACAAATTTCTTTACTGGATAGGTTGATTATTTTTCTTTAGCCAAATAATTTATGAAGCCTAACTCTAAATCAATGCAATAAAAAATCTGAAGATGCTACCAAACAAAAAGCAGAATAAAACAAGAAAAAGCAAGAAACAGCCTGATGTAAACAACCACTGCAGTTTTAAGTCTTAGTTTTATACATTGTGCAAACCACAGCAGAGCACAGTGCTGTGGATGTGTCTTTACCATACCTTGAGAAAATAAAGGGCAATTTCTATTAGTTTTCTATTGCAAAGTCCATTAGGAAATCATAGGTGCTATTCTGGGTACAAACCAAAAAATAAATCTGCCTTTTTCATTTTATGTAGTCTAAATACTGCTTGTAACAGATGAACATCTACTGGCCAAGGAAAAAATTAGTGTAGCAGTCAATGAAATTGAAGTTGGTTTGGAGTCACAGCAAAGGGGGGAAAAACTGAATGGATGTAGGAGCTGTACTATAATGTCCATCTTTGGGCGTGTAGAATAGCATGCAGAATACAAATACAAATAACTAGAGCTCCCCACAATGACCATACGCCAGTCAAGCTAGGGTGAGGTTACAGCCATATTTCACAACCACAATCATATATCCTTAACTGGACCATTGTAGAGGCAGCTCATTCTTATAGTGACAAGGCCACAGCCTGGTAATGGGGAAAAACCCTGTCACTCAGGAGAGCATCTCCCACCTATTGCAGGAAAATTATGATGTGGGGACTTTTCAGAGCCCATAGATCTGTTCTGATGCTATGAGGAATCGCCTTGAGATCTCTTCACTGCTACACTCTCAAAACCAGGACCATTATTTACAGTCCCAAGGTGATTATGTGGAAGAGAGGGACATGCACAGAGTGAGATGGTTGCAGGAGATGGGTCTGAGAACAAGTTGTTTCCAGTCCTTTAGCAATTTAACGAGTGCATGCCACAATTCCCCAGGCATTCTCCCATCCCACCAGCTGCAGCACTTTCTCCAGGCAAATCCTGTGTGCAAACCTGCTGTGTGACATTTCAACACCAAAGGCCCAGCAGTCTCACATGTACATGGTACCTAACCCAGAGTACATGTGAGTAAAACTTGGCACAATATCTGAAGGGAGGACACTTTCCTCGAAATGATGAACATCCTGTTTGCCCCTTTATTCAATCACCAGACTGCATCATACATTGAAATAGAAACAGTAATTATAAGCAAAGGCACATTGCAAAGCAGAGAGCAGAGATTATGAAACTAATTTTATGAAATTTAATATACCATGTTAAAGTATTTGTCAAAGCATCATCTATTATACCAATAACATGCAAATAAGAAGGGATTAAGTAGGGTAACATAATTTAAGAAGGAAAAAAAAAAAACCCTAGAAGACAACCTTCTTCCCATGTTTGCCTAATGAGGTCTTGTAAAATGTCAAGTTTATTCCAGAGGCCATCAGTTACAAAATTCATGCAACTCACGCTTTAGAAATGCATTTTTTTGTATTAATAAAAAGGACAACCAAAGACAGTGGTATTATATTCTTTAGAGACAAGTGATACCAATGACTGTACCCAGAGTTTTCATACACTGTTACTTGCAAGGAGAAATTCCTATGTCCAGTGCAGCTGCACTAATCTCCCTTTGCTGCTTGCTGTAGTGAAACTCATGACCTGCTTTCAAATGTGCTTGTTACAACTGGACAGAAATCAGGTCATTGGCTACAGAGATGAGATTTGAACACTGGCTCTACAGAGCCTAAATAGTTCAAACTGGCAAATAAACTGGCAAATAAACCAGTGGAGCACACACGTGCCCACGTACAGAGCAAGATTTTTTTGCAAAGTGCATTGCATGCTTTGCAATTAAGTGCTGCTTACCAAAGACATAGACCTGTCAGGTGGCACACAGTTTGCATTTGTGCTCTCTGGAGTTGTAGCCTGGCTTTCAGGAGTAGTTGGATCCTTGGATTCCTGATGTTCTGGGACAGGCTCATACAAGCTGTCCATCGAGCCCTCCTAAAACACATTTAAACAGAGATGAACACTTGCAAACATATTAAATTAACTCTAACTTTTAAAGGAAGGTGTTTGTGTGATTTGCATAATGGAATGTGTTTTATCTCCCCCGTCTTCTGAAATCTTATTTTTTTTCTCTAAAAAGGCATTTAGATGTTGATTTTAGTAAGTACCCAAATGCTGGAGTTCACAGTATCATGACTTAGACACCATAGATTGCCATGGTAAAGCTGAGGGTACAGTAAAAATTAATATTATCTGCTCAGAAGGAGTAAAACCAGGTGTATATCTCCAACTGAACCCTACATGAACATTCCTGAGAAAACTATGAAAACCATATACCGTGAAAACTTCTATATGAACCATAGAAATCTTTTATAGTTAGTATTTCTATACAGGAAAAAAAAAGTTAATTTGATGCAGAAAGGTAACCCTATTACTCAGAATTAGAGAGAAACAATGCTGCCAGCTCCCAGAATTTGACAATTATGGTTTAGGCCCCCAAAATAATGATAATGTCTAGAATTAAAAATTCCATTTGCATTCAATTTTTTGAACTCTGTGTTTTAATGCACATGTAAGGTTCTTTTTACCCAACCATGAAAAATATAAACATTGTAATAGAAACTAAGATTTTCACATTTATCCCACAACTCCAAGAGCTAGGATTACATATACACACTGCCATTTCATAATTCAAGAGTTAAGTGAAAGCAGATGGCAAAACTAAAGACACTCTAACTGATGATCCTAAATTTTAGATGTTGCCATTTTGATCTGCACTGAATATTTTCCCAATGAATTTTGATTACTAATTTTAGCTGCATTAATTAAGGAATAAATCAAATTTATAGCAGTGTGACTAACAGCAGAGTAACACCATTGAAATTAACATAATATATTATTATTTAAAGGCATTTGTTCCTTTAGTACAGAAGATAAACACAGATGTATATTTGAAGTTATATTATTAATATATAAAGCTTTACTGGCAATATTTTTGACTGGTGGAGCAGCAGTTCAAAGACATGGCTAATTTTTGCAAGCACAATGTTTATCAATGGATATTTATTTGCCTCATTCTGCTGGATTCTTGATAAACCAAAATAAATATTTTGGGAGAAATATTTTGTGGTGAACCTCTTGAAAAGACTCAAGTTACATACTTGAGCCTATTCTAGGAACTAATGAGTTAATGCTTCCTAGGAAATTGGTGCCTAGTTTATGAAACACATGGAAGTGCTGAACATCCAGCTGAGCCTGGGTTTTGACAGCAACTGCATTTTTTTTATCACAGCATTTACTTTTTATCACTGCAAGTATTTTGCCATATAGTAATGATGGTTCAGCCTCCCCATCTGAAGCTGTGGATGGAGCACTTTTAGACAAAACTGATGAGTTTAAAAACTTGTTACACACTTCCAGGACTCTGCAATGTGAAATGCAACCATATACTTTTCCCACAATAGGGAATAAACCACAATTTTGTTGAAGAGAATATTTAATGAAGAGATGGAAGAATAAAGGAGAACTCATGAAAGAAAGAGTATGAGAGAGCTAAAAAGGGAAAGAAAAGATAGGACAAGGAACAGCGAAAGCAGAGAGTGGTGGTGGGGAGGAAAAGGGTAAGAAAATACACCAAAAGAATACAGAAAGAGAGGAGGGAAGAAGTGGGGGAAAGAGCATGGATAAGAGAGGGAGGAGAGCGGGAAAGATGAGAGGTGAAACCTAGAGAAAGGGAGAAAGAGCATAACGGGGAGCATGTGAGAATTAGTGCTTGAAAGAGGAAAAATGTGAGAAAGAGCTCAAGCAAGAAAGAGAACTCTTGTGTGAGAAAGATGGAGCTCAAGAGTGTGAGCAACATAAGAAAAAGCAAGTGTGCAGAAAAACCAGCAGGTCCATGTGGAAGAGGGAAGGCACGAAGAGTAGGATGTGCATGAGGAATTACGAGGGCATGAGGAAGAGGATGCAAGTGGAGCACATGGGAAAGCACAACTGCTGTGAGAAAGAACACAAGGAAAAGTGAATGCACAAGGGAGAGCCAGCACTCAAAACAGGGAGTGGGTCGACAAGAGAAAGAAAGAGATGAGGTAGCAAGGGAAGGAGAGGGAATGTGTGAGAGAAGCCATGGATGAGAGTGGGAGAGGACAAGAAAGAAAGCATGAGACAGAGATACTGGATGAGAAGTTTTCCTGAGGAAGAGTGAACATAAGGGAATGGAAAGGTTGTGAGTGCAGGAGGAAGCACAGGAGTGTGTGAAGTGGAGAGTAAGCAATGAGAAACAGCAGGAGTAGGTGAAGAGCCAGGGAATGAGAAAGAGTGAGCACATGAGAGAGGGAGGGCACCAGAAAGATCAGGTGCAGGGAAATGAGCAAGGGTGTGACAAAGGGCAGACATGGACAAGAAAGCGAGCAAGAAAACAAAAGTGTGGGCAAGGGTGGCCACAAGAAAGGAAAGAAAGAGGCTGGGATAAAGCCCATGGTGTGTGGGAGCATGGTTGCAGGAGAAACTACCAGCGTGTGCAAGGAGGGTGGGTGCTGGAAAGAGGGAGGTCACAAGAAAAGTGAGGCCACAAGGAAGGGGAAGCACTCCAGAAAGGGGATGCACAAGAAATAAAGAGGGAGAAAGCACAAGGAGAAGGGCAGAGAAATGGAGTGAGAAAGTGAGCATCAAGGTGTGAAAAGGGTTAAGCACGAGGTTGTGAGAAAGTGTGAGCACACAAGAAAGTGAATGTAAGGGAAATCAAGGTGTGAGAAAAGGAGAGGGCATGAGAAAGAATCCCTGCATGCAGGAAAGAGTGAGATGTGAGAAAAGAAGTGCACACAAAATAGATTAAGAAAGCAAATATGGCTGTAAGACTGAGCAAGCCCACATCAGAGGGAGTGCTCACATAAAAGAAAACACTCATGAGAAAGCAGGAGGACACAGGAAAGAGTGGGTGCCAGAAAGGGCAGGGTTGAAGGCAAGATAGCAGGAGACACAAAGAAAATCACAAAATCACACAAAGGAAATCACAAAGGGTAGGGCAAGGGTGCAAGAAAAGCACCATCATGAGAGAGGGCAAGTGCTTGAGAATGGAAGTGTGCAAAAAAGCATAAGCATGCACAAGCAAGGCTGCAAGAAAGTGCACGTGTGAGAGAAAGAGAAGAAAGAGAGTGGGAGAAAAAGGAAGAAAGAATCTGAGAAAGAGTGTGCTGGGAAAATATGGCAGGCAAAAAAAACCCAGCAAACACAAGGAAGCAAGAATGGGGGCATGAGAAGATGGGAGTGTGAATAGCATAGAGAAGAAGAGTGAGGAAGAGATGGTGTGCAAAAGAGAGATTGTTCAAGAAAGAGAAGGTATGTGCAAGAAGTGAGTGTGCAGGCAGTGAGAATGAGGTTGTGAGAGAAGGGCTGAGGTCATGAGAAGGGGGAAGACAGTGCAAGGCCACGAGAAAAAGGGGCTGTGAGGAAGGGGATAAGAAAGAGCAGGACAACTTATGAGAAAGAGTGAATATGTGAAAAATGGTAGACAAGGAATCCTTGTGACAGAGCTCTCAGGGAAGAGGGAGAAAGGGTGCAAGAAATTGAGCACCAGGGCATGAGATTGAGTGGCCATGAAGTATTAACCAAGGGAGAAAGGGCATGAGTGTGCAGAAAAGAGAGTGTGGTCACAGGAAGAGAAAAAATGAGTGAGAGAGCAGAATCACACATTCTAGACAAAAAGGATGAGTTTAAAACCTTGTGACACATTTCCAGGATTCTGCAGCATAAAATAGAACCATATACTTCTCCCTCAATAGGGAATAATACATGACATTGTTGAAGTAAGGGAGAAGCATAAAGAGAACTCGTGAAAGAGAAGCATGGGAAAGACAAAAAGGGAGAGAAAAGAGAAGGCAAGGAACAGTGAAAAGAGAGACTGGGGGGACAATAAAAAGATTAGAAAGGGACACAAAAGAAGATGGAAAGAGAGAAGAGAGGAAGGGAGGCTTTTGTGGTCTTAGGTGAGCTCAGACACGAGAAAGAGTGAGAACACATGACAGAGAAGGAAAGGGACAACCAGGAAAGCAAGTGCAAGAAAGAAAACTCACACAAAAAAGCATAGGAGTGAGAAGGAGAGCACCCAAAAAAGAGAAAATACATCTTCAATTTTCAAAATTGTTTTCTTTGCTTGCTGGTTTTATGCTTTATAAGAGTATATTTTCCTTGCAATAATTGCCTTTCTTTGAGGGCAACTCAAAATATTTAACTGAAATTGAAATTTTATTGCTCCCTTCTGTTTTATTTTATTTTTCAGTTAAGCCTGCTTTTTATAACAAAACCTGCCAAGTCAGTAAAGCTTTTTCATTTCATATGTTAATTCTTTCAGTAGTCCTGAGCACAGTAAACATCACAGAGGAAAATGAGAGATAGCAGAATAAAATATGAACTTCTGGAGTAGTTAGCACATTTTCTTTATCCTACATGGAATAAGAAAGCTTTCTGAAGCTCTTTGCTCCAGGAGTTTTATAGGAAAAAAATCCCAGTTCAGATCTAGAAGAAAATAATTACCTGTAGCTCTTTCCTTTTTATATTTTTGTTATTATTATCATCATGGCATGCAGAGACTAGGTTGATCATAAGGTGAAGGAGCATTTAGTAATGCAGTCAGCTCATTTTCCATCTCAGGTTTAGGGGTGGAATCCTGTGTATGGTGGGATACTGGCAATCTAGCTAAAAGGAACAAGGACTATATAGAGATGATTACATGGGAAGCACTACAAAGTTCAACCACTTAGATCTCTTCTAGTCACACTCCCCTTTAGAGGAGTAGACTTCTTTCCACATTCAGCTAATCCTTCTTTGGCAAAATATATTTTTAAGACCAGTCAATTTCTAAGTACAATCATGTCCCACTAGTCATAGAAGCATTAGCACCTTTCTATTTACTCTGTGGTTTCTTTAACATAGAGGCTCCAGCTAATTCATCATTTATCCACTACATCACTTTTATTAATACTTATTCCCTCTGCATTTTTGCACTATAGAAACATTAGCTTTTAGTGCCAAGGGCTTTTTCAGTTTATAACATTAGATGTAATACGTTTTACATTGTGCTGTCAGCACATCTTTAAACCAACAATCAAAATAAAACATAACTAGTCTGATGCTACTGAAAATCACTAAGAGGATTAGACTTTCACTCAGTACTTAACTTTACATTTTACTAGCAAAAGTGGTGGTTAGAAAGGCACCATATGGGAAAGAAATAGACAAATGAAAGAGATCTTGTTTGGCTTAAATCCTACGACCAGTGCTCAACTTGAATAACTGATCTGAGCAACACTGTGATTAGGAGTGTCACAGCTTTTCTCTGTTGGCCTTACACAGGTTTCTGCTGTGCTTTCTTATGAACACTTTACTGAAGGGCAGGGGTTGTGAGTAGAAGTCAGAATACATTTAACAGGTACTGTTCCAGGTGAATTGGTGCTAATCCTAGTGCATATATCCTTGATATTGGAGAGCCAGTTTGGGAAAATAATGCAGGAAAAATATTCTACCTTAATTAAAGGATTTCACAGTTCAATAATAAATTTTATTTATCAGATTTGTAGGATTCTGACATTTATTAGGCAGTGTATCAAAGCAGGTGGTTTTGCAGCATAATTTTTTGCAATTCATACAAAAGCAGTGCTTGATTTGGGACTCTCTGTATATTGCCCATAATACAAAGAGTATCATTCTGATTCAATTTTCTGACATTCTATGAACCATGACATGGAAAAGACACTGCAAATTTAAGGTCTAAGGTTGACCTTTTAACATCATATATCTCCAAAAAAAGAGGGACATTTATCCTGTTGATCATTTTGTAAATGGAAAAGGGACACAAAGTTTTGAAGGCAAATCTAATTTGCCTGCAAATCTCTTGAGAACAGGTCAATGAGTCTGATGAGAAAAATAATCTCAGTTGAGAAACCAAATCATTCTGAAGTCAACTCAGGACACAAAATACTGCTGGGGACACACCCCATGCTGGAGCACTCATACTAGGAGATCAGAGGACTCCCAAGTGGTGACAGATTTGAGTAATTCCTCTGCCTTACTGGGAAGGGGAGAATCCAGTCCAGGCTCCAAAGCCCCATCACAACCATCTTGTGACTATTATGTGTCTCCAGCCTCCACATCACTATTTGCTACACTGGCCCAAAACACTGTGTCTCATGCTAGAACTATGTCTCAGTTTTATGGGCAGGTCTGAAAGCAAACCCAAATTAAAATTCAACTGTACAAACAGATGTTTCTCTAACTACCCAGATGTTCCACCACTTTGGATCAGCCAGAAGTCTGGCTAAACAGAATAATATTGTCATTCTCTCAGGTTGTAGGTTACTTCAACCACTGTACTCTACTGTAGGGTAGAAAGCTGTTTTCTGAGCTATAAACCAGTGTATTTTAACAGTATATGCATATGTGTACACACACACACACACACACACTCTTTACAGTATGAAATCTTGTCAGCCAGTCTACATGAGATTAATACTTCCATGAGAATATTATTTATTTTGTACAGCTCTTTGTGTTCTGTCTGTTAATAGCCTGGATTTCTCTTCCACAGTTTCAGGTTTAGCAGTTACTCCAGATGTTCACTCAATGTAAATCAACCATGATTTCTATTCCTTGGTGGTTATTTGCATCTACTAAGGAACTGTCTCCCCTAGCACCTTTAAAAGTTGCCTTTGAATCCTAATTATGTTGTTGCTGTTCACTATTTCTGGCTTGACTCTCTTGAATGGAAAAATAGCCTTATATTGCCACTACAACTCCTTTGTAGCCGGCCTCTCCATGGTCACAGGGTGGCAGAGTAAAAGTGGCCAGTGCACATCCTTGGATCACCAGCTCACTTCCAATCTAGACAATCAGATTACTTCCTGTGTCACAGGCACAGAGAGGACTGCACAGGGCTCTTCTTTTTATGAAAGCCATTAATGATCTATAAATTATCTTTAGATGTTGATAACTTGTGAGGTGTTTTGCTGGGCGAGCAGAAGATTACCAAAGTGGACAGAATGGATCCCGTGTAAAGCTTGTAGAGAACGGAGTTTATCTTCTTAGCAGCAATCTTTAAACAGAACTAATTATTTCATTACAGAAACTACCATGGCACCAGCTTTCACTTGTCTGAACCATCCATTGTCACAGCAGCCATTGCCTCTCCCACAGAAACCCTGGGCGCCGCATACGGAGTTTAACAGGGAAACTGGAACTTCACCTACTCTCACTCATACAATCTACCTGACATTTCATCTAAATGTTGGTTTCTCAACCATACAAAGCTCAACACCATTTTTAAAAGTGAACTGCTTATAAAACAAGAAGCTGTTCCAACTGAACAGTAAAATATTGGTAGAACAGTTCTTTCCCAAAGAGCTTCTGAAATGAGTGTTTTCAAGCTGTTACAGGTTGTACCACAAAGCCATTGTTAACTTTGCACAAATACATAGGCATTCACACTAAACTGTGATCAAAATAATCACTGAGTTCCCAGGGAACTGTTTTTCAGAGTGACTCTTGTCACAGAATCCTGAAATACCACAGCATTTCACTTTAAGTACAAACCAGCTTTTAATCCTTATGATCTGGAAAACACCAGGACTCTGCACTAAGATAGTATTAGCAATCAGGAGCAACGATTTACACAAAGCAGTTGCCCTATTTGAGTTTGTATTAGTGCAGCCTGAATATTGATTTTTATTATTCTTTCTAAACGCATGGGAAAGATATACTAAACATCAGGACAAAAGGTGAAAAATGGGCAAACAGATCTACTGTGTTGTGTAAATACAGCAAATATACTGAGCTAATTACCATTACTAATACTGGGCATAGGTATTGGCAGATGGTTAAGCTCTTAAAACAGAAAGAGTTTCTGTGGATTTCCTATCCTGATTTACCTGTTCATTCTGAGCTGTTGCATTGGGGCAAGAAAAGAGAAGGCGGAAAAAAAGAAAAAAAATCCCCAAAAACCAAACATCCAAGCAAAACAAACAAACAAACAAACAGTGCAAAAAGGCAGCACCAACTAAAGAGGGTCTTAAATCCTCTGCCTGTGTGCAAATATTGCCATGACTAAATTATCCCTGATGACTATGTTTTCATGTTTGGCTTACAGAAAACTATTGCTTGAAAAGTTCTAGCAGTTCTCCCAAACTACTGTAGAAGAAAAATGGACACTATTATCTAAAAAAAAAAATAAAACCCCTAGTGTAAAACAAATTATAACATACATATATTAATAATTTTATCTTACTTATGAGGAGTTTTACTGTATTTGGATTAAATGCCTCATTACTAAATCTGCATGGTTTTGCAATAGGCACAGATAGTGCATGGTACATTTATTATACATTCTCTGCTTTACATTTTTACTGAATCATATTTTGCAACATACAATTTCTTATACAAAATCTCACTTGTCTAGGTTAGAGAGACTCACCATTGTTATACAACCCTTGCACCGTTTGTGATATAAAACCTTCATTATTTTCCATAAAAACACACCCACCAGTTCAGTTTATAAACTCAGTAACCCACTAAGAAAAACCCCATGTGTGTGCACACTTACCAGAGAAAAACAGAAAAGATTCATGTTGGTATTGAGATCCACTCCAGCACCCTAAAATTCTGCTCCACAAACTCCTGCTGCACAATGCAGTTCCTTCTTGCTCTCCCAGCTGTTTGTACATTTCTCCCTGGAGATTACTGCAAGATAAAATCCCTGCAATAATCCACGGGATTCAGAGCCCATTATCAAATGAGACAGGCTTCCCCAGGCCAGTACAAACTGTTTTCTGAATTAAAGAGCAATGTTTACTAGCAAAACAAAAGCAGAGTCTGAATGATTTTCATGAATTCAGAAAATGCTCTCTTGCAGGCTGTTGTTTCCATTAAAGTTTATCATCTAAGAGAAATAAAACTCTTTCTGTCTGAGACTACTGGCAAATGCACCAAACTCCAAGGCAAATCTTCTCAGCTTACTGAGATTATCAAAAGACAGAAATTCTCATGAAATGCTGTTTTCCTATACACATGGATTAATATAAAAAATTCAGTAATTATTCATGACTACATTATGAATGGAACCTTCTCACTTACAGATCTTGGGGAAAAAAAACTTGTGAGCCATAAACAAATTATTAAAAATACCCACAATCAACCAATCAAAAAACAAGCAAAAACCTCAAATTGTACACCTGTACTCTAAAGAATAGTTACCAAACTGCTGCCTAACATGTGGATTGCTTGATGGTGAAGATTAGGATTAAACTAAATTTGCCATTTGAAAACTTGGCAAATCTGGAAAATAAAAAAAAATTGGGAGAGCTTAAAGCTGATCCATGGGTTATAGTGAGAGGTATGATAATGTGTATAGACAAGCAAACAGAAGAGAAGTGATTGTAGAGAAAAACATAGTTTGTGTCACTAGCTGGTATAAACCAGGAAAATTTCACCATCTATAGTGGAGTAGAACTATCTAACAAAGAGGTAATGCTGAAAGTACTGTCCATCTCAGTTTTTACAGATTATGAAATACCTGAAATTAGACAGTGTTTGGAATAATATTGCCCACCAAGGCACAATTAATTTCCCATAAATTAATTTCCTACAGCTTTATGTGAATGCTATGAAATTTGATTACATGAACAAGCAGCAATTGGTACCAAAGAGAGAAGCTGAAATTCACCACAAATGGAGAGGCAGAGTCATTTTGTGACCATGATCTTGATTTCCTTTCTTTGGGCCCACAGCTGCATATTTGTAAAGGACAGGCATCTCTTTCATCACTCCTACTTTTGACTATTTCAGTTTATTCTAGTAATTTTGCAGTCTGAATTTGCATCCCAGCAAATTTGAAATGTCTCTACCTTGGCAGGATAAATACATTTTAACATAAGTTGGTTCCTACCATGAGCAAAACCCAAACAAGGCTCACACAAACACAGATAAGATTAAGGCTTTTAAAAAGAAAAATCCTTAATTTACACTTTACCAATTTGCTGTAAAATATGTAAAAGCCTTCTTGAAGGCTTTTCCCAGGTCTCCTTTCCAGTTATAATTTCAGACTGGTTTCACTTATTAGTAAAGTAGGGTTGGCTGTGAAGAGCTTTATGACAAATGTTATCATTTAGAAGCAAATTAATGAGAGACTTCTCATTTACTTCTCCTATCAACTTGAGGAACAGTAACAGATTTTGTCAATTACCACCTAGTGACACAAAAATAGACATTTGAGAGACCAAGCTTGCCACAGATGGGCTTGCATTTGCTTTATGGCTCACTTGCTAGCCTGTGCCTCAGGTTCTCTAGCTGGAAAAACTAAATTACCAGCACAAACCTCATGTACACTATGACAGTAATGACCAAAAACATGCTTTCCAGCTGCAGAAAATTATTTTTTTTTAATTTTTATTTTTTAAAATTTTATTTTATACCTATTTACAGTAGTCACTATCTGGAAAACTCCGGAAAGACTGAAGAGCTAGTAGAATGACAATAAGTAACTCAGAGGGAAATGTGTCTTCCATTCAGACTGATTTAATTTCTTGATTTTGGGTTGTAGCTTTAGAGGTGATTTGGCTGTTTACTCTAAAACATTTAGGAGGAATTTTCTTGATTTTATACCACAGACCCTCAGCGCAAGAGTAACTAAGAGGGCAGACCTTAAACTAAGCTCTTAAGTTTTCATTTTGCCTATATTTGTAGACACGCAGAACAGAGTATAATTTAAGAATAAACATTAAAATAGAAAAAGCAGCCTGTACCTACAGTTACAGAGACATTTGCATGGCAAGAAACTGTGTAGGAAGGCAAAAATGCACATGGTTATTACATGGTTTTGGGTACTGTCAGTGTTAAAACTCTTCTTATGAAAAAGTAGCACTTTAGATGTTTATTATTCACTGATACAGCCTTCTGTAAGGGTCAAGTTTGTTGATTGGCCTAAACTAGAGATGACATTAGACTACTAGATAAATCACAATCTGTAAGGAAACACCAACTAGAATAATTAAAATAGGAAGCAACAGCTTATTAGGATGAATAATACAAATAAAATACTCAGCAAGAGTTCATAATGTCATTTGATATCACAGCTCTCTGTGGAAAGAATCTGAGCTTTGAGAATAATTAAAAACAGTAACTAAATAGATCAAATTTGAAGGTAACATCAGTGTTGTGACCTCTATGTATATTTTATCTGTTATAAATAGTGCATTTTGTTGCAGCAGTAGCATAAGAGAACAGCAAACCCACACTATAAGAAGGGGACAGGAAAAAGTTTTTTATCAAATACTTGAACCTTCATTTCCCAGCTTTAATTTTGCACGACTGTTAGCATTTAATTCTCTTTCTTCACTGCTGCATGATTTCTACATTCTTGGGCTCTACATCCTAAAAAAAAAAATTAAAAGTTGCACAAATTGAGACTTTCATATGTTGAGTTTTCTATTCCTGCAGAATGTATAGACTTCATAGCTGAGATCTCAAGGCATCCTTGGCCTTTTCAGGAGACTGGATTTCAGCTGTGCATTCACAGTAAGTGGCAATCCATAATCTAACATGGCACACAAGCAGTAAAGGTCGAGCCATGGTGCAGGTACTCTCAGATGAGCCCTAGCTCCAGGCTCCCCTTCTAATGACAGCCACTCTACTGGTGCAGCTTCATTTGCCACTGGGAGAGCTCACCAGCAGAGCTGTGTGGCTCACAGATTTTTTTGTGTGATGGAAAAACATAAACTAATATATTAGTAGTTGTTACCTTGGACACATTTCAGTGAATATGGAAATAATATTTACTCCTATTTTCTTCCTTCTCCATTTTTCCCTCTTATAGCATAACAATCTTTAATTACAATTTACATTTCTTCTGATCATCACTTATTTGTCATCTGAATGTTTTCATACAGGTTTAAAACTAAAAGCAACAAAACTACTGTCTGATATAGTCTGAGTGTTAAACATGTAACTACGGAGTGGTCACATTTCTCTATTCACTCCACATAAAAGGCTGAATTATTACTTTATTATCATTTCAAGGTAAACATAGTGCATTGGTATTATCTTGGTGGAAGTGGGAAATTCAGATATTAAGTCAGAGGCTTCCTCTTGCTGTCCCATTTCTTTGGAGAGGAGAACTTTGAGCACTTTCAGTACAGTGCCTACTCCATACTCCACATATTCCCTGACATGTGAGGGCAATCCTGTGGGTGCACACTGGATAAAACCCTGTCTCCGTTCACCTCCTCCTGTTCACTTCCAACAGGAGGTGACAAAGCAGTTCTGTGCAGAGCTCTGTGATCCACAACCCATGGCCAAGTGCTCCATGAGAAGCCCCTGTCTGAACCTGGGAGACTTCTACTGCAAGACAAGTTTAACATTTTCTGTCATGCACATCCCCTGAAGACACTCTAAATGGTAGAAAGCTCCATTTCAGACCACAAACACAACAGAGTCTCTAAGACAGAGCTACTAACATTTGATATTCCTGAATCAGATGTTCCAATCAGCGGCTCTAAATTACATCTACTTAATAGTTTGGAAAGGACCCATGAAGTACCAAGTAAAAATCTGATTCCTTAAATGGTATTGATTTTTTTTTTTCTTTTAGAATCTCCTTCAATTTAGAGGCAGCTTCTTCATTTCCTCCTTTTACATTCAGCAGCTAATTAAAAATTGGTAAGGAAAAAGCTTCACAATCCTCCTCACCTCTGCCAAATTGCAATAGTCTGCTCCTCCTCTGAAAAGACAGTCTTACAGATGCAGGGATCAATTCAATACAGCAGTTTTTACACTTCTGCAACAAGGATTTTCAACAGAGTTTAGCTCAGTTAGAGATTATTTTAAGCTTACTCTACATAAAATGCTATAACATTTACTTCAGCCCAGAAAATCAAGCAAATAAAGACAAGAGCCAATATTCCTTAACTCAAAATCAAATAGGCAAGTAAAATGCTTTCAGTTTCCAGGTTCCAAGGGAAGCTCTGTGCCTATTAAAGTCACTGGCAAAATTCCCATCAAATTCTCTGCAATCAGGATTTCACGCACCTTCTCCTGCTAACTGATCACATTTAATCACAGCATCATAAAAGCCCATGGTGTTTTCCATATGATTCATTGTAACATTCAGTATTCCTTGAGGCTAAACTTCTTTATAGGATAAATAATCGCATTGTTCTTTCCCTTGTTCCAGAAGATTTAATTTTGTTTTTCACAGCATTTATATTTTAATGAAAGGAAAAACTGTATCTCAGTTCTAGAGAGGGAATGTATATTTCCTAAACAGGAGGGCCAAATCATCTGCTCTATAATTTACAGAAACTCAATGAATCAGGCACACACATTCTGTATTGCTGTCTAGCACTATGCTGCAATTTAGAGTGAAAACTGCTAACTTCTATCATCAGGTCAATTTATATATTATCAGACAAAACTGATGTCTACAGTGAATTATGGGGGTAGGAGTCATTATCTTCCCAGAGCACCTTGAAAACGAGATGTCTAATCTCAGTAATGTAAGTTTCCCAGTTAAATAAATCCCTTGTGCTTAGTAATTCTATGCATTTATAGAAAAGATGTCACCCCCCCACACACCTCCTTAGACTTTAAAAAACATTCCAAATCCTCAAGGGGATTTGAATCCTCACTAAACAGAATTGATTTCTGTACTTACTACTTAGTATTCTTAATCACACAGTTCATGCATTTTTGTTATGTAATGGATTGGGAAATTCAAAGAACCAGCCTGTTTTGCAAACATTTAGTTTTCCATCACCCCACTTTCCTTTTACTTTGATGGCTTTTTTTTTAAATATCAAGATGACAGCACCCTGCTGGAAAGAGCTCCAAACAATCAGTGCTGCCCTCTAAGTCTGCATCCACCCAGGCCTGGTGGGAGCAGTTAGAACAGAATTTGGAAAGGCTAGCAGAGGTTTTCCAATCCACTCTGCAAGAAAGATTACCTCACCACGCTTGCCTATGAGAATTCATGTTAAGGCCTGTAGTCCTTAAATCCTTATTTGTTCCTTAAGAGCATGATCCAAAGCTAAATGAAGCCAAAAAGAATCCATCTATCGATCTGAGCATTTCTGGCAATTTAACTCCACCAATTTATATGTTATGTAGGATACAGCCTGAGGACACATCTCTGTGGGTGACAGGACAGTGGGACTGAGTTCACCCCCAGCACATTTGCTGAGAACACCAAGCTTTGTGGAGCTGTGAACATGCTGGAGGGAAGGGATGCCATCCAGATGGGCTTTGACAAGCTCGGGGTGGGTCTGTGTGAACCTCATGAAGTTCAACAAAGCCAAGTGCAAGGTCCTACACCTGGATTAAGGTAATCCCAAGCACAAAGACAGGTTGGGAGGAGAATGGACCCAGAGCAGCCTGGGAGAAGGATTTGGAAGTGCTGGTGGGTGAGAGGCTGGACATGCCCCAGCTGTGTGCTCTGGGAGCCCAGAACCCCCCGAGTGCTGGGCTGCATCCAAAGCCCCGTGGGCAGCAGGGCAGGGAGGGGATTCTGCCCCTCTGCCCCGCTCTGCTCAGACCCCACCTGCAGGGCTGCATCCAGCTCTGGGCTCCCAGCACAGCAAGGACAGGGACCTGCTGGAGCCAGCCCACAGGAGGCACCAAGGGCATCAGAGGGATGGAGCAGCTCTGCTGTGAGGAAAGGCTCAGAGAACTGGGATTGTTCAGCTGGAGAAGAAAAAGTTCTGATGAGACCTTAGAGCACCTTCTAGTACCTGAAGGGAGCCTACAAGACAGGCAAAGGGTTTACAAGAGCATGTGGTGACAGGACAAGGGGAAATGGCTTCAAACAAAAGACAGTGGATTTAAATTTGCTGTTAGGAAGAAATTCTTCCCTGTGAGGGTGGTGAGGCACTGGCACAGGTTGCCCAGAGAAGCTGTGGCTGCCCCATCCCTGGAAGTGTTCAACACCAGGTTGGATGGAGCTCTGAGCCACCTGGTGTAGGGCAAGGTGTCTCTGCCCATGGCAGGGGGTTTGGAATGAGATGATCCCTTCCAACCCACACCACTCTGTGATTCCATAATTCTAGGACAGTCTATCCTAATTTGCCCCCAGTTCCTGTGGCCATAGGCACCTATTCCTGTTCCCAAGCACTGTCCTATCTTCAGGACATACCCACAGATGGCTGCTGACAGCACCATGCTCTGAGTGAAACAGGAGCCAGCTGCTTCTCACAGCCCACCCTCCACCCCTACACCTCCATGAGTAGCCTCTCAGCAGAATGTACTATTTTGTCCATACCACCATATATCCTGCTTTTTATGGGCTAGACCTGGCTCTTAGCCAGCAGGTTCAGATTTGCATCTGCCTAAATTTGTAGATGCAGCACCAGATTAAAAATATTCTTCTGTCCTCAAGCATCTTCCCTGACACTCTTTGATACTCTCATCAAATCAGGAGGAACTCACTGGCAGACAGTGAGGCTGCAGCAGTATCTAAAATGAAAAAAAAATTAAGCCTAACAATTACACTGGTGAATTCCTGGCTCGTGTTTCTCATTTCCTTATCAGGTTTATATGAGACTCCCCATTTTGGAAATCAAAATTAGGAACTCAGAAATTCCCTAGTTAGTTTTCATTTACCTAACCCATGGATTCTTAGCTGATTTAGATATGTACCTGCTGCTTGCAGCCTGTTCTTTTACATATCATTCCCAACAAAGTTCTACTGTACAAGTAACACATTTTGATTGCACTAATTCTAACTTAGACTCAGGGGCTGTATAAAACCATTCTTCTGATAAAAAAGCAATTCTTTTATAGAGCCTGAGAAGACCAGCAATCCACAGCAGTTATATATTAAGGAGTACAACAGTGCAGCAGTAGCTGTTGTGCCCGAATAAAGCTTTTCTCTAATACTCTGCAACTTGGGTTTCAATCTCTACTTAGAAAAATCCAATGAGATTCTAATATTCTACACTTCTGAAGTGTAGCAATACACCCAAGAAGTACAAAATTTGCTTGAAAGACAACGGTCTAAATGCTTAAGGCTGCAAATATAGTCGTGAGCTGGAATAGACCACATAAAATAATTCATGCTTCAGCAAGTAATAGATGCTGCCCACAGAGCACTTCTTCCCACCTTGCTGTTTTACACAGCTTAGCAACTCCACACTGTTTGGATGGAGCATTTATACTCTTTGAAGTTGCTCTGGATAGATCCTGGGCTGGTGGATATTAGCAAAGCTTCGTATTTCCCGTCTGGGCTGTGCCAGCTGGTCCAGTGTCCCCAAGCAGTCACACCCAGGCAGCTAATCCTTAGGACAGGGTTATTTTTTAGAGGCAAGGAGACATCAACTGACTCAGTGGCAATTTGAGCTGTTTACATCCCTGTGCATGTGATTGCAGAGCCTGCAGCTTGGAGTGTCCTCATTTTTGACTATCCCCGACCCTGCAACGCTGTCTTACTGCCTCTCCATGTGTTATAGCACTTTCCATCACTTCTACAAACATACTATGCCATGTGAGAGACAAACTGTATTTGCCTTTTATGGCCTCTTTGAAAAAATGGCAGTTCTCTCCCCCAATGGCAACCCATGACTTTATGTATGTCCAAAACAGGACCCATCTGTACCAGCTATTATGGGCTTTTATTAAGGTCATCAAATATGCAGAAGAGGCCAATGTCAAGGGGAAGAAGTTCGTACACTACTGTCAGGACATGTTGTAAGAACAACACATGGCTGGTGTGTTCTAAAATATTTAGGGAAAACAAAATTTAAATTTAATTATCACATCCCATCAGTAAAAATTTGCATTGGCTACACACTGTCTGCACCAGTCACATTAAACCAGGCTTATACAGTGAGAACAGTAGATGCCATCTGCAGCCCTAGAATAATCTTGGCAGCACACCAGCACATATTCATTTCTGTGGAGAACAGCCTTGCTTGCTGTAGCTGAGTCCTCATGGTACCTCAGATGGCCAAATTGTCTCAGAGCTAGTAACTGGATATTATCACTCATTTAAATCATCCTGGTTAAACAAGATGCTTGGAGTTGGCAGTTCCAGAAACTTTTTAAAGGTTGAGCAGGGTAACCTTTCTTGCCCCTATGCCCTGATTTAGCAGAACATGATTACCTCAGGCAATTGACCAAAAGCCTGTGATGGGTAACTTGAAAACTGGAACATATATTAAAAAAAAAAAAAAATAGACAAAAAAAGCCCCAAAACAATACAACAAAAAGCCTGCTGCTGAGGAAATTTCAGTATTGTTCTACTTTAAGTAGAGCAGAGTCTTTCAGCAGGACAATTAACATCATCCTAATGATTTACAGATGGATTGAGAGGGGAGACAGGGAAAAATCCAAGGCAGTATTTCTGTGTTTGAATAGGAATTTCTACCTGGATAAGCTAACTTCTTTTAATTTATGAGAGCAAGGAAGAATTAAGACAGTTTTTGAGGAAGACTGGCATCCAGCAATCTGCAAAAAGGGTACGGACAACAGGCACAGTTACAGTTCAAAGGCTTGTACATCAAAGAATGACCCATTCCCCTGTGACTGTCCCTGCTCTTATTTCACTCAAATTCTTCAAAGTGGGATTGATTGGAATAGATGACTGGCTTTTTATCCTGGATAACCATGGAACAGCCAAGATTTACTCTAACTCTATTGAATCCACATGTAGTTCAAAACCCTGTTACCCTAAAAACACCAAAAGGAAAACACTGCTGCATGCAGACAGAAATGTTCACAGATAAACATCAGGAACAGCTTAGTGAATCACACACATATTGGTTTAGTGCTGCAAACATCTAGAAGCAGTTTTGTCCAGGATAGTGTGTAGGTGGGACTCCAGAGGTGGTGCTGCTGTCTGTCCCTTCCCACCTCCATCACAAGCACTCACATGGCACCAGTGCTATCAGATCTAAAACTTCACAATCCTTAGCACAGTTATCCTTTCAGTGTCCCCGTGGCAGGGAATGTAGCACTACACCAGTGTTGTCATACAGCTGAGTTTGTCTGTATCACTAAAAACCAAAATCATAGACATATCACCTAGCAGTCACTGGTGAGGGAATGTCTGAAGTCAAAATGTTGATTTTTCAAGTCTGTGGTTTCAGTTGCTTCATCACTCTTAAGATGCTTAAAGATACTTAGAAATGTAAACTCTGTCTGTGCAAAAATTCAGACACTGTAGATTTCTTGACAATATTTAGCAGCTAGACAGCTACCCTACATTTGGGCTAAATCAGGATCTGTAATTTATGCAGTCATGCTCCTATGATACCTCTGCAATTATTCTCACTGCTTTCTTCAGAGCCACCTTAGCCAAGGAAGCTTTGTAGAGAATAAGGGTAGAGGAGTGGACAGGACTTGCCCTTCCAGCTGCAACCCACCAGTCACAGCATCCTTTCTCCCTAGGGTTCAAATTTTCTTCTTGTTTTCTGTTCTGTTCTATGTGATTTCACCCCACCAGGTGATTTTCTCCTTCTCCAGAACCTTGAATCAGCTGTTCTGCTTTATGCAGATTAATTAGACACCAGCGGAGCTAAGGAGAGGTGTGTATAAATGTGTTAGTGTTTGTGCATGACTTTTTGGCCTGACTGCCAGAGCACTGACTTGACAGAGAATACAAGTGGATTCCCCAGTCAGAGCTCCAATAAACATTAAATATTGATTTCACTGGAGTAGAAATGAAAATTGTTGCAGCAAGTAAAATAGAGCATTTTGGAGGACTGGCTATGTGTGCTCAGGGAAGAAGTCTGCAGAAAAGCAAAATTTGAACCACAAACCAGAGTTGTAGATTTGTGCACTGAGCATCCAGCAAAGATACTTGTTCATTCTCAGAATGAAACTGGAAACAGTCTAATTCTGCAGTTAGTTTATAAACTGTGCAGTATATGTAGTACAAACGCCAATCTTATTTTCTTTGTTTCTTCGGTGTGACTTCTTGAGGAACAAAGGCTGGCATGCATCCTACTCTCTCACCTCCCTCTGCTCGCCACTGCATTCCTTCCTCCAATCTCTGGGAATTTCCAGGAGAGAAACGGTGAGGGTGGGGAAAGAGGCATTTCAAAAGGACAGTGGCAAAGCCAAAAGCAATGGACTGATTGTTAGTAGGTTGATGCTGTGTGTAGCACTAAACACAGGATAGTCAGTCCATTTTGTCACCAGTGCCTTGATGGAAAAACCCAGTTGGATTGGATGCATACAGGGAATCTTATTTGAAAGAAAATGATGGCACAATGTGAAAAATGAATAGGAGAGGATAAATGTATGTGCACATAATCTAGCCTGGAACTGGAAACTTTCACTGCTCCTGCAATAGTCACCCATAGCCACAGTTTTGCTGGGTGTCAGTTTACACTTCCTTAAAGAAAGCATATTATTTATCTCCCAGACACCAAGAAAGGCATAATGTATTATTAAGGGATTAGGTGGTGAAAAAGAAAAAGCACAATGTGAGGGCTGGAATTACATTTCTCAGTATGACTAATAAAAATTTCAGTCACTGCTGGAGATGGGATACTCACCTGTTCTTGACCAAACATCTCAGTACAATTGTCTGCTTGTGTGGTCTTAAGTACTCCACAGATGTTTTCCCATTTTCCAGTGGTGTTCTACATCTCCATGTTACCTGTAGATTTTGTACTAATTGTAGTAGCAGAAGATAAAATAAAGTCCGGCTTACAAAAAGAAACTGGGAGCAGACACTAGCAGAACAAAAGCTAGGAGAAGAGAAATAGATCTGTAGCAAGAGTTTTCAGTGGAAACTGAGACAAAAATACCATGTAAAAGAGATTCAATGCAGCTGTCTGAGCAGTTCAGGCTTTCATGCAGAAATCCTACTGAATTTGACAGAAAGATGCAATGGAAAAATTTTTAATCAACTTAGCACTTTCAGGATTAAATGCATACTCTTGAGGCAGAGAAATCTTTGTGCATATATATACACACACACACTGGGTTCCATAAACTGATTTGTGACAACATCTAGAAAACCTGAAAGTACAACCTTTTATTTTTTTTTTTTTAATTAAAATACATGTTATATTAATTGCCTTATATTTACAAAAGGAAGAACTACTCTGCAATGGAGCTTTACAGAAAAACGACAGTACACTTGCCACTTGAGCATTACAACTATGGATTTGTAGAAACTCAAAAATCATTGCAGAACTACTGCAGTCATAAAGTTCTGCTAAATCCAAGTGCACAGATTAAACAGAAGTGTCTAGAAAAATTGACAGAGCATCCAAGTGAAAACAAACGTGAGGGAGATATAATTACAAGGGATAACAAGACTTTGGTTGTAATCTCTTGCATGTATTGGTATTATCAGCTGAATCTTTGGGTAGGTCTGGTCTAAAGGCTGCTAAACGTTAATGAGGGTATTCCTTCTGATTTTAATAGGTTCTGAACGAAATCCTAAACCATTTCAGTTGTGTGATGTGAAGCATGGTGTATGAACATAAACCTTGCATTAAGTATCAAAACCAGTGTCTCATTATTCTTTATTTTTAATGTAGGAAAAATAGTCTTTTCAGAAATAATGACTCCAGATAACAAATTTTTCAGCAGTGCTTTTCTTGAGTCCACGCAGTTAGACTTTGGCTTAGATATAAGGTGAAGCAATTAATTTCCTCTGTTTGGCAGGTGAACAAAACTCTTGCAATGCAACTTTGACTTTCATTTTAGTTGCAGTCTGTTATTGCTAATGAAAAAAAATACTTCCTAGCTTTTCTACTGTATCAGCTGGATAAATTGTTAACACTTAAGAACTCCCCAGGCAGTAATGAATGACACAGTTTTCTGTGTTATCCCTGATAAAGTTTAGGATATGGAAAGCAGCTTAATCCTCTTTCTATGCTCTCCCATCTGTGCTTTAGAGCTACCACAGTAAATTACTACATATTGAAGCACTGCTTCAGATGCAATTTCATATTTTCAAAGCCGAGATAATTTTACTCCACAGTGTATTTTTTAATCTTTGTAAAAAAAAAAGTGAAATGTTTAAGGAAGCCAGGTCAGATAAAACTGTTGAATTTAAAGAGATGGATGGTAGTTTTCAGTGAAGTAAACCTTTTATAAAGGTTACTTGGAATACAGAATTAAGCCAAACAAATTACTTTGTTTACAGAAAATCTGCAGTGTGAAGTGTTAAGATTTAACTCAATTGTAATCTTCTGTTAATTATAAGACAGGAATAGTAGCTGACAAATATGGCTTGAGGCACTCTTTATTGTACCTTAAACATGCTATTGCCTGTGTCTAATGTGTTCGATCCTGCTTTCATTTTGCAGAATGATTTTACTTGGTACAGTTTTGCCATTAACCTGCTCAGTCACAGTTAGGGCTCATTTCTTTCTCTGAGGAAGGCTTAAATTTTGTGTTGGATTTCTCCATGTTTTATCAGATGTGCCTTTTGCTGCTGTCTAATCATTAAGGATAAAGGGACTGATTTAGTATCTATTGGAGTAAATTGACTGACTCAGTTCAGAGGCTGAGCATAAGCAGCTGCTCCCAGAGTAGAAATGAATGCAGTGAGAGATATTTTATAAACTTCTCTATCTTGCATTTTTCTGTATCCACATAAAGCCCGACACTGAGTAAAACTGAAAAAAATCCAGTCAGTCCAATGTCTTGCTCAGGTCACCATATGGTTGTAGAACAGCTGGTTCATGTTAAACCTTCACAAAATTGAGATTATACTTAGAGGAAGCAGCAAATACTTTGAAGAATCTGCAGATACAGTGCAGCATCTAAAGCAGCCAGCCACAAATCATCAAAACACTCTGACAGAGTTCCTCTGTAACCCTTTGTTACTTTGAATTTCAAACATCATCTTAGTACCTGTCCTATGTCCTGGGACTAACCTGAAGAACAGAGGCCATCCCACCTGGTAACCTAAACCCAGCTAAGCAAACATCTGTCACTTTACAACCGGATTATGGCAATCCAGCACTTTCTCTAAAACCTGTCAATTGCTTCTAAAACTAAAAGTTGTCAAACCTGAGTTTAATCTCCTAATTCTGGGTGGAGAAAAGTGTGGATTTTTCTGTGGGGGCAGGTAATCCAGCTCTGCAGAGAGTATCCTGCTGACATTGAAACAGAGCCGCTTCCCCCTGCATATGCCAGAAGAAACTCCCCTTTTGTTCTGTTTTCTTCAGGCCCTTGCCAAGTGCTGGGATTGCAAAGGATCAGGGTCCCACCTCCATCACCCAACCCACAGACATCTGCTCCTCCAGAGTGGTGTGGGGTGGGTAGTGAGCAAAGAGCACCTGAGTGGGCAAACCTGGGTTTGTGCTCACCAGTGGGAGAAGTGACACATGGAGTTGAAAGAAGTTAGTAATGATGAAAAGCTACCCATCGTGGCTAAATTGCAATTGTACATTGTTGAAATAATTGTGAAGTGGCACAGCTATACTGCTGTAAAGACGGAAGTTTCAGAAGGCTCTTGAAAAAATAATATTACCTGAATATAAGGCATTCATGTGGTCTTAACTTTGCCCCCTTGGGTACCTGGTGTGATGTTATCAATAAAGACAGTAATCCAAGGGATCACGTAGGAGAAGCAGGGACAGGGTCTAAACCCTGCCTCTGGGAGGGAAGGAAAGCTCACTTCAAAGCCGCTCCCTCAAGAGGCAGGAGAATGAGTTACCTTGAGCCTGAGAAGGTCGAGGAATAGAGGGACCTGCTGGCAGCATCCTCCCCCCTGCGTCTCTCCACTCCTCACTCCCTCCTCTTTCCTTGGGAACCCGAGAGCAGCCCCCAGGGTCTGCCTCCCACTCAGTCCTGATCCCCAGGGACAGCATTCACCCCCTCCAGGCCCTGGGGGGCTCTGGGGAACAGCAGGTGCCACAAAAAAAGGAGGAGGACCTGGCTAATCTTCTGCAGTTTAACCTGAACATCGGTTCACAAAATTAGACAACAGATGCTTCCCAAGGGCATGACACGTAGAGGCCTCCTTGAAGTAAGGGAACAGCTTAAGCCTTCCAGCTAAGGCTGACAGATTTTCTGATAACAGAAAATGAAGCAATGTAAAAATATGCTCTTCCAGCTACCCCTACAATCAGTTGCAGGTAGATCATAGCATATTTCATAAATGTCAAAGCAAGCTGTCCTGACATCATTAGTCCTTTATTTTAGACACTGATAGAAAGAGATAAGCTAATTATTTATGACTATTCAAAGGACAAACAAAGCACAGAAGTAGATTTTTAGGAACACCCTTAATAACCTGATCCAAAGATAGTTCATGATTTCCAGTTGTTTGGGTTTTATTTAAACTTTTTGTGGCTATGGTACTTCTTGACTATATGTTGTTTATTGTACTGCTGTAGGCAGCAATGATTTAGAGGTATACAAACAGAAAGCAAGCAGGCTAAAAATTAGCTAGCTTTCATAGTTTGCTGATAGAAAAATAGAAATACCATACTTGGTATGGTAGACATTAAGTTTAGGTCTTAGGTGCAAATATAGAGCAAGACATATGGCTTTCTTAATGGAATAATAACATAAGTTGGACTTTTAGTGAATTTGTGTGTGAGCTTGAAAACCATTGTAAACAAGGTAACAGATATTTTGGAACTGAGCATTCATATAAACTGCTAATGGAGTAATGCTGAAACTTCTGAAACATGTGAAGTTATTGCTTGGATAACACTCTGCAAACATCACAATATAGGAGAGATATAAATGAAATACTCAGTGTCTCCAAAATAAGAGGTATTCACAGTAAGTTGTGGAGAAAATGGATGGAACACTAGTAAACTGCATGATTTAGCCATAAAAGCAGCAGATAGTTACAGGACGATAGATATATTTTTCAAGTCTTGGGAAGACACTGAAATTCTGCCCAGATTGCACAAGTTTTCCTAATTATAAAGAACATTAATAACAAACAGTGTTTATATCACTGTGTCAACCATCCAAGTGTACCGTATTTCCTAATTTTATAGTAACATTCATGGAGCTGTTTAGCTGTTCATTAGTACATATAGTAACATTCATTAGAGCTGTTAGAGTTGTGTCCACTATCCATCAGAGAGATTCACCTGGTCTGCCATTATCTGACAATCAACACCTCACTGAGGCTTGAGATACAGACAACCACAACCTCACTGTGAAACCAGGATCTCTGTCATGAAAAGCTGAGAGAATGTTTAACAATTGAGTTAAAAGGCAAGTAAGAAGGTTGTGATAAACCTGTGAAGAGAATTTTTGCTTTTTAAAAGGAATATTTGTGCTTCCTCTCAAAATGTTTTCAGGGAAATACTTCTTTCCTAATCAGCTTAGTCATAAATTATTATTAAGAGCACTAGTCTTTTTTTTTCTTCTTCTGAAAAGAAAAAAGCAAAAACAAAACCAAAAACAATTATGTGAAACAGACGTCATTTGTTCTCATGAGCATGTCTAACTGTGCCAAAATAGTATTACCCATAAAAGACCCTAAGCAACATTTGAAAATGCTGGTGTAACCAGCCAGGGACAGATTACATTCATTCTCACAAAGAAGAGGAGCAGCAAGAAGGAAGGGAAGGGTAGGGCTGCTGGAGGAAGAAGGAGCAAAGGAGAAATGAGAGCTCCATTCATTCCCTGCCTTGAGTTTCCTTGAAGACACAGGGCCCAGTCTGGTTTTGCAGCTGTGTAGAAATGTCAAGTGTTGAGAGCAGCATCCATCATTCCAGCAGGGAGGACAGGGCTCTGACCCCATCCCTGGTGAAATGGCCCACAGAGCTGGCTGTGCATGGATGCTGTCTATGTCTGTGTCTCCATCAGGGACACCCTGCCAGTGCTACCTGGGCTTTGGTGGGCTGACCCCATCCCTGGTGCACTGGCCCACAGAGCTGGCTGTGCATGGATGCTGTCTATGTCTGTGTCTCCATCAGGGACACCCTGCCAGTGCTACCCAGGCCCTTCCAGGGGAGCTGTGCAATGTTGGCTGATTCTCTCTGCTTCTTGGAGGTTGGGTAGCTAGCATAGACATTCCCAAGAACCCCTGAACACCTTCCTATGATTGCTGCTGTGCTCTCCACACAGTGTGAGTAGCCAGCCCATACACCAGGTTAAATAATTGCTGTTAATCAGTGGCAGCCTTAATTAAACTTTTGCCAAGCAAATTTAGTTAATCGTTCAAAACACATTTGTGAGATTCTGCAAAATGAACAGCTTACCCTCCACCTTTGTGAAATTATGGTTAATCATTCACTAATGTCTGCATCATCCTATTTAAACCTTCCCCCTGTGGTTTTAGACTTCTTTCTGCTTGCTAATCCACCACAGGGGAGTGATATGTAAACATACAAATACATTATTGTAGGCTTTTCCCATTTGTGGTGCTGAGTTCTATCGAGCCATATTTATAGCCTCACCAAGAACGATCTATAATTCATTCATCTCACATTCAATTGAATTAATTTAAAGGTATAATTCAATTTAACAAACATGCAGCTCGGTGTACTGAGCAGTGAGACACTGCAGCTGTTTTGGGCATGCTGCACTTCACCCCATCTTGCTGTTCTCAGCCAGCCTCCTGGCTCCTGGTATCCTCATATATCAAACCAAGTACCACACCAGAGCCACAATGGACCATAACGAGTCAACAACAGCTTTTGAACCTCCAAGCTGTGTAACTATTACCTGGTTGTCCCAAATTTCTTCAAATTCTCCTTCTCCTTTACTGTGCAGCTATTTTAAAACCCTCTTGATATGAACTGCTGCACTCTTGCTCCTAACTCTACTAAGTCCATTATAGACAACCCTGTCCTGTGATTTACTCCTCATTATAAAAATCAAATTTCTTGGTGGTCAAAAGTAAATTGACTGCAGCAAGCTGAAGGCACCAGATCCCTAGCATTCAAAGCCATCACACCATTCTAAGGGTGCAACTTCAAGTGTGATGGAAGGATATCCTATAAATGCAGAGCTCTCATAGAGAGGAAAATGAAAAACCCATTATCAGGTTGAGTGAAGAAAGTGCAAACTGTCTCTCTGCTAACTTAACCCCAACCACCAGGATGGGCTGAGACTTGACCCACACTCAAAAGCCATCACCCAGATGGAAAAACTGTCAGCAGAGAAAATGTTCTGCAGGATATTGCTCCTTGTGCCAACCCTTTTTCAGCCCCACTACTGCTGGAGATTCAGGCATTGTGCCTCTCCTAATGCTAAAACTTATATTTACTGTACTTTTAACCATAAGCCTAAATGAGTTGTGCTCTCAGCCACAGCCTGGGTCCCCAATATATGTTTGAGATTAAAAGGTTACCACAAAAGAAATAATTACATAATATTATCTAAAAGGTCTCTGTGAAAACTAAAATTACATTCAACTATCGTCATTTCTGAGATGGCCTTTTAGTTTTACAGGTAAATCATTGATTTTTATAGCTTGTTATTTGCTTAATTAAAATCAGAAGCACAGCACATGTTCAACAAACCCTTCATTATATCTTTCTTCATTGATCTAATCAACCATTCCTCACCAGAGCTGAAACGCTACTTATATTCCAAACTTCCTTCCAACTACTGGCAATTCTAGCAAAAGAATAATCTTTAAATTGACCAAAATATACTGTATATGTCATACACTTGAAAGAAATTATCTAGGTTTATGTTTTTCCTTTGCAAAACAGTGATGTTTCCATAAATGTCTCTCTTAACACACACATAAATATTACGGATTCTATCTCCCCAGCAAAGTCCTCAGAATTTCTGAATTTTTCTCAGCTATTTTGCATTTTTTTTTCCTGTCTATTGTCAGCTTTAAACCACTGTTTTCTTCTATTTACTTCGAGGTTATGTAAGTTGGCTGGTTGAGTGCACCAGCACTATCAGAGGTCTGCAGGCTATCCCATATATCCTGAGAAGTTCCATCAGCTCCTGCAGCTGATACCAGTGAAAGTATCCTACAACCAGGTGCATTTTGGACTCTCTCTGACCTCCACACACACATGGCCAAGAAGCTTTTGTCACCAAGGTCACCAACAGACATCTGTGGGGCTGGATCTGGACACAGGTATGAACCCACTCCCTGTAGCCCTTGCAGTGGAACAACTTTGTTAAGTCATTAATTAACTTTGATTCATATTTTTTAAAGTCTGTCCTTATGCTGCATGTATTAAATGGTAGTAGGTGACATGTAGAAATTTATATTTTTTGCTATTTTTTTTCTATATGTAGGAAACCTTAGCATATTTACACAATCTACACCATTCTTCCTCTCCCCAAAAATCCTCTTCTCTCTGTCCATGCCTGTGCACATAAAAACCCCTACTAGTTTTACCTTGTTTCTTTTCTGCTAAGCTTGGCCATTACCAATCCACCTCAGAACTCAGGAAAATGAACATATTCCAGTTACTGCTCTGTGTATCCCATACCAACAGAGCAGCCTACATTAACAAACAAAACAAGCAAAACCCCAAACCAGCAAACACTCCGAAAAAAACAACACCCCAAAATCCTGAATATGCCAAATGTTCTGCATTAGCAAACTGAAGAAGAAGAAGAAAGCATTTACCCCAAATTTTTCTGGTTTGATATTTCTAGACTTGTCTCAAATAGAGGGGGTCATATTTATACCCTGATATGGGATTCTTGTGTTGATGTGCCCCTTTAAACTTGGCACTCTTAGCACAGATTCAGACTTTAGCAGAACCTGAAATTAGCAACTATGCCAGGCTTTGGACAGAAATGGTTTATGAGGGGTTCATCCCCCTCCCCCATCATATCTGAGAGATGTCATGGCCTTACAATGGCACACTTTTTGAACCCTTTCCAACTTCAGATATTTCCTTTCTCTTTTAATACCTCATTGCTTTTGCATCAATTACAGCCTGACCTAAAGCCACACTGGCAGTGAATGTGATATATAGTAGAATCCATTTAAATGAATTTCTGATGAAAGAATAAAACTGTTAAAAGAATAAATTTACTCCACAGATTTATACAAATCCTGTATATACTGAAATCCTCTTAAAGGAAAAACTGATGGAAGATTAAAATGTTAAATGAATTAAACCCCAGCATCCTAGTGAAATATAATGATTATTTGACCTATTAAATGAATAGCTCCACTGACCATATAATAATAAGTATTCAAATATATGTCAATTTTAAATATGAAGTGAAAAAATGTAAAGCAAACAGTAATCAATGAGAATATTTATTAAGACAATAAACCTACAGAACAGCTAGAAAATGTTCTTGAAAGGTCTTTGTTCACCCAGCCTTAAAGCTAGAGGGTCCTTAATTTCTGTTAAAACAGAGAGAATGTTGATGATAATTAAGTTATTAACTGCACATCATAAATGTAATTTTTGCTGTGCTTAATTTTAGCATATTAAAATGCTTGAGAAAGCCATTCCCTTTCCTTCTGGCTGTGCTAAATTTTTAGGGATTTATTTTAAAAAAAGATGTTGACCAACATCTGCCATTAGAGTAGTCTGCATTCCATTTTACGGAAAGTATCTTTTAAAATTATATCTATCATCATTAGCAAAAACATACAAAAACACACATGTTGTGAACATTGCAATATTTATTTTAGCTTTTGTACTTTTAGTGTATAGTCAGGAATGTAACATATAGAAATATTTCTGAGAAATATTACATCTGTGTATTTCAATAAAATAAAAATTTTATTTTTGCCTTTCCTTCCAAAAGCACTATTCTGGTAACACTAACATTCTGGGAGGTGATCCTACTTTGGAAAAAAATTATGCTTTAGATATCTCAGTTTTGGCCAACTCTTCTACTAACTGGTTTCAGGTTTAAATCCCAGCTTAAACCACTAAAAATGTGCACTCTAAATCCCCTGGCAATGATTTGAAAACAATTTTATACTTCAGCTTCCTACCTGAGAAGAGTTGAGTTCATATTCAGTTTAGGTCACAGGTGAAATGAGTTTGTCAGTCACAATCCAGCCTGTAATAAATTTATATCTTGATCACAAAATTACTCAATTAAATATTGCCTGAAGGAACTGATCATTAGAGATGGAGACCTAGAGATGGATATTAGGGACTGAAGTCCATCTTCAGTGTATGAAGAGGTGTAAAATCCCAAGACAGTTCATTCTCAGTGGCAAGATGCTGTGCACAGAAATGGCTCCTTCCTCCTGTCAAGTCTCCACACTTGCACCACCTTGTGATTATATGACCTCACAGATTTTGAAAATTTCACACCAAGAAATACCATAACGCTTGAGTCACAGCCTTCTCTGCAGAAAAGGCTTTGTAGAAATTCAAGGGGGCTTTTAGTGGCTCCTTAGCGATTGTGATTATCCTTTTGCCATTTATCCGAAATCCTGTATTTTTGAAGGACACATGGATAAAGCCAAGTCCTTACCAGAGGGGTCTGGCTGGCAGTGAAGCATCCTGAAATCTACAACTTTCCTATACTGAGGGAAAAAAGAGAGTGTGTGAACTGCAGGCCACCAGAGGAATGCACCTGGAAGGGAAAAAATGTGTCAGTCCTTTCCTACAAAAAAAGATGTCTTATGCCTGTTCCCCTCCTAAAAGTAAAAGCAGATGGATGTGAAAGGTTAGGAAGGGTACTTCAGCCCTCTAGGTGAGATTAACTTCAAGTCCTACAAATTTTCCTGATTTTCACATGAACTTAAAAAAAAATTTAAGAAAAAAAAAATTGCGGAAGGAAAAATTTGTTGACTTGCCTGGTAAAATACAAGGAAAATAAGTCCTGGGAGATTGGACAGTGGAAGCTTTTCAAGGTAGAATTTCTCCTTGATTTTCCCTTGTTACATAGACAATATCCCCCTAATCTTACACTTGCATTGAGATCAGAAAATAAAAAGAAATTTTTAATTTCCCAAAACTCCATCCACCACTACATTCTGAAAATCAATACACTGTAATAGCCATAAAGAAGAAAACTGGAAATGACCATGCAAACACTTCAGTCATCCCTCAAATTGTGTTCTACTGTACCTTGGAAAGCAAAAATGTACACTGACAATACAAATAGATGGTAGTAGGGAAACACAGGAGATTAAATTCCTGAATAAAAAAATAGCTGGGTGACTGGGCCCAGAGAGTGATGATGAGTTGAGTTTCATCAGCTGGTGGCCAATCACTAGAGGTGTTCCTCAGAGCTCAGTATTTGGGCCAATTCTATTTAATATCTTTACTGATGGGCTGAATGGTGGGATCAAGTGTACCCTCAATCTGTTTGCAGATGACACAAATTTGGGCTGGAGTGTTGATCTGCTGGAAGGCAGCAAGGCACTACAGAGATACCTGGACAGGCTGGATCCATGGGCTGAGGCCAGTGGTCCCAGGCTCAACAAAGCCAAGTGCCTGGCCTTGCACTTGGGTCACAACAACCCCAGGCAGTGCCACAGGCTGGGGACAGTGTGGCTGGAAAGATTCTTGGTGAAAAAGGACCTGGGGGTGCTGATTACAGCAGCTGAACATGAGCCAGCTGTGCCCAGGTGGCCAAGAAGGGCAGTGGCACCTGGCCTGTATCAGCAGTGGTGTGACAGCAGGACCAGTGACTGTCCTCTGTGCTGGGAACTACTGAGGTCANATTTGGGTCCCTTCTCCCAGGTAACACGAACTGGACAGGAGGAAGTGGCCTCAAGTTGTTCTAGCGGGGATTTAGATCAGGTATTTGGAAAAATTTCTTCATGGAAACACTGTCAAGCACTGGAACAGGCTGCGCAGGGAAGGGAGAGTCGCCAACACTGGAGGCATTCAGAAAACATGCACATGTGGCACTTGAGGACACTGTTTAGTGCTGGACTTGACAGTGTTAACACCTGGACTCAATGGTCTTAAAGGTCTTTGAAAACACATATATTGGGTCAGGGTTTTGCAAATTAGAAGTTTGATAAAGAGATTATTATTTTAAGTTTGACACTCGAGATAGTCTGTGAGACTGCCTAGTCGAGAAATGTGAAGTGGTTGAAGAGCTTTTATTGACAAGACAACAACTAAGAACTGGAGATCACTGCATTAGAACTAGAGAGTATCCAAGGCCAATTTGTAGTCAGCAGGGCTAAGATGAGAAGCTGAATGTGAAATATAGTCAGAGAACACGGTTTTGGTAAAGGTTTTACTAGGCCTGACAGAAAGCCCTTTTTCTTAAGGATGTAATGATGACCCGGTTGAAGAGCAAAGCCCTTCAAAGCAAAGTAGGAGAGGATGCTGCAAATACATGCAAGGCTTAAATACCTTTTGGGAGATATAAAAATGTTATTGCCTTTACAGGACAGCATAAAAATGTAAGGAAGGTCTTGATTGTTTCTTTGTCATACATAAATAACAGCTTGTAATTATCAAATATTCACACTAAAATCTTTGGCCACACACCAGAGCAAACCACATTTCCATCCTTGTCTCTTGGGAATCCTCTTCAGAAAGACTTCTCCTTTCTTAAGTTCAGCCCACATCTCTATTAGTTCACTATATCTGATTATCTTTCTCAGTGAACACTCAGAACATGTGGCTGCAACCTGTCCTATAACCATTACTTTGCCAAATTTTTCACTTACATCCAAAGAAAAAGAAATAAAAAAAAGAAAAAGAAAAAGAAAAAGAAAAAGAAAAAGAAAAAGAAAAAGAAAAAGAAAAAGAAAAAGAAAAAGAAAAAATGAATCAATAGAAGAACTTAAATGTCTTTTAGCTTTGGGAAAAGAAAAAATGAGTCAGGATCTGAAGCGATGTTTAGTGGGTTAATCTGTTTTAATCCATGAAAATCAGTCTCAAGCCATGCTCATTAAGAGGAATTTAATTTTGTTTTCTGTTATTTAAGCAACCTAGGAAGCATCTGACCTTCCTGCCAATAATTTCTCTGTACTATTTATAAGCATTTTTGAAGGTGCTGACTGCACTGCTGAATGTCAATAGGATTCTGTCTACTATTAATGTTATTACTGTTGCTGTAGAACTTAGAGGAGCATTATGGAGCAAGACCTGACTGAACTGCAGGATACACAGATCCAGAGTAAAAGACAGGTACTCTCACAAGAGCAATATGAATAACATTAAGAGTTAACATGGATCCACATGTGGAAAACTGAGACAGTGCTGGTCAGAACGGTAGAGAGGAGCTGGACCACCAATGCCTTCATTGATAAGAATTTTAAAGAAGATTTGAAGCATGACAAGATAATAAACATGACAATTTGCAGGTATTTATTGGGACCATTGGTCAAGAACAAGGGCCGTCATGAGAAAGGTTTGATATGTTTGATAGTTTATATGAATGTTACTGATGGGTCAAGAAGAATAAGCTCTGAATAACAGCCCTGGCCATTTCTGAGAGAAAAGGTTTTAGTGAGCTCAGTGGGATATGTCACATGAAGCAAAAGGGGGAAAAAAGTAAGGATACAACTGAAAAGTAGACCTTCAAAGTTCGAAATTGCACCTTCAGTTACACTTAAATGAAAAGGAGAAAAAAAAAGGAGAACACCTAAAGGAACATTGAAGCTAAGGGTATGATATTTGTATTAGGAAAGACTGAAGCATGACTGTACTATGAAGGGAAAAGCTGAAGCATCATAGGAGAAAGGAAGCAAAGGAGGGAAAACATAAATACAAACTGAAGACAAAACAGGATGGCACTGAGGCAGATGGAGATGATTAGAGAAGGAGCCTGACTCAGGAACTTCCACCTGAATCAGGGGAGAAGATGACACAGAATCTTTACAAAGACTGCAAAGCAATCTGGGAGGGGATGGGAAGCCCAAATGGTCTTTTCAGGGGGAAAGGTATGTACAGTTTTCACTGGAATAAATTGCTGAAACTTGTACAGAGAAGTCAATAATAAAGGTGTGGAAGGTTTTGAAACAGGATGCAAGCTGGGAAAATGTGACTGGGATTGTAAGCATGGAATTTCAGCTGGAAGAGGAAAACTGTTTGATCAGGAAGATGGTAGAATGGAAATAGGAGAGAAAGTATTTTGCAGCAGGAGGAGACAAGCATGGAGAAGCAGAATTCATTGCAACTCTGCAGTGTATAGACACAAGTGCTACAAGGTGAGCACCAGAAGTGGTTCTAAGCTGCAGCTTAGTTGGGCAGACCATGGAATTACCAAACACATTGAAGGGAATCATGGCAAAAGGGAGTGAAATGAAAACAATGCAACAATGTACAATTTAAAAAGAACAAGCAGTGAACCAGACCCACACACAGCCTCCAAAGGAAAAAAAATCTATCCCAAACCAGAAGAAAAGCCTGGATGAAAAATTGTCTGCAATTGCCTGTAAGAAATGATGGGGCGAAAGATCAAGCAAGAAGGTCTGTGGGTGGCTGGTCTCAGTATCTTGAGAATAAATATTTTCTTACTATGTGTCCTCCAGGGTGGATAAATTCCACACTGCAGATGAATTCTATTAATGCAGAGCAGGCATGTGCAATGATTAAATGATTTGTGTGAGGTGACACAGAAATCAGAGCCAAACATTGACCCCAAGACCCCAGGTCAGGCAGTTTGTGAGCTAAGAAGTGTCTCAGGTACAGACTGAAGTCTGACCTCCCCCTGCTCTCTGCAGAGCCTCTCTTTATAGGTCTACTAATGGAAGAGCATCCTGTGAGGTGCAGATTATGTCTCCAAATATTTTAACTTCCTCAGTGCTCTGTAAGCAGTATGAACTCTGAAATTCTAGGACAGAGGCACACCCAGAAATGGCTCACTTTTTTATCTGCTGACAGTTGGGCAAAGGGGAAAAGCAAACTACACCCCATCACATCATAGAGTTTAATGCTCCCCACAGCACAGAGAAACAAAAAGTAAAATTTCACTACTTGTGAAGCATCTACCTGTGCTGACAGCTAATTTAGGCCCAATATACATGCTATGCAGAGAAAATAAATTCTTACGACATGTCAAGTCTGGAATCCAAGGAAGCCTGGCAATGATACTGAAGCAACACACTGTTTGCATACTGATTTTTGTGGTACCACTCTTTGTTTTGAAAAAATATAGTTATGCAGTTTCACTGGGAACAGAGGCACCATATTCAAATAAATGAGAAAATCCAACCACAATCACTAGTTTGTTTACAGTTCATCCTATCACTACACAGAAATTTCTTCTAGGGTTTTGGGGGTTTGGATTCTGGTTTGCAAAATGAAAATTAGGGACAGCTGCTTGGTTTCCTTTCAGATTTTCGAGATATAAAATACCTTCCCATCTAATTTTAGAGATTCTCTGTATCCTGTAGACTCATTTGACATATAACTTTGATCTACCAATTGTTCACTGAACATTTAGAAACAACATAATTCCCTAGCTTCTAATTTTTTATTTGAATTATTTTTGAGACTTTTTATCTGCTTCTTAGCTAAGTGCTTCTTTAGCCCCATGTGTTCAGCATTTTGAGAGCTGCTTTTAATAGACCTGCTCTTGCATGCACTTCATCTACAGAACTCCTCCTCAAGAAACCTACAGCACAATAAATAAATAAAAGAACTTCACCCTAGTGTATCTCCTCAGTGGTTTTGTGTGACTTTTACTTCACCTCTTGAACCTCTGCAACATACTGTCAAACTGACTGTGCTCTCTGCTTATCTGAGATTACTTTCTCTCCACTGAAATGCAGTTCATTACTTTCTTCAATGGAATTCCAAATCTGCTCTCTAATAGATTTCTAATCCTCAGCAAACCCATGCTTTACAAAGCAAGCCCTGCACTCGCCATATGGTTAACCTGATTTTCAGTGACCTGCCACATAATTTTCATTAAGAGCATGTGATTAGGAAAATACCACACCAACAAGAATGTGATTTCCAGTTCCGGTTTCCCCTTGCTGTTCTGGGGGGATTCTGATTATCCCACACCCTTCAGTCTCTACAGAGAACTGCAGTTGTTTCCTCTCAGAAACCTGTTATTCCTTTTAGGTATATTCAAGAGCATCACAGGCTGCTTCTCAAGCTCAGAGTGATGGCTGCACAGCTCCCTGGGCACTGCATTTCACTTGCTTGCAGAAGAATCAATAGATCCATAGATTTGTGATCCATTACAGCACGGATGGGACTATAACACAAAGCGTCTTTCCATACTAGCATTCTGTTAAATAAAAATGGTGTGTTATTTTTATCCCATTTCTGACCATGCAGAACATTCTGACCACTTGTGATCATTAATAATCTTGTGCAGCTTTTCACAGCAAGAGAAGACTTCATCAAAATGTCCTTGGAGAATTCCTGCTTATGTAACTCTATATCACCCAACTATATCCTTATTTCACCAACTGGGGGTTTCTAGCTCACGTCCTGTGACAAGCTGTTCCGAGATCATACTGAATATTTTTCAGTAGCAGCAACCATTAACCTTCAAAGTACAGGAATTTTGGTGTTGGAAGGAGAATAAAAATACATACACATCAGAGGATGTGTAAAAATCAGTGACTTTTAAGTATCTGCTGCAATACATAGAAAAAATCCTTTAGTATTTATAGCCACTAAAAATACAAACAAGAGATGTTTAGACTGAGCAAGTTTGAGACTTTTGGGTGGAAGATTTTACATAAATGTTGACATTTTCATGTTTTGAATTATGGGGCTTTTGATGATTTATTATGATATGGAAATTTATTTTTTTTATATGAATTACTTAATATTAATTTTAGAGCTACAGCTAAGCATTGGGAAGTATCAGGCACCTTGGGAATGAGACCTGCTGAAGACAGACATTTAGAAAATAACAACCACTCAGGTGGGTGTGAACCTGCTGTTCTTTTCACACTTAAATATACACAACTTGGCGTTTTCAATTAATATCCTCTCACCATGGCAGAACAACTGTCCTTGATGTTCTACATCCACGGGAGTTGGGACTGTAACAGTGGTAACCAGTGTGACACAGCCCCAAAAAATGATACAAACACACAATGTTGCTGTGCTTGAGTAAACTCCTCTCTCAGCACTTTTTGAATCATCAGCTATTTATTTCAATATTCTGCATGTCATCAGTGCTTTGGTAGCCCATTTTTTTTTTCTTTTTAATACTCCTTGTACATATAAAAGTTCCTTTTTCGAAGAGCTCATTAATCATAACTTGTTAAAGTCTGGTCTGGTAAATGCATCGTTTCTGTCATGACATCACCCCAACTTGTGACAGTAAATGCCGTAAGAATTCATATCAAGGTGTTACAAGTCTTGCATTTATATGTTTGACTGATAATTTCACAGTGGAAAAATATCTGGGTCATCACTTTCCAGAGGCACCAGTGTCTGTGTTTCTGTTCCTGGTCAGCATCAGAGCGAGTTCCCGTGCCTGCTGGAGTGGTGTTTTCCGTGCTGACACAACGAGACAGACAGAACCGTAAATGTTATTGTGAGACACAGCAGTTTCCATGTGGGAGAGGGGCTGAGAAGTTTTAAACTACCCTCTTTTGGCTTAAAGAAGCCTTCAGTGCTTTTATTATAGCCTCTTGATTTAGATGTTTCTGTTGAAAGGGCAGGCTCTGACCTCCTACGAGTGCTGTAAACAAGCTGCATGCAGGTTTTTAAAGATGCTCCTCCCAGTTTGGGAGCATGTACAAAATCCATGTTAGCTGCTTGATTTACCTATAACTTCAGTGGGTGAAAGCCAGCCCCAGACTGTCTGAAGCGGCTCAGTTTCAAATATTAAAGTGAGATTGAAAACTAGCAATGGCACTATCTTTTTCTGCACTTTTGAATTGACTATTGATCTCGCTGACTGCAGTGAAGGAGGTTCCAGCATGGAGAAACACCTTCTGAGAGACAAGAATATTTCTCTGTCCCTCTTTGCTTCATTAACATTTCACTGAACTCAGCTGGGACAAGAGCCTCCAGAGCCCACTTCTTCTGGAAAAAATGTTGCCTTTCAGAACCTGACATTTCCCAGCTGGAACTGGATCTGTTTCTACGAAATTCAAAAAGCAAGTGTAGCTCATGGCTATTAAAGTGTAATTTTTCTGATGTGCATCCATCATTCATGTTGGTGACCTAATCCCTGTGAAGTCAATGGGAGAGAAGAAAAGAAGACAACTCACAGACCCTATAACACCCACACATCTGCTCAGAATTCTTCCACAATGCCCCATGCACAAGTTAAAATGTGAAGTATTTGCAGGAAGGATTTGACAAATAATTTAAAGTAAGTAAGAGTTGAGAAAACTGTGACCTCTTCCACAGACAATTCAAGAAGGAATTAACAGAAAAAGAAATATCCACCATTTACATAATTTATAAATAATTACTTTTTCAGTTCTCTTTTCTGTCCATATGCTTCCAGGAAGGGACATGCCATAACCACAACCACGAGCTTCTCCTCTTGTTTAATGTTTTTATCTGTTGTGTTCTTCAGAAGTGTTGTCAGTTTTGCAACCAGTGCAACTAGGTATGTCTCACTGAGTTCAGCTATATGATTTACACCAGCAAGGACCTCCTGCTCTGCTTCTCTCTTTTTAATTCATCAACTTGCATAAAACATTAGTTATCTCACATGCACAATGCCCCTGAATTATTCACCAGGGCAAGTAAAAATTACCTGTTTAGGCTCTCTGAGTCAGGTTCTTGGTATGACTTTAATTACAGATTTTCTTTTCATTTCCAAAGTGTCATTCAGGCCCACAGCACTGGTTGCCACCTGGCCACAGAGAAGCTCACAGTAGCCTGGGTTCAAACCTGTACAGTGCTGACAGCAGCATTCAGCTGAGCTCCAGATACACTTCACCTGCAACATTTGCTTCCCTTCCTCCTCACTGAGGTGTGTAAAACCTCTTAATAAGCATCACTATGAGAAATAGGTATTTTATCTAATGCTCTTGTGGGAATTTTACACTTCTGGGAGCCTCTGAAAACAGCCTGTCCTGTGAACCTGCAGTAACAAGGAAGCCACAAATGGCAGAGGACTAGGGATTTGTGTCCATAAATTATCAGGCCAGAAGGAGAAACTACACTAAGGAGGCAAGGCCCTGCTTAGGTCGGATAACCATCCCTGTCACTATGTAATGAGCCCCCCCATCAACACATTTGCCAGAAGAGCACTAAATCACCCCCATCTGTCCCCATCCATCCAGCACTACCTTTGGTGATATTGCTCAGGGAAGAGGATCACTGGATTAACTGGTTGTAAAACCAGGAGCTGCTTGGAGAAGCTGAAAAACAAAGCTGAGCTCCAGACCTGAGTTGCAGGTGAAGACTCCTCATTCACCTAGGGCAGTTTTAAGATCCATTGAAGCTAAACTGTCTTTTTTTTTAATGTCAGTGTGTCTCAGAGCTATTTTAAATTGGAGTCTGCCAAAACATCCAAGGGGTCATTATGACAGAGATCACCAATGAATAAAGATTTCTGGTATGTCCCCTTTATAATACTTGCTGCAGGGTGGCAGGATGAAAATTAAGGACACTCTCTCCTTAAAGCTCTCCCACATTTTCTGACTTTTCAGATAATATTTCTCTTTTCCAAATCTCTTTATCATTTTATCTCATTTCCCCTGCCTCCTTCCATTGGCCTCACTCCTGGTTTATTCTACAATTTGCTTCCATCCCCTCTTCTGCTGCCCTCAGCAGCTCCATTTCTCTCTGAAATCCCTCTCCAGGACTAGATTTCAGATTTGCCTGGTATGCTTTAGGCCACTGTCAGCTTTCCTCACATTCAAGACTCATCTTTCTTCCTGCTGCCCGTGTCTTTCCCCCTCCCCCAGCAAGTGCCATGAGCTGCTATGAGTTTTCACGTGGATTTGCTTCCCTCATGAGCTTCTTCAACATATGAACTGCAGTTCCTTTCACTTTAATTAATTTCAACAACCTATATTTCCTCTTTCCAGACTTTGTGCACCATTAGATTCTCACATTGTCCATCAGAACTATTTGTCCTCCAAATTATTTTTTGTTTCTTTTATTCTGTAGTGATGTTCAAAATTATCAGTCTTATTGAAACACTCCTTAAGGTGAAAACACTCCTGCTGTCTCCTGTAACTTCAGTTTTCTTCAATGAATATGTTGGTGTTGGTATAAACAGTTAATTTACCTGTACTATTCATATTTCAATGGCCTTAGTTCTATTCAACAACACCATTTCCAAAGAGAAGTGATATTCTGAAGCATGCACTGTATCTAAATTTTTCTTTAAATGTAGTATCTCAGCTGAAAGGCTAAGCATGTCTTCCCTTTCACATCAGAGAAACTTTCACTTTCATCCCCCGTCCTATGACCCGAAAGCACTCTCTCTCTTTTTCCTCACTTTTCTCATCGCTACTGGTCTGGATATAGATGTCCTAGTAGAAAGTTGCCCCAACAGACACCAAATGAGACAGAAGTCATACCACCAAAAAAACAGAAAATAAAGCAGACAAACCCCTGCTTAGTTAGAAACAACAACAACAAAAAAAAA
>VWZS01009792.1:270457-320699 GCA_013397075.1 Rhabdornis inornatus
AAAAAAAAAAAAACCCGAGCAAATGAACAAACTGAACCAAAACAAAACACAAAATGACAAAAAACTACCAAGGAACTCTTCTTGCCCCATGTATTTTAGCTCTTCCTGAGGCCCCCTCCCAGTTGCAGTGGCAAAATACCTTACAGTAGTTTCCCAAAGGTCAACACAGTGCTGCAGTAATATTTCCTTTCCTTCCTTCAGTGGATTTATTTTGTCAATGCTTGTTCTCTGCCTCAGCAAAACAGCTTCATCTCTTTTCTCTATTTAGCTCTTGTGGGGCTGAATCCTGCAGCAGCAGTCCCAGTGAAGTCGGTGGGAGTGCTGACTCTGTAAGAACCACATGTGTCCCATTGAATAATTATCCAGGGCTGAATGATCTCCCAGAAGTTGTGTGTGAAGACAAGCATCCACGCTGAGAGGTTGTTAACCAAAGCAGGAGTCCCACTAAAACAACCTTCCCCACTGCCTCCCAACAACACCCTCACCAACCTCTTCAAATAAATATTTCCACTAAAAAACCCAAACAGATAGAGACAAGATTTCAACAAAGAGAAATGGTATTATTATAAAGGAGATTGGAGCACTAAACCTTTCCCAACTGCAAGTCAATTTGGTCTTTAAACAGAGGTTAGCTGGGCTGTTTCTGCTGTAGAAATGCATGCAAACCTTCCAAGTAGAAATGCACTTTCTGAAGTTTTAAAAGACAGAAATCAGAGCCATAAGATGGTGGAGGTCTTATTAATATTGAGGAGTATTCAGTAACCACAGGATTTAGCAATTTAACTACTAGTGTCCTATTGACACTCTAGTTGCTGCCTTATTGCTGCTGATTTTCTAGCTTATCTTCCACATTTTTCTCTCCAGCCACTTGCAGATATATTCTGTGTGAAAAATAGGGGAAGAAATTGTTCTCCGGGTTAAGTCAGCGAAGACTTAGTGTCTCAAGTAAGCATTTAAAATTTACAGTCACAAGTTAAAGGCAGTCTTCAAATTTCAATTCTTTCTAGTAAAAAATAGCATGAACTATGCAAAACCTGAAACAGTCAAAAAATATTTCAAAGATACTGTGCCTAACATCTTAGTGATGATGATGAATTCACAGGTAGATAAGCACACCATTCACCTCTTTTTTTTTTTCCCCTATTTATTTTAGGAGATGAAATACAACAACCAGAAGAAGAACCCTGTGCCGATGGTGGGATGGAGGAGAATATGGAGAGAGATCTAAAATTCTGGAGGTTCATTCAAGGAATAAAATCCCCTTTGTAGCATTTCTGGCCAGGACCCACTATTTCCCAGGGGTTGAACATTGATGTATTGCACTTTTGTTCAGTGAAGAGGAACTTTATACCTCTTTCCAAGTAAGGAAGAGAAACAGGGCAAAAAATATAGTGTTCATTGAAAGACTCCCTCTGGAGCTGTTTCCTGAAGGACTCTGCTTGCAAGTTAATGTCTTTGGGTCTCTGACTTGCCACCCTGAACCCAACTGGATCATGTACTGCACACCAGAGATTCTTCCAACTTCCACAGATTTAGTTGAGCTGATGCAACAACTCCATGTTGTCAGAAGATCCACATGACAAAGGAATAAAGATTTTTTTTGTCTTTCCACTCGACTGTTTTTTTTTGTTACTGTCTTTCCTGCAAAGCCCATAAGGTGTATGGGTCTGAGCCTCCCATGGGTTTTGACTGAGCTTCAGCCAAGTACGTTGGATTCATTAAACACAACTATCTAAGCCCACAGAAAACATCTCCAGAAAGCAACTGGGACATTTTGCACCATCAGTTCCACTGTTATTGTTAGCTGACTGGCACTTTGTAATTGCACTTGGATTAAAACTTACAGGAGCTCTTCCATTTTGGTTTGGTTTTGGTTTCAGTTTATTTTTTGTTGGTTTGTTTTCCAAAAATCAACATAAAGAAGATAAAAATGGAAACACCAACCAGAACAAATTGTGCAGGGAGACTCAAATTAGTTCTGCTGAGAAACCCAGGAGTGTGATACTCCCAACACTGTGGAAGGGAGCAGGAGGTGATCTTCTCCCATCACTGACGTGCCCCAGTGAAACTCGTAGTGGGACAGGTGACTTAAAACCAGAGCTTGGATTTCAGATAAAACATTATTGATCCTTCTCTGGCTTTCCTTGAAAGCAGGGGCTGGGAGCCACACCTCCACAGAAATACAGGTCAGCATGGAAGGAAAAGGCTTTGATGCTATCGTGATCAAAGTGGCATCCCAGCCATAAGAAGCAGGGGAAAAGGTTGGACTCAGTGATCTTGGAGGTCTTTTCCAGCCGAAATAATTTGGTGTGGTTCTGTGTAGGGGGAACGCTGGGTGGCCCTTGGGAGTGGCTGTGACCCAGGTTCATTCCCAGCCTTTTCCTGGGGCAGGCTGGCATAATCCAGCCCTTTATATGCAAGTGACTGGGGGAAAGCACTATAAATATGGAACATCAAAATGTCATTTGCACAGTCACTTTAAACAGATATGTCCTAGCACTCTCTCCCTTCTGCGCAGGAAAGATAATAATCGGTTAGACTTTCTCCCAGAACCAGAATTTAGCATTTTAATTACGGACCCAACACATGCACCAAACACACTCTCACTAAAGGCATGCCTTAATAAAGTCAGTACACGGTGCTGCTGTGACCCAGCAAGGTCAGTGCCTGCGAGGAATGGCCAAGGAGCCACTGGCTGCTGGCCAGGGACAGGGACAGGGATGGGGACAGGGATGGGGACCGGACCGGGATGCTGGGGCAGGGCAGAGCAGTGAGGGAATTGCTGCCACCGCTCCATGGGCAGCACAGGGACTGACGTGCAGGAATTGTTCCTGATGGAGGGCTGGCTCTTCCCGGTGCTGTGCTGGCCATGGGTGTCCCGGGAAAACCCAGCCTCGCCCTCCTTTGAGCGCTATCTCCCTCTGCTGTCCTGCCGCTGCTCTGCTGTGGACACACACGCCAGGTGACCTCTGAGGAGCAGCACAAGGCTTGGACAAACGCCTCGGAAAAAAAAAAAATATTTGCTTGATGCTATTTAGTTTTACGAGGAGCACTTTAATGTCTGGAAGTATCAGTCCCAAGTGCTGGAGGCTTCACGGTGGAAAATACATAAATAAAGAACAGCTGGGAAATGCGTTTTCTCCTTATGGAGCTGCCCAATCAGGTTTCCATTACCAGTAAGAAGTAATAGCCAAAAACAGCTTCTTCTCTGAGAGAGAAGTAACACGAATTTCTAAGCAGCAGAGATTCTCTGAAGAGAGTGGAATATGAGAAATGCTCACAGCTTTTACTTTTTGATGGGAGGAAAACATGGAGCTAACATCTGGCTGAGGCAGGGGAAGTCCTTGCATGTCCCTGTATCCACACACAGGATATCAGGATTCAGAAGATAGCCCATAAGGTGTGTGGGACTGGATAGCACCTCTGAGAAACCTGAAAGTTTGAATAAAAGCACCCATTTTTATTGGCACGGATGATTTGAGCTTGGTGGTTTTTATCCCTTTCAGACAGCATATGATCAGCCTCTCTGACAGCCTCTGGGCTCTTCTTTGTTTGCAGATCAGCAGAACTTCTAAGCCAGTCTCAGTTCTGAAAGGTAAAGTGCCAACGCACTTAGGATTTCGGTTTAATTGATATTTTTCCAATGTTTTCATAAGCAAATCCAAAAGTTCATTTCCTTCCATAAACCCATGATGAGTATAATATTCTTGAAGCAGTAAGGTGAGCTCACAGTATATTTGCAGTGTCAATAGCTATTTTTATGTTCTCCATGAATGAGCCATGAGGATCCTGTCCTGTGTGATAAAACACATATTAAATCATGGATTGTAAGTGTGATCCTACAGTCTCAATGGAATGTTTTTCCAAACACAAGATAACAATTTGCTGAGTGAGCTGCTTTGAAGTCTTGCAGGCACTGTATTAAGTTCTATTGATTTAACAGGGGCCAAAATTTTCTGATATTTGGTTGTGAGTCTTCAGCAGTCAGTGTATGCATGAGGGCACATTCTGCCTCTTTCTATTAAATGTGCACATTACAGTTCAAATCCTTCTCTTAAATGTACTTGGTGTGAGACACACTGAATGATATTTTATTTACACTAGTAGTGGGAGAGGTGTTGAAATTTTCACCATTACAGTTTTTAATAGTGTTGAAAAAGGAATGTCATGTTTCTCAGTCAGCACCATTTTTTTTTCCTGTGACCTCTAAGTAGAAGCAATTTGCTCCATACAAATTAGGACAGAGACTGGAGGTTCAGCATCACTCTATAGCTCTATACAGTACCTTGTGCATCCAATTAACTAATGAAATCTGAATGAAGGGCGGGGGGAATAATGTTTTTTTTTTTCTTCGAAACATTCCCAGTTTGCAACAGACAAGAGAGTGGCACTGCCCTGCTGGGGTTGCAGTGTAAAGTAATAAAGCAGGGTTCAGTGTCAGACTAGAGAGAAACCTGACCCACACACATTAATCTGGGTGTATGGGTCCAGGAGAACAAGGAGTTTTCAAAATCCTTTGCCTTGTTAGGGATCCCCATGGCTCCTTGGCAGAAGTCCAGACCCATGCATTAGCCATCTCAGAGCAGCTTCCTCAGGTTTCTAGTGCCCAAATAACCTGATAATACTGTGCTCTTTCTGGCACTAAAAAGCCTTCCCTAAAATTATGTCTTTTAATTCAGGTATTGGCTGACAGGTTTAGCAATTCTACTTTTACCTCAGCTTGCACGTAATTCGAGAAAAGTATAATCCAAGAACAGAAGGGCAAAAATTACACTGTGTCCCTGATATACACAGACCCAACATCCACACACTCCCAAATTAGTATACTAATGATGTTACTGCTTTAATTAACCATGCTACTGTGCCTGTACTGGACTCTTTCCCAAGAACTGTTCAGGTTACTGCATAAAGCAAGGACACTGATGTTTCCTTAATGCTTTTTTTTTTTTCTCCCCTTTATTGACAGGACTGCCAAGTTCACAGAAGAATCAATAGCCAAGGATATTCACATAGGATAAGATTTACAAAGCATGTTTCACAGACAGTAACAACTGGGACCTCAGAGCACTTACTGGAACCAACAAAATGACAACTGATATGTCCTCCAGTGAATCTATGTTAAGACGTTCTGTCTGCAGTAATTAAAAGCTAGGTAATGTCACCTGTGTGGAAAGCCCACCATAAAATCAGCTCCACTTAGGAGTGTAACTTGACATGTTGACTTTTTCCATCAGCAGCTCTGTCCTCTAAGCCAGCCTCTGGCCCTGCTATGCTGAGTAGCACCTTCCTTAACTCATATCAACCAAAGTAATACACTCTAGTGATCCCTCTTATTTTTCCTACCATCTCTTTCCTTCAGTACTGTGCGTAGGATGGTCTGATAACCCATTACTTACACCTGAGCAAATTACCCCTCAGAGAACACACAAAATATTTTTTCACACAGTTCTTTTTGTCATACATAGATTTTAGAGTAATTGCATCTCTCTTTCAATTCTTTGATCTTATTTAAGCAAAGTGATCTAGTGTTAGTAAAATACCCAAGTTTTCTGTTGTGTACTTTTAGTTGTGCAAGACCTAGATATCACTAAGCACAAGGATTCCCTGGGTATTCATAGTGTACAGTATAAATTAAATTGATTCTACTTCTTCCTATACTCCAGAAACACCTAAGCTTCTACCAAAATCAGAACACACACACAGAGCCTGAAACAAGTATTTTAGATACTTTTTCATACACATATTTGTACTGACTTCATGCACCAACTTTTATGCAGAGAAATAATGAAGAAAAAAAAAGGAACTAACCTTATCATAGGTTATTGCATGTAGGAAGTATAATAAATATTATTAATTGCTTGGCTCTCTTCCTTCTCTGTCATATTTCCCTCAGGTCTCTGTTCCATGCTCAAGGCCACTATTTGATGAGGGAGGTATAAAGCCATAACAGGCTGATGTAAATTTCCTTTGAGGTGCCTTAAATATCACAGATTCCACGAGGGAGATGAAACAGCAATTTTGTTCCTGCTCATAAGTAAGGGGTGGAAGAAATGCTTCTTGTGAAGAGAACTAAACTCATGCCTATTGTCTAATTGAGGCCAGTATAGTATATTATTCTTCAGGTGAATCTTTGATAACACTTATTGCCTTTTGCAGGTAGATCTTTGATAACACTTATTGCCTTTTTCCAAGACCTTTTCTGTAAGGAGGGCTTGTATTTCTGAGGAGGAAATGAACAACTTCAAAACGAAGGCAGATAAAGAAGATGTCTGTGTCAAGAGCCCTAGACATGGCCTGTCAGCTGATTTTTATGTTTCTGCTAAATTAAAATCAGAAACTCATTACAGAAAATGAAACAAAAAGGCAGTTCAGGCAGTCACTTTTTAAGATCACCATCAGCCTCTGAACAGGGGGGAAGCTTTTTGTCTATCCACTGTAGAGACCTGGGTTGCTGGCTTGCAAAGATGCAGATCTACTACTCTGACAGGATTGGTGTCAGGGCTTTCCCGAGCATGCCAAGAAAGCCACTTATTGACCTTAAAAAGCTTAATTAAGCTGGGCAAATGATGATAAAAACCAAGGGAGAATGCTCATTTCACAAATATTTGATTGGGTCCACCCAGGGAAATAAGATAACACTTAGGTGTGCACCTTCCATGTCCAGTAGCCTTTTCATCTCCACATAGTGCCTTTAGAAACCACCTATTATTTAAGATGCCAGATGACCTTTTAATACAACACCAAGGAAGTGACATTTTAAAATATTTCCAACTTAACCACAGTCCCTAGCTCTTGCCCAGCAGCACATTTGTGCAATTCAACTGGTAACCTGATTTTTTCCTCCCAAGGAATTTCACCATCCACATGAGCAACAAAGCAGAATGTGTGCAGATGCCAGCTTTTCCAAGTCTATTGTAGACAAGGGAGGCACAGTGTTTCTTGCCACCACTTGAGGTTCTACTCCAGAAAGGATTTAGGCTTTGATTCCCTTGCAATTGTCACAATTATGTTCTCAGATGAGCTAGTTCAGTTAAATAAACTAGAAGGTGTAAATGGCACTGGCTTTCCTACAGCTGTCTTCAAAACTGGGTGATGAATGGCACTTTTGCTACATCAATAAATCACATTAAAGTCATAAAGCGCAGCTCAAGAGGAAGAGAATTTGCTGAAATCCAGCTCTTGTTCACATGTGGACAAGGAGCTGCCTTTACACACAGGTTTTGATCACAGCAGTTTAATCAGTAAGGCAACAATATCTTTGCTCAACTAAAGCTATCTTGTTTCTGATGGGAAGGATTGTTACCTATTTAACATACATAGAAATAATCACAGTATTTTGCCATCAAAATCAGTGGCAACACTTTATAAGCAGAGTAAAAGTAAGGATGAGAATGAGTGTCAAAATCTAAGTGGGTAGTATCAGCTGAAAAGTAGGAGGGAGAGAAACTACACAGTCATTTAAAATAGAGAGAGCATCAGGGATTGATGAGGAATGAGTTGAAGAGCCAGGAAAGTGTCTCCAGCAGAAGCTGGCAAAGCTGATAATTGAAGTCAAGAAGATAAAATATAGATGTATCTTTCCTGGAGAATGGGTTTCCCAGAATTTTGTGTGCTATTGATTTTTTGTTCACTTAAGTGACATATTTGGTTTTCAAAACTGCTTTCACTGAGATTCTGTAATGGTAAAACCAGAACTGGCTGAAAAAAGAAAAGAAAAGAAATTATGCACTCAAATACGATCGCAAAACAGACCTGCACAGTCAGAAACTGGTAATATTGTAGATATTCTTACAATTTCAAGGATCAAGTTATGGCAACACATTTAATCCTATTAATTTCAGTGGAAGTCTTCACTGATAAAGATACTAATCAGTAAAACTATGGAGAACAGCAACCAGCCCTTAAAGGGAATGGCATCACTGTAAGAGTTCTATCCTATCCTTCTGGGTCTATTGCAGGGTCGTTGTAACAGCTCTAACACATTTATCTTTCTCCAAATATAACATTTTTAAAATTACTTTACCTTCCATTATCGAGGTCTTAACCCTATATATTTGGAATCTCAAATTTTATCTTTCATGCTAAACATGTTTTGCTGTCTGGTGCTGAACTGCAGAGGACTATTGTATCTCTGTCTTCGAGACATACTTTCAAAATGCTGATAATACTGCATGATAAGACTGTCATATTTAATTACCAGGCTAGCAGTTATGAGGACATTGGTATCTGATTCCCTTAGGTCTACAAATATATGACCATAACGTTGCAAACAGCTGTCCATCAACAGCTCTGCTTATCAACATCGATGTGGAAGGGTTTAAATGTCTTCTCCCAGTGCTTCTGAGCTAATATTCTCTGCTGCATTTTCTGCAGCATACGAGGCTGGTCTATCTGCCAATCCATGCTCTAATCTTAGTGAGACCAGAGGGGAAAAAAGCCAACAAAACTTACTGCACTGTCTTTAGAAAGATAGTGAAGGTCAGACTAATCAATCTCAAATAAAAATGACACTAGTGAAAATTCCCATTTTACCTGAGTCCATATTAATTCCTCCCTATCAGAACACTGATGTCCTGCTTCACAAAGCAAGTTTCATCACTGTTTGTAGGACAGTACTTGCAGCTCTTCTATAATCAGCTGCTGAAATTTCCCTCTGGTTTATTCAGTGCCTGTACTCATTCATCCCATTCCATACAAAATGCTGCATTCCTTGCAGTGTCACGCAGCATCATCTATTTCAGTCACATTGCTAACAACATTTTCTCCTGTTTTGGAATCCATGTAAGTACAAAGTCATGCAGGAATATGATCCTGTTGGTGTATAGCAGCCAGGCAGCCCACAGCTCCTCATACTTTTAGTAAAATAGTTAGTCAGAACAGTAACAAGATCAATTCATTTAAACACTCATTTTAAAAACTGTTACATTTTAAAAGCTAACTCTTACCTGGTGTGAATTAGCAAGGATTGATTGACTTTGTGTTAATTGACCCCTCACTGGCCTTAATAGAATGATGCTAACTGCGGACTGACCCTGAGCAGCTGATCCTCTGGGAGATACAGTGCCACACTAGAAAAAGGATGACACTCAAAAAGACTTAAAGTTTAAAAAAAAACAAAGGCACAGCAGCAGGTTTGAGAGAGGACTGCTCAGTGGGATGTCCATAACAGGATTACCTGGTAGGCTGCAGCAGAGTTCCCATCACAAACACTACAAGATGCACCCCAGAGCAAGGCTTTCATTAAAGACCTGCTTAGGTTCCAAAGAATCCAACCATCAGGAACCAAGCCCGTGAGAATCAGGTTCTGTGAGTTTTACCAACTGCAGATTTGCCTCTTATGTTACCTTTCCATTATTTGTTTTGATCAATACACTTTAGCTCATGTTATTTACCATGAAAACCAGCCTTCCATTTGGGTTCTTCTAAACATTGTCCCCTGTGGTATAACACAACTTCCACCCCTGTTAGAGTTGCTTACAAAACTCTTTCTCATTTTCAGCATTTTTTGTGCATTTTGAAATCTATTTCTGTAATAACACTGAAGTCCTGGCTTGGCAATTTATGAAGAGCTTCCTTAAAATTCAGATAAATTATGAGCTGTCAGTGTCAATCTCGAGTGTAATCTTATCAAAAAACTTGAGGTTAATTAGGAAGGATCTCATCCTTCCAAATCCATATAAGCTTAACATAATAATTGAGAGTTGAGATCAATTACTCATGGTATGTCAAGGGTATGAACTTATATGGTAATGATTGAGTGCTTGGCATGAATGCTCAAAAGTCAAGGTCAGAAAGCACACCAAATGCACATTTAAAATTTCTTGAAGTCACAAGTGGTGGGGAAAGGAAATGATTGAAAATCTTATGTGTACATAGCTAGGGTGCATGCTGATGTGAAACCCTGGAGCCAAATTCAAAAACACGTTGAAATAGTATATACAGGGAGAGGCTGGGAACGGCTGCATCTGAAAATGGGATTGGCAATAGTTTGGGGCCATTTTCATGGAGCAATTCAGAAGGTCCGTTTCACAAACACACATCTAGTTTTCCCAGTGGGCTAGCAACTTGAACTAAAGTAAAAATAAGGCCCTCTGTCCCATGCAGTGCATGAGACATTCATTGTGTCACAGACTCACTTTAATGTGACACTGACAGTCCCTTGCAAGCACAATCTTCATAATGTTCTCCAGTCCTCTGGAAACACACTGCCACTCCACTTTAATTGCTTCAAGACAAGGGGAAAACAAGAGTCCTGGAGCTGTCCTGCTCACCCTGGGAGGCAACAATGAAAAATCCCAAGAAGATTTGCCTTGTTTCTCTTTCTTTTTCTTTTTTTTCTTCAAGAAAAATCCACAGCTGAAAAAATATTTTTGCCAGTACTCTTGAAGGAGCTGCTTTCCAAGTGAACCACTGAAACAGAGAGTAGACTGGATGTGCATGAGTTTATGCCTCTCATTGTACTAGAAGCACTAGAATAAAATCTTCAAGAAGAGGATGCAAAATTACAGCAAATTACTTACAGCCTTGGATATGGCACTAGATTGCAGCTGCCTAAAGCAGGCTCTGTAGGCTTACTCTGTATGTCAGAGGAGGTATGGACTTGCAGACAGTTCATCCCAAACCTCTCAGACACTGTGACATTCATAGTTTGTGAAAAAATCCCCCTGTGCTGAAAATGGGAGGGTCTCACAGTGAGGCAGAGAGACTGAACACACTGAGAAGATCTCCCCACTGATACAAGGCAGTGTACTGTGCAAGATTAAAGTCAGACCTGAGCAAGCCAGCTCGGTGACCAGCAGCAATATCAATGTGCCAATGCAGTGTTCCACGGGGCAGGTCTGTGCAGATGCCCATTCTGCAGAGCACTGCCAGGCAGGATGGAGCATCCCTGGCACCAGGCTGGCCCAGTGAGGTGCCCCATGCCTCCAAGGTGGCTGTGCAATGCTAGCATAGTCTTTAAAGAGTGTGGAGCTCTGGTTCTGCAGCATGGGGGTACCGTATGGCAGCACGAGTACACGTGGACATTTCAAACATTTTCAAACTTTTTTTTTTCCTGCAATTATACCAAACCCTTCTGCACAAGGAGCACTCCCTGGAGGCAGGGCTCCTCCCCCAGTATGCTTACAACACCTGTGCCACCTGAGGCCACCACCTTAGCGAGTGCTATAGCACTTATCATGTGTAGGCTACTACAGCTACAGCTTTTTGTTGGCTAAGCTGACTTCCACACTGCACTCTGTGAGCTGAGGCTGCCACAAGTAACCCCGGACTCCAGAGTTCTGACTTCATTCCAGCTGTGCTGATGCAGCTCCTGGTTCTGTGCTCCCACGTGTGGCAGAGGTTTACCTCTGTATTTGCTATCAGCCAGGAATGCACAGTGGTGGCACAGCTGGTGCCATGTAATTTGTCAAGCACAGTAACTCCATCGTGTGTTTGCACTGTAGGGAGCATGGAGAACAAAGGAAAACTGCCGTGGGAGGAAAGTGGTACAAGCTTGAGAACAGGAATCAGGGGTTAATGAGGAAAGGTAAGAAATGAAGAACACCATGTCAGAAAAGTGATGGAGGTAAGAGATGAAAACTTCCTGGCAAGTGCATATGAGCCCACTCTGAAGCAATATCCAAGGAGTTCTCCATCACTAGAGGTATGCTTTCTGTCTCTTTTTGCCCTACAAATTTAATCACAGCATTCAATTCCTGTCTTCATTTCCAAATCCATTACTTCAAACCATATGAACACTTAAATTCTTACAACAATGCAAACTCAGATGAGGCAAAGCTCTAAAATCCTTTTTGGAAATTCAGACAATAAATTTATCAGGCTGCTGTGTGAAGGCCTTTTTGAGAGTCTATATCCTGCTGGTATCATTACAAATCCTTAGTCTCTAGCTTGGCTTGCTGAAGATCTCAAGCAGGTATTTATTGATACACCACCCAGAGACCCAGATTACTCTGCAGAGTAACTGAATTTCCTGAGCAGTCAGCTCCCACATATAACATTGTTATGCATATCCTTTGCAATTAGGCTGAATCTTTAGTGATCACCTGTGGCTCAATGTCCTTTTTGTCAGTTCCTCAATGTCAGAAGGTGTATTTTTGTCATATACTAGCTCCACACTTGCCAGCCTTCAGCTTGATAGGTTATTTAAAGCCTGCAGTATGGTTTTTGAATGCTGTCCCATGCTAATGTTTGATAACTACAGTTGTCATGACTACTCAGCCCCTATGTGGGTGCTGTGTTGGGCAGCTATTGCCATGATTCCCTGGCATTTTCCCGAAACATTAGCGTCCCTTTCTCAAAGGCACAATGCAGAGTGCCTGGGCCCCACAGAGAGCCAAAATGCCGTCCCCAGCCACTCCAGCCAGTCCCACCTGCCATGTGTAGCACACAGACTAGTGGAACCAGAGGAGGGTCATGGCACTTGACTGCAAACTTGCCATTCTCACTAGAGGAACGTGCCAGTATGTGCAAGTGAGTCAAGTTAGAAGCCTACAGTGTCAGGGTTGCCTCACAAAGGCAGAGCCCCTCGTATTTCCTTAAATAAGGTCGGTTACAAAATCATCACAACCTTTCCCCATGCTCATTCCCCAGCTTTTATTCCCATAATTTCAGAAACTAAGCCATGTAACTCATGCCACAAATCCTTTCTGGCTTCCAGAGACAGAGCACAGTAAAAAATAACCTAGAGCCTTAAGTTCAAGATGAATATTTTGATGCTAGAAGTAACAGCAGAACTGTGCTCCATTTTGTTGCCTCCAGAGAGGGTTTTGACACTAACTTAATAGTGGCTGACTCACAAATCAAAGACTGTCTTTGAGAAAACTTTCTGCGAGGTTGATAGACAGCTACCATACTCTAAGGCATTTTCTTCTGCATTACTTGGCAGGAAGCCTGAGACAATTTGAACAACACTGTGCAGAACGTGCCCAGCTCAGCCAAAACTCATTAAGGGCCTTGTCTTCTCTTGTGTGCTTTGTGAAGCACATTACTGCACCCCTGATGGGCAGCAGTTATGCTAAGATTAAAGATCACCAAATACCTTTAATGTACCAGTCAAATTGCATTTCTCAGCTGTGTATACACTGGTAAATGTTCTGCTGCTTTACCAGATGAAGGATGAAGATGTAATGGCTGCTGTCCAGCTACTGAGCTTGGTTAAGGAATTGCTCTGAAAGAGGTTCCATGGGATGATAATCTCAGCAAAATGTGAGACAGTTGCTGAAAGATGCTCAAGTTCATGACTGCATTAACTCTGGTTGCTATAGAAAGACTCCTCCCTGGTGAACAATGTAAGACACATGCATCTTTGATCACTTTGAAATATATTTTTAAAGAGTTGCTCTGGATTCTGCCCTGGGAGTCTCGCTGATTTGTGAGGCAATCACTTTATTTAAAACTCCATTCACAGTGAGCGTGAGAGCACGGCTGACTCACAGCATCAGAGACTGAAGAGAGAATGCACTGCTGTGTTTCTGCTAAACTGGGTGTTACAAACACTCTCTTTCCTCCTTCATGTACTTTCCTTCCTCTCTTTTGCAGTTGGTGGGAGCGTTCAGCCAGCGTGATATTTGCTATCTGGTTTCCTTGGTTTAACATTGCCAAACAACAACTGCCACCACCACCCTACTTTCAGATGTTTACAGAGGGAAACTTCCCTATGGCAGCCAGTTCCTGACAGAGGCCTTTAGCAGAAACAGCCTTCTTGATAAAGGGTAGATGCCAGATCTTGGCACGATAACTTGGTCTCTTTCTAACTGCAAGACATAAAGGAAAAAAAAAAAATCACTTCCTGAACTGAAAGTTTGTGATACCTTCCTCCATTTGACTTTTATTAATATAAAACCTAGTTAAAGGTGGTGAACACTCAGCTCAGCAGATGTTAGTAGGGATAATAAGTCTCAATATGAATTAGATGAATTTCAGAAACAAAAGTGGCTGAATTTGCCTCTAAAACTCTGTGCCTGCTAATACACAGGACAAAAGAGCAGATGAGCTGGAGGAGTGCAGTGGAGGGAATACATTCTGCCAAAGGGATTTGCTTTACCATCTTTTCCTATTTTCACTACACTGAATTCACTTTTCCCCTGCTCTCCCATCTACTCAGCTGGGGCAAGAAGAAACTACAGGAACTGTCACTTTGATAACTCCAAATTCCCAGTTTTTTTAGAAGAATAACATAGCCCTGGTCCTTTACTCAGTGAATCTATACTGATTAACATGGATCATAACATTCCATAAGCACCACTCACACACAATGATGCTACTAGTGGTAAATAAGGAGAATAATTCAATGAGTGCTCAAATACTATGAAAATGACAGATGAAAGCAGCCTCTGCTTGAGGTAGCAGAGGAAATATTTTTGCCTTGACTGGCTAAATCATGAAACAGAGAGATGAAAAACAGCTACAAGACATCTAAAGAAAAACTTGCCAAGAGGTGGACAAGATTCAAGACAAGTCAAGGGTATGTACAACATGAAAAGGATTTCGGGCAAGTATGGGTAGCTTTAGAAGAGACAGAAATTATGAAAAAGATTTTTAAGAACAGATTTGACAAGGATCTGCAATGCACACTGCCTTCATCAGTAGCTGATAAGAGTCCTGCCAAAGCCAAGTAGTGACAGGCTTTCTTCACCATGCAACCCAAAGGCACCTCTCTCCAGCAGAAGCAGACTGAGACAAAGTGCCTATAGAGCTTATCTGGTTAATCAACCAGCTCCAAAAAGAGTCAAGTTTGAAGGAAAATCAGCTAGAGAGGATTTTGTTCTAAAATTGTTCTAAATTAACCAGACTAGGAGAGGAAGGGAGGAAAGGAAAGCATCACTGTTTAAATTATACAAGCATTTAGCAGGGCTTTAGATTTAAGAGACTTTCCCTGCATTAGAGTAATCAATTAACAACAGAAGGTAAAAAGAATTAGTTGGGATTAGTAGTTGCACTCACCAGTCACTTTGGAGCCGTGCACGAAAGCAACAACAGAGATGCAGTTTAAAAATTGCACACAAGATGGCATGAGGATGCTCCACCAGAACTAACTGAGCGTTTGGTCCACCAACCCCAGTGCCCTCACATGACTCTTCTCTTGGAAATACACGAGAACAGGAGCTTAAAGAATAAGCTGTTTACTCAGAGCTGTACCCTGGTTAACAAACATACATACAGTAACATCCTGAAACTACCTTGACCTTTAACCAAGATGCTCCGTTGTGTTTGAGAGATCCAAGCTCATCTTTTGCAAGCACAGCTAACCCCAGCTTGTGTTTTGTCTGCAGATTATAAGAATATCCTGTTGAACCCAGTACCATGGGATACATTAGGCAAAGTCTTGGATGTGAAAACTCTTAATTTTTATCTTGCACAATTTTTAATGGTCTCATGAAATCATTTTGCAAATTAAGTAGAGCAAGAAGGACATAGAAATATTTGACTCCTACAATAGGATTAAACTTGGAAAATAAAACAGTGAGCATTTGGAAACACAAGTAAGTAAGTTTGCAAGTAACACAAGCAAGTTTGCTGGAACAAGGAAAAATGCATTAATAGAGTCAGCTTTGAGTACAGATAGAGCTTCTGCCCTGTGAATCCAGGTCATCATGAAGCCATTTAATGGTATTGCACCCAGGATTGACCCCTGGAATACACCACTAAGGAATGGCCTCCAACTGGACTTCGCACCACTGATTACATGAGAGAAGAATGCACCAGTAAACAAGGATAGGTATCATAGTCAGCATGGGAAAGCTGCTGATGCTTAGGAAGCAATACTGAAAGACCCTTGGTTTTTCCAGTCTTTATTTCTACAAAAGACCTGAATGCAATGCCTTTAAATATCACTTAAATCAGATGTGTTAAAGGTAAACAATGTCAGAATTTGTTGGGAAAAAAGAATACACAAATGGATTGTGTGAAAAATACTGAGTACAAGCATGCTGGCATGTCTCTTTTATCTCAGAAAATGCTAAGCTTTCAACCAAAACAAGTATGTCCTCTATAGTTTTAGGCAGTAATAAATTTCTTGGTTACTCACCAGGTAGCCGTTTTACCCAAAAACGATTATCACTATAGTCAGATTAAATGGCAAGACTTGGAGACCTCAGGAAACATATGGAATTTATAATCAGAGCAAAAACATCAAGTGACTTATTCACATTTAATTCCCGGTAGAGGTTATAAATTTAATAGAAAAAAATAAGGTTATTAACTACAGCAACATAATTTTCCATGTGCACCAGTGAACTGTGTAAAACATCTGAAGGGAAACTTGCTACAGAGGAGATTGCAGGATAAATACATGCAGAAATTTTGTGCTGTCCTTGCCTACCTATCCTTTAATCAGCTCTGTCTCACATCACTAAAACATAAAATAGAAGTGTGGTGATTTAATTCGTTTGGAAATATTTGTAATAAGAGGTGAAGGAAAGGAAAATTTGTGGATATGCACACCAGAAGAGTCAAGAAAGGAACTATGAAAATGAAACCGTGAAGTAAAAGCACCTTAATCTACACCAATTTTTTTTTCACTGCCCATAGCAACATAAAAACACCCTGCACTTAACAGTGTGGTTTTGTGAAATTTGGACATCCAGGACATTTAGACATGAGTGACAAGGAGAGTTTATAGCCCTGCCACTCCCTCCACCCTTTCCACCAGCTCTGTTCTCATCTCTAGCCCCTATCCATTCCTTGGTTACCTAAATGTGCTGATACATGGGCATATTTTGATCACCCTTCTGACCCAGGACAGAACAGGCCATTTCACTCAATCCTGAGGAAATTCAGCATCACTCCCAGCTGTACTGAGGGGTCAGTAATAAGGCAGAGCCAGGGAAGGGCAGGGACTTGTTGAACTCAGACTACATCTGTGAAGCTATGCCATAAGCATCAACAGGCCAACATTGGTCACAAAAGTCTGGACAACAAAGGACTTCTATCTAACAGGTGTCAGCTCAGATTTAAGAGGCAACTAGAATAAGACTCAGCATAAAACCTGAACCTTTCAGATGTTGGCAGTAGGCTCTTAGGCACACTGAAGCAGGAAATATTCCTGAAAACATGCTGGGACATAAGCATCCTGCCCTGCTTCTTTTCAATAATGTTCCACACTCCTTGTTCTGCCAGGAAGAGTAGGAATTAGTCCTTTTTTCTCTTTGCCTAGGTTTGTTTGACTGGAATACATCTCTGCAATGTGGGAAGCCCTGTTCAAATCCTGTCTTTGACTGGAGCAGGGATTGTAACCTCGATGATCTCGGTGATGATGACATCACCACTGACCTTCACTTATTTTTAGACAGATTGTTGTCAGTCTCACTTGTTCATTTTGTACAGAATACTCAGAGATTTCCTGAGCCAAGGACAGGGTTAGGTCAATATGGTACTGGGTGGCTCTGGATACTGATCTCTGCCCAGGGTTTGAGTCAGACAGGAAAGTCCCTCTGTAAGTCAATCCTGACATGACACAGGCTATTACTTAACTGCTTCTGTAGCTTGAAATGTGTTTTGGTATCAACCACAAACTCCTACTCCGTGAAGATTTTCTGGATTGAGATTATCCTTGATGAATCTGTTAATCTGTACTTTGATTTCATACTTAGCTAAGATCAGACATTATTACCCAATTACTAGGTTGAGAAAGGTAGCAATCCAAAACATAGAGAAATTTCTGTATCATACCCTTACCAATCAAAACTGAATGACAAGCCAGAGCTGGAACAAACTTTTCTTCAGAGTCACACATGAGATTTGAATAAAGCTGTACTTTAGTACTTACCAAAAAAATTATGTAGATTATTGGGACCCACCCCCTTCTTGTTGGTAAAAAAGTTATCAGTTGTAGTTGGCAGGAGTTAGAGAACACTTGTTTTGAGTCAGAATTACCTACCTAGATGTACAATTGCTTTCGAACTTGCTGTATCTCCAGAGAATATCAGCAAGAAGAATTGGGCAGGGCTCTGATTTCAGTTAATACTGTCTGACCCTATATTTGAGCTCAGAAAAAGTACAATGCAACTGGCTAAAGATACGGGTAATCAGCACCACAGGAACGGGAGGGGAAAAAAGTAACATGGAAAGAGTCATCCCTTAGAGCCAGCTCCCATCAACCACTGCTGTCCAAGGCTGCTCCTGAGGGAGGATGATTTATGGAATTCAGGCTTTAGGACAAAGGTATTACTACAAAGGTAGGCTGTTGCCCCTTCAGCATAATTTCAATTTCTTCTAGCTATCCGGGTAAGTTCCAAACTTTCAGCTGAACTTGAATCAGTTAGTCCTCCATCTCTAGCACAGAGATCCCATCTCTTCTCACACACTTTGCAGTCACTTAAATACAGAATCAAGAGTCTTCGATTCCTCCCTAACAAGAGCAAAGAGCACTTTGTTCTTGTGTGTATACCTCATTTGCAATCTCTGTTCCAGTTCTTCCTCAGTATTCCTGAAGTCTAAAGAGTCAGATCTTCTGCTAATACTCAGAAGTCAGTAGAATTTCAGAGGAAATTCCTACCTATTCCTCTTTATTCCTGCATACTCCTCTTTATGACTTTTCTGCCTGAGGAACTTGGTAAAATAGGGGCAGTTTGCTGATTGTCTTCCCAATGGTCTTTCCTAAACATCTGGCTTCTCTCCTGCTGTCTCCACTGAAGGAGTTCCTTAAGTCGTTCTTTATTTTGCTGTCCTCCTCTGAAGAGTCTTTGAAGGTCTCTCTTATTCATCTTTGCCTCTACTCTTGCTCCCTCTCTCTTTGTAAAGAGATAGTACAATTCCATGGGAACTATGTTTCACCCATGGCAGACTTCCCCTTGGAGTCATGCCAGTGTCAGATCTTCCACCTGCTGAGCACTGGAGCCGCACAACTCAATTCCCACTGACCGCTTGTCATCTTCTCAATACTTTCTTTTAAAGAGGCCACAACATGGACTTTCTGCCCTAGATCCTAGAGGATCTAAAGAAAATCCCATTAAGGGGCATGGTTGGCAACTTAAGCAGAGTCTACTCATTTGAATTAGTCACCTAGACTCAGTTAAATTTAATGGGGCGGAAAAAAGTGGTTCAGCAGCAATTCATTTCATCCAGAAATAGATATCTAAATATGATTAGGTGATTTGAACTCTAAAAGCTCTTATTTACTACTCAAAAAGGCACTGTGCAGTGGCTGGCTTAGATGAATACCTCAATACTGCAGATCAATGAAAGGAATGGCAAAATAACCTGAAGAGAAGTTCTACCACTGTCATCGATGTTTTGTCTTCTAGATGAGTGATCTTATTTCATTATCTTTCCTCATTCAACTCTGCATATCCTAGCAGAGATGGCAGAAACATTTAAATTCTCTTAACTGCTCAAGGAGAATAGGGACACTTCTTGTTTTGTAATTGTTTTTTGGCCTTGTTTTCAAGTAACTCTGAGTACTACCATATATGCAGCACTGGTTGAGTACTTGTAAACACATTCCCAGCTTTATTTTCTGTCTTTGTAACAATCTTTATTCACCAGCAGATGTTACATCACGTGTGTATTCCAGATATCCATCTGTCCCGTGCACATTTCTAAAGCACACAAGTCAAAGGCTGAGTGCTCCCACCAGTGTGGATGCTCAAGGTCATGGCTAAGATGTACCACTGTTACTTTTCAGCAAACACATTTACACATGAACATGGATTACAAGGCATTTATGCAAAAATGGCTGGTTTAAGTCTAGATGCTTTGCAGATAAAAGGTTTTTACAGTGCAGATGTAACTCAGTTCCCAAAGCCAGTGGAAGTTTCACCAAGCACTTCTTGAATAATCAGATTTCTGGCAAACATGGCGCTTGGGAAAGCCCAGAAAGAACCAGGTTTGTTTAGCCTAGAGAACTGAGGACTGAGGGGTGACATGACAACAGCTTTCTATTATGTCAAAAGTTGCTATGAAAAAAGAGGGAAATAAACTGTTCTTCTTATCCATTTTGAAGAGGACAAAAATAATGGGCTTAAATTGCACCAAGTAAATTTCAGTTCCCAGGGAAAGCTTTTTTTTTCCAATTGTAAAGGCACATTGCCTGGGTGGGCCACTAAGTCCTCATGCTGGCAGTTTTTAAGAACAGACCTGACAAAGCATCTCTCAGGGTGCTTAAAATAGGACTGACCCAGGCTCAGGACAGAGGGAACGACCCTTCAAGATCCTTTCCAGCTCCATTTTTTTATTAATTTATAAATCATTGAGTACCAGCACTGAGTAAAATCTTCTTGGGAAATCTTATTATACTGTTTATTCATATACCAAGACTGTTGTGTTTCATTAGTTAGGATATTTCATCAGGCAAGTATAAACCTGACTGCAGTACAAAACCAAAACAGTTGCCACAAGGGAGTCACCTGTTTGATGAACATGCAGCAGTCCGTGTCCGTGGAATTCAGCAACTCTCAGCCCACTTTTCTCCCTGCTGGGGATGCTCAGAGAAGCACAATAAGGCTGTTAGATAAGAGATGCTGTCCCCAAGAAGTTATATAATTCTCAAATACTATTATGACATCTGCTCCTTTCAAATCCTCATGATGCTCCTCTTGCTTCTTTATGATCTCCAAACATCCATTTTAATTTCCATAGATAATTTCCCTCAAATGGAAGGCAAATGCATCACACAAACCAAACTATTTACATGCATATGAATATTAGTTTCTTGTGTTCTTTGTTTCTCAGACATCTTTGGGTTTGCAATGAGGAATTTGAAGGACAAAATAAAAACCTAATGCATAATTAAGAATTCAGAGCAAAGTGCTCTGAATTTAGAGTTAAATTATTCTACTTTTCTTAAAAAAAAGTCTTTTCTTAAGAAATGGATCACATGCAATTCAGTGACAGGAATACTGTCTCTTAACCTAATTTTATAATGCAATCAGACTGACCTCTCCTACACACAGTAATTGGGAAAAAAAGGAAAATACTCCAACAGACTAAACAGAAGCTACCCTAGTTTTTAATCAATAGGCCTATTCCCACTGGCTATGTATTTCAGTTCAGAACATTGTAATTAAATATAGTGATGAGCTGCATTTCTTTATGAATGAAATAATTTGCTCTCATTTATTTATATATATGTAGATATATATAAAATAGGCTATAAACTATTTACAGATAAAATCCAATAATGCTGAGTCAAAACAAAATAAAAAATGTGAGAAGTGGTAATTTTGAAGGAGAAAATCCCTTTAATTTACTCATGTCATGGGGTCATCAGAATACTGGAAGGATATTAGCGGCTTTGTTCAGACATAGCATAACATATTTTAAAAATAATAATATTAAATGCCACTTAAAATTAGATTCAGGACCCTGAGGATAATTGATGTCATCATATTCCACCAAGTGTTCCAACTGACTCCATGTCATCTACTTACAAGATGAAGGTGAATGGGGTCCAGTCCTACACAGATATTTTAAACTTATTTTACTTTGAAATATAAAGGTTTAAAAGAATTTCCAAGCCTGAACAGTAATACTGGAAACCTCACACACAATCTACCATTTTGCCCATAGGCAGTTTACAATACTGTAACTGGAACTGTCATTGCTTAGCAATCACACACACAGAAGTACTAAAGGACTTAGGAAACAACTGCATTTCTAACCAAGTTTCACCACTTCATGTTAATAGATTAAACTATGATTTCTCCTTAGAAACAGGAGAATGAAATCCTTGCTATAATTTTGCTATTTAAAAAAATAAAGCTGAAAAGCCACATGAAGGTTTTCTGAAGGCAGGAATATCTTCTTCCTAATCCTCAGTGATTAGTAGCACACCTACAGTGATTCTGCTTTGCATAAGAATATCCTTTTGCCCTTGACTTTATGGCAGGCTAAAGTTAATGGGCCAAATGCATCCATTGACTAAAATGGTCTTACTCCAAGAATAAGTTTGGCTTACCACACAGAAACACGGTTGAGAGCAGCCTAGAGAATGTCATCACAAGAAATAAACCTACATCCTGCCACCACTTCTTAAGGGTGTTGCTTGACTTAGGGACATATTCAAGGTCAAATGTGCACATTAGAAGGAACAAATGCTGTTTTCAAACTATTACTTCTTGTTTTAGCAAGCGATTTACTTGGTTTTTCAGCTCTAACCCACTTGGAGCTAAATATTTCATACCAAGAGACCAATTCTGTGAGGATGCCATGCACAGAAGCATCCTGTGCACCTGCACAGACCAATTGCATTATTAAATTAAAGGGATATCTTTTCCCCAAATTAGATATGTTGTGTGCTGTTTTCTGACACACCTAGTATCACTTTAGTGATACTGCAAATTAGATAGCACCTTCCAGCACATGTACATCCCATGAGACAATTTATTCAGCCAAATCTGCCTCAATCTGTGCTCCACTGAAAAGCTCCAGTAGTCTGTCACAATGGAAAGTTCAAAATACTCAAAGTGATGCCGGCAACAGCTATTTTATAAAAGAGAAGGGAAGTGTAAAGAATATATTTTTCTCCAGTCTAACAAAGGAGCCAATGGATATTGGACTATTTATTAAAGGATAAAGCAGTACTTTAATGGATACCGAAGTTAGGACACTGAAACCTCTCTGTGTTACTTGTGAGTCAGCTTTTGTGTGAAAGATGGGATGTTCAGCAGGAGTTATTTTCCTATTTAAAAGGAAGAGAAGAAGTTTCTGGAAAGAGTTTGCAGAAGAACACATTCCAGAGTAAAAACACCATCATGTAAAACTTTTAGTGCCATGGCTAAGGGCATTCCTTTGCTCAAAACACAAAGCCTTGCTGGTTCAGCTGTAAAACAAAATGTGCTACACATCTCAGAGGGCAAGCTGACACAGAGGATCACCTCATGCAAGAATCCTCTTAGATGAGTGAACAACCAGCAGACACTTCTAGGGCTGTCTGAGATCTGGCAAATCAAATCACCAGAGTCTGTGCTGTGCCATAATAATAATGCAAACTGCATCTACAGCTCTTTGAAAAGAAAGCAGGTTTACATCAAGCAACAGCAACATACCAAAGCTCTTGGCAAAACATACCACATGGTCATTGCTTTTGATAAATATATATTTATAGTCATTTTACTGTATAAAATAGGTTTCTTAAACCATTATAACTTTTTATAGCCATTATTTAATTTCTTGAGTAAGAGGATCAAAACATAAAAGTCGCATATGGCTCCTAGAATTGCTACAACATGGTTGTATGTCTGTTAAATATTTTCTATCACAGTGAACAACAGTTCAGCCTGATGTACTTGGAAAAAAATCCCCCACTTCTACCATTTTGGAATGCACCTAAGGTCAGTCAGCAGGAGCAGGGCTAAAGAATATACTGCCGTGATCAGATGGAGGAGATATGTTCCAGGATGCTATATACAGTTCTAATACTTACATTCTAAAGCCAGAACACAAACACACACACACACACAAATATGAAAGAAAGAGAGGATGCTTTACACTACAAGACAATTTAATCTCTCTTTTGGACAAGATAAGGAGCAGATCTGAATGCACTTTAAACCACTTTACTGGGAAGAAGGTACTTGTAGCATAGGGACTCACCAATTTAGCAAAGAAAGTAATTTTAAAAATCTCAAAAAAAAAAAAAACAGATGAAAGGCTGAGATCATAATACTATCTAATTCCAGCTAGGAATAAAGAACATAGTGTTGAAAGTGAAACTAGTCAGTACTCTGTGCAGGTCTATGGTAGATTCTCCTCCTTCTGATGCCTTTCAGAACACATTCATTGCCCACATGAAAATTATTCTCCATTTAATACAAACTGCCAGACTTCTATCACAAAGTACTGTGTGGCCCAAGCTGGACAACAGCATTGAGGTGAACATTCCTAGACCTATTCAGGTTCCCCAAAATCTAAAAATGCTCAGCTCCTCCAGGTGTTATTAAAATGGAACCAGTAACTTTTTAGAGAGAAAATAATCTCAGCCATTAAGAAGGGTTTACCAAGTGCTCCCTCTTCTACCTATGCCATCCTTAAAGGCAGATCCTGCTTTCAGGCTTGATTTCAGGTGCTCAGTGATTTTTTGAGCACTGCAAATTCCTGCTGTTTCATGGAATAATGTTTTTATTCCTCTGAAGAGAGCTTTGTGGATACTTCCTCTCCAGCCTCTCCCTGGGACTGTGCACCCCTGGGCAGGTTCAGCTGCTCACACCACCAATAACAAACATACCCTTTCTCCCAGGATTTCACTCCACGCAATTAAAGGAACACAACTCACCTTTGAACGAAGCAAAATACATACAGATATGCTTGCACTCACACACAGACACACACATATATGATATGAGACTACTTGTAGAGCTCATACACTACTTTATATCTGTGAGTGTGTGTGTGCATATACACACGTTAGCATACACACCTTTGACCACCAACAGATAAGCCATCTCAAACATGTTATTCAAGCCCTGAAAACCTTGTGGAAATTGTTGCAATTTGAGTGAGGAAAGAAATATTTTTCTAATAAAAAGCTTCAAATTTTAAAAAAGCCACTTGTGCAAATTTCTTTTCCTTAAACCCAAGGACTGCAGTTGTGATAGCATATTGTTACATGAGACTGCTGTGGCAGAGCTACCAGTATTTGAGTATATAAATCTGAATAGCTCCCATGTCACCAGACATTGCTCAAGGCATGAACAGGCTTCACCATGCCTTCCTACCATGGATTTTAAATAAAAAAATAAACACAGAGAATCTCTAGATCATAAGTACCAATTTCTGGAGGCAGATCATCCGAACACTGCTGCTTGTGGAGGGAATTAAGAGCCCTCCATGAGCAAACAGCAGTAGTGTGCAGTCATTCCTCAGTGGAACAACCACTAAAGGAAAGTGCTGTGCACACTTAGCAGGGCTTTTATCATAATAATATATCTGAACCTGTACACATCTATCTGCTGTGGAACCCTGAACTATTTTTGTTCCTTTGTCTGATCAGGGCACACTGCCTCTTCTGCTTACTTCCCCATCGGAAGACGGCATTTCCACTGAACCATGAACCCGCTTTGGCATAACAAATTTTCCTGGATGTTTCTCAAAATGTGTCACAAAATGAACATCCTTTGTCTACTCCAATTATATCAGCATTGTCCCCTTCTTCCAGCTGTCATTTGAATATCTCCTGTTTGTAGCCTTTCTTCCAAGCATTCCTGCCTTTCTTCCTGAATCACCGTGTTTGTGTCTGATCACAGAACAGAATCACCACGCTGTATGATGAAACAAGGGCAGGTTGCCATTTCATCACCCTCTCTTATATCCTTTCCATGGAGGAGGATCTGATCCTGCATTACTAATGGATCAAAGGTCTCCCAGTGACTTCAGTCAGAATTTCTAAGTCTAAGAATGAATCCAGATGGAGACCATAAATCTGCCTATTCATTTTGAGTCAGCCAAGTGGAGTCAGACATTCCAGATATTTGTCGGAAGAATATTTTCCCCTAAGAGAAGAACTTGTACAAAGAAGAGTGGACTTGAAATAATGCAATATTTCTATTCAACAATGGAGTCCATTTCAGTCTCATTTACACTGAATTAGTTCACTTAGCTCTGTTACAAGAAAAAAAATATGTTTAAATCAAAGCATAAGCCTTGTCACAGTACTACTTTGAAACTGCAATGCCATGACAACTTCATACTATTGTGGACCCACCAAAATCATTGACCAAGGGCTGGGGAGAAGAGAGAGGAGGTGTTCTGGATATCACAACAGTCATTTTCCTGTGGAGGGGATATGGAGGCTAATAGCAATTTTTTCTTTTCTCCCCCTCTACGCACATGCATTTGTACAACGGCTCTGAGAAAACTCAAGACTACTATTATGGTTTTCGTTGTAACATTTTTCTAGCACACACGCACTTCAGTGAACAGACCCCAGCCCCTGGAATTCCCTGCTCTGGGGATAACCACAATCCTCCTGGCAGAAGGGCTACTGCAGTTTGCAGGTTCACAAAGCCCTGCAGAGCTATATGGCAAAGAAGGACAGGACAGAGCAGGAATAACTCTTCCAGCATTGCCATAATCCACATCCCTAAGACAAGGCAGGCTGAAGGGCACACAGAGCTTTGGGTCACCCTGCTCAGCTGAGCCCAGCAGCCCAGGACCTGCTGTTCCACTGTCCCCTGCGCCCTCACATGCTGCAGTGAAGGAGCTTCTCCTCCACCAGCCATGAAGAATGAATGCCTCAGACTCCAGCATGTGGCAATCCAAGCTTTAGAGCATCTGCCCAAACCTTCCAGAGTCCCTCAGTACACACAGAACACCCCCAGCCCTCCTCTGACCCTCTGAACCCTGAGTTCCCCCAGCTGCAGGCTCAGGCACTCGGTTTAGTCCTGGTGCACCTTGACACGAGGCAGACTTGTAACAGGACAATAGGAAGGTTTATTTAACCTGGTTTGAAGCCAAGGTTCAGAGGTATTCATTAAAGGGTTGGAAAAAAAAGGGCTGCAAGAAAACCATAATAAAACTTTGCTTGGGATACTTCCTACTCATTAAGGATATTCACCTGAAATGTATTCTCTGGACTGCTGATCACTGATTTCTACATGCTCTCCACATTCTATCTCATTGTCTAGATTATTTCCTCCAGTGCTTTTTTTGAGGGCTTTTCCTGGAGACTTACACTTCAGAGACCCCCTTCACATTCTTTCCCTTTTTGCTTTTTTTCAGATTAAGTGCCCTCCCACAGGCTCTCGTGACTAATACGCATCCAGAACCTTTGAGCTCAAAAGCATCACATACCACAAACTGTATGTGTTGCCCCTCTATTTTGTCAAACAATTCCAGACATAAAGATGAGAGCCTTGATGAGACATGCCTCAAGCAGACAGCTCCCTATGGCTCTAATTTCCTCTTAGGTTTTGGAGATTTCTACAGAAACTAGTTAGATAGTAAATGTTGCAAAAACTCAGTTACTTCTTTTTGAAATAAAACTATCTGATTTATGCCCGTATTTAATAATATTTCAAGCTTTAAATGCTTCAATTGTTACTTTATCTTATTTGCAATTCTTATATTCAGACAGCTTCCCTTCATAGCTATGAGTTTATTTCTTTGTTTTCTAGAACTCCTGAAGCATATGTTATAATTAATTAAAATAGAATGAATATGTTAACAGCTCCTCTGTGTGACATATTTTTCTAGAGGTTTCAGGCTTTCTAGAAAATGAGTTATTTCCTGAATCTGCAGGCTTGTAAAAAGGTCCTTTTCACCAAAAGGTTTAGATGTCAGCACCGGCAGCCCTGCGTCACGTTTCCTGTGCTGCAAAGGTTATGCTACAGCAGCTAGAATCAACACAGAGTCAAACTGCAAATTAGATTACAGAGCTGAAAATAATTAAGCAATAACCATAGAGGAACAGGGTATTTCCTGGGGCTTAATGACCTGCTGGGAGGAGCTGAGGTCTTTAATGTTACTTCCAGCTAAACATCAGGAAGAAAAGTGCTATAGTATATTTTTTACTGGTCCTTGTGTGTACAAAGGGCAATGCCACGCTGTTGCTACTCCCAGAGAATTAATGTTCACAGCACTAGTCAATCAGATTTATTTATTTGCCACCAGACACAGTCTGGGGCATTGTAGGTCCCTGTCTATGGCAAAGCAATTGGAGACAAGACAATGGGAAGAAGACTGTCTTGGCCAGTTTCTCTTGTGCAGAGGCAGAGGGATTAAATCAGTTGTCCACTGAAAGTGTTCCTGCAGACTGGATGGGTGGCTCCAGTCATCTCTTCTAATTTCTGGACAAGCAGTGTTCCACTCTCTTATCCTCAGGCACGTCAGACCTTTCTCTCAATCCCAAAAGCTCTACAAAGTCTCTAATTCATCATATTTGTGTTCCCAGTTAGCTCTATCCCTCTCCTTCATGCCTTTCTCTACTACCCTCCCTGACTGAAAGTTGGCAGTTCCCTGCCTGGTGTCCCCCTGTGCAAGGCAGAAAAGGCTTTTGGTGCCCTCAGCCTTTTCCAGCCTGTCCCACTGTCTCCTGTGGGTGCTCAAACGCACACCAGGCTCTCTTCATGCCTCCTCTGTTGGGTATATTTATTTTATCTTCTGATTTTGCTGTCATTTACAGTCTTATGTTTACTGTAAAATGGCTAGAAAGCAGATGAAATACACTTTTTTCCTTTTTTTTCAACTAAACAATCTCTATTCCAGCTCCTGTTAATGTCAAAAGAAAAAAGAAAAAGAAAAAGAAAAAGAAAAAGAAAAAGAAAAAGAAAAAGAAAAAGAAAAAGAAAAAAAAAGAAAAAGAAAAAGAAAAAGAAAAAGAAAAAAAAAGAAAAAGAAAAAAAAAAAGAAAGAAAAAGAAAAAGAGACTCCACCCAAATACTAGCTTTTTGTCCCTAATCAAAATAGAGTTATTCTGCAGAATTATGAACTACAGTCATCTCTTGTGCAACCCTGCTGGAGTCAAAGGAGTCACCCTGGGAACAGATTTGGCCCATTCTATGGAAAGCAGAATTCAAAGGGCAGGGTGACCTGTTTTGCAGCAAGAATGTAAATACAAGTGATAGAGTATTTTTTTTTTTTAATTTTAATGACTAAGCTGCAGAATAGGAATTTAATTTCTAGACCTGGAGTTTTGTTCAATGAGGCTCAGCAACATGAGCCTGAGATTTTCTTCATATTGTATAAGAAGTCAGTAGTAAACTGCACGTCAAAACATACATAATAATATCTTTTTATCAAACTATTATTACTGTTATTGTAAGATAAATATCATTAAGTACTATTTTACACACCTGGATGTACCAAGTGCTTCACAAACTGGCTGAACAAACTATACAGCAGAAATCTCACTGCCTATTCCTAAAAGGCAGCCACTTCTGTAACAAAAACCAGCAGCTGTTAACACTACACAGCTGTACCAGACAAAACCTTGGGGCATAAAATGAACATGATGACTCTACTTATCCAAAATTGCATGTGAAGTGTAAGTAGGTAGAAAGCATGGTAATAATCCAAATACAGAGAGTGATACACTGCCACTCTCTTGCCAGAAGCAGGAGATTGTACTTACAAGGACATCAGTCTTATCCAAAACCCCTGCAGATCTTCACCCACTGCTGTCAAAGGCAGTCTCTAGCTGTAAAGAGAAGGTCACAGTATCCAGCCAGCCAACTGCATCTTCTTTTTAGAGCATCTCCAGCATTCTCCAAGAGGGCTGCCTAAAACTGGTCCCTCTAAACCAGGAGCTCTCACAGGTGCTGCAGCAGGTCACAAAAATCCAGCTTTCTCATGAACAAAATGTATTTCCAATTTCTCTTTTACAACAAGCCTCTCTGTTCGTTAATTTGGATTTTTAAAGGAGATGGGATGGGACTGATGAAGACTCCTTTTTGTATTTTCCAAGCTTTTTCCCTCTGAAGGAAAAATCATTTGCTCAAAAAAGAGTGGCAGCGTAAGGGACAGAATCTGCCATCTTTCCTCTTCATTAAATCGCTTGCCTTATCGTAATATAGCAAGAGACTGTGTTAAACATTGCCATGCATGTTAGCATGTATATACTCTAAATGCCCCATAAATACAGAGTGCTTCATCTTCCAGACAGGACTGCAGGCACTGCTTCTGATATTTGTTGTGCCACAATAGAAAAGAAGATTCTTCAGTAATTTCAATGCCTTTAGACTATTTTTTTTGACTGAAAAAGTATTTTTCAGCCTCATTTGTAATAGCAGACTGTTCTATAATCAACCAAAGTTCCCATTAGCATGTGCCATCTCCAGATGCAAATTACATAACATGGTATTTTTTTCTGGCTCTCTTCAGATCATGGTTGTCATGAATAACTATTGACTGGCTCACAAGAGGAGAAAAATACAAAAGCCCAGTAATGTTTTGATCATCAGAGACACAAGCTTTCTAGATGTTGCTGTAATATACAACATTCCCTTAAAGTCCCTCTTCTCCCCTCCCCAGCGGCCTCGCAGCCTCTGGAGAGACCCTGTCCTCTCTCTGTCTCACTGATGGATATCCCCACAGTGGGGGATATATAACCATTCAGCAGACTATTAAAAAAATCTGCCTGCCATGATAACAATGAGAAGAAAGGGAAGATTTGCCTAAGATCCAAGCAATGGATGGAAATGTCCTTGGATAGTCAGGTTGCAGTGATGAAAATGCCTTACAGCCAGAAAGAGAAAAGGGAGAAGCAAGGATGCCATGCCAGCAGGTGAGAGCAAAGGCTTTTTACTTCATGTCTCCCAGGAACAGGATAGAAAGAGGTACATTTCTCAACGGGTTTTGTTCCCTTCTCCCTTGTTTATGCACCTCCAGCTGACCTGATTATGTCAATGCCTCCTGAAACTCGTTCTAACAAGTTCTTCCCATTGCAGTGACACTTCTGATGAAAGCAACATTGAGCTGACCCAGGGAGAGACAGCGGATTCCTGGAACTGGCTGTGGCTCCTGTGCCACCCTGAACTGTACAGATCAGGGTTTGCTACCCTAAAAAGGAGAAAATGGCACACTCAGGGAAGGTGCAGGGCTAGGCACATCACTTCTGGGAGAAAAGGCAGGCTTGGGGTGATCTTAACAAAGTTTTCATGCAGTGCTTTCTCTATTCTTCCTTTTCCTCTTTCTTCCTTGGGGAAGGCTGTTTACATTAGGTGTATCAGTGCTTAGAAACAAAACGTGAAGTCAATTAGAACGCTAAAATTGCCATTCTTCAGGGGACAGGGTGCTTGTTTAAAATACCTCTTGTGGCCCCAAATGAATGCACTTTGCTAAATGTTAAATGTGGTGTGTATCCGCCAGCAAAGCAAGCATGTCAAATTTACAACTGCGACTAGCAGAGATGAGAGGATTTTTTTGCTTAGGTGGTAATGTGCTTTAAAAGGAGAGTGAATCTGCATTTCTTGGGAGGGAAGGCTGGGATACAGCCAGAATTCCAGCCAAATGATGACTCCTGATGTTCTTTCACTGGCTCAGACTCTCAGCTCCTCGTTTTGATTTTGTTTAACTTTCCCTTTTACTACCATTTACCTCAATTTCCTTAAATAGCGAGAACTTAGGAAACACTGATTGCTTCATTTGCTTCTTCTCTGACTGTGACAATGTGTGATGCTGGATAAATATTAATTCATTATAATTATCTATTTCCAAAACATAATAAGGGTCCTTTACAAGAGGAAGTAAAGCATGTATTTCTGAGCTGCTAGCAGCAATTTTGCAGTAGCATAAATTGATATAATATTTTCTGTACTACTTGTGGCCATGTGTCCTCACCATGGTCACAGACAACTGTTCTGTGCTTTGATTTGGCTTTTGTAACAGGTCAAAAAATGAAGCCTTGGGAATAGTAATAAACATCAGAAATCCCATACATACAAACAAGTATTCCTTTAGTACAACATCCAGCAGTCCTGATGATCCTATTGCCAGTAAGGTAGGATTTTAGGCTCAAATTTTAGCATTTAATCACATGCATTAGGCTATGCACTTATGCCTTAAGGTGCTTTTTAAAAAAAAATTGAGACTGTGAAACAAATTAATTTTTTTGTAAGAATAAAGTCTGATCAGTTGTGGTTTATTCATTTTCTATTCAATATGTCTTCTTTTGAAGCCTGAACACTTCTTTTTTTGCTATTTGTTTTCCTGTTCACTAGCACCTCTGATTTAGATACTACATTCTTCTAAAATCAAGTCACCTGTCTTTTTGCCCCACCCAAGGAACTTCACTAAAGAATATAAGAAGTAATATATTCCATTATCTGGCTTTGGTTAGGCACAAGGCATGGTATAAAAACATGCTTTGATCTTTATGCTGTGTAAGAAGTCCCACTGCTGTGAGAAAAAAGAATAAGCAAATTACAAGAAATTTGGACATGAAGACAAAAAAGATCATTAATGGGTCCGTCCTCTGTATGGTTCTATATTTTATCCAGTGAAGTGTAATATGCTCTCCTTTCCTGGCAAGAAAATACCATTCAAGGGAGGAAGATTCCTCTGCCAGAAGGCAGCTTAGCCAACAAGGTCTGAAATGTAATTGCTAACCTGATTGGAATGCTCTTCTGTTAAACTGTTGGGGATACAAACATGGCACAGAAGAGAATGAGAAACAGGAGAGAACTTTTTTTACTGTGTTGTTGGCTTATGAGAAGTTCAACTTTGTAGGACAACCTTCAATCTTAAATTTTAAGTTTCCTTTGATTTGTGCACCGGTATCTGCTTGACAAACTTTAGGCACCTTTTTTAACACCTCTAGCAATGGATCAACCCCACAGACCTACTTACAAGGAAATAAGCCCCAACCAAATCAAAACCTTTTTCCAACTACCATAAAGAAAGATTACTTTAATAAGCATGCAGTTTGTTTTTCTAATAAAACTGCTCAGCCTACATCTATTCACCATTGTGTCCTGTCATCCTTCATGGTCAATTCCCAAATTTGATTGCAAGCAGTTTTCATCAGGGATCATGTCTTCTTCATCCCTGTGGACATTCAGACGTCTTCTCTGCAGAGTCATAAACTAATAAAAACAGACACACACATCCATCAGCTAACCTGGCATAAGCAGTAGTCACTACAGACAAATCTTTGCATGTTATTGGACTTACACATAATCTAAGAGAGCAACGTCTGAGGAATGAAAATGAGCCAAGGTGAGATTTTCCAAGCTTGCCTCTGAGAAACACAATGAGGAGATGAAACCCATACCTTCAGAAGAGCCTGATTTCTGGGTGCCAAAGCTTTCTCCTTGCACTCCTTGAAATCACTCCTGTTGTAAATCAGAGTCTTACCAAGGCCTCGTGATGATTTGGTGTGAGGGGTAAACCACGGGCCATCAGTGAAAGAATCTTGCTGGAGGAAGTTTAAATAGGACCAAGTTGTGCTACAGACTTGGTGTTTGGCCCTCAACTCATCAGTCAGCCCCTCTGAGCCGTGCTTGAAGCAGCCAAGGGCAGCTGCAGGCAGGGCAGAACTGCACCAGGACAGGACAGAAGTGGCCCCTGTCATTTGTCACTGCCATTATTCTCACCCTGACTAACATGCCTAGGGGTGGCCTTCCCATTTGGCTCTATCTAGTAAGTAGGGTGCTATCCCCCCCAAATGCCTAACCAGGGTTTATAATTTAGTTATACCTCCTATCTGTCCCTCACCTTGACCAGAATTAGGCTGTAAAATCCCTTTGCAAGTTGGAGCAGGTACTTTAATTCCTCTTCCTTCCTTCCACGCAATACATTTGAGCCTTGGACATTTGGCTTTGAAGGACTGAAGGGCAGAGTGTGTGGGATGTGACATTTACCAGGATTCCTCTTTCATTCTTGTTTCAATGTGCAAGGCCAGGTGAGAATTTTGCTTTCCAATTTTTATAAACTCTGTCCATCACACACCCATGCAGAAAGCAGTGAAAAGAAAAGCTACATTCAGTCTGGGATAAAGGTGCTGACCTATGGGCTGTGGGCAGGACTGACAACAACGCTGACTTTGAAAACTTTATCCTGACATGGTTTCATACTGAAACCATTTAATTTCTGCTCTCCACTTAAAGCTGACAATAATTATTTGGCTTCTATTTTAACTCTTTCCATAATATCTGTATTCTCCATTCAGGAAGAAAACAAAACTATCAGTGTAATGTTGTCCCAATGATAACTTTGTGTATCATGTAATTACCTTCTGAAGAGCTCTCTGTGTGCAGTACACACAAACTCATGTGCACATGGATAATTTCCATCCATCCCCAGGCTCACATGCAAACACACTCACACTGATTTTACATGTTCTGTCTCCACGTGGGAACTGTGAGATTGCAGGAGGGGCTGCTAGCAAGGTTTCCCAATGCTTGTTGTGATAAACACCCTGCTATCAATTGCCTGTAACTTTGCCAAACTTCTCCTGTCTAGCTCCAGCTGAAATTTCCTGTGCCAGCTACATACTGCAAGCTGAATGCTTTTGGGAAAAACTCTGCACTAAAGCAGTTCAGTGATCTGGAACAGGGAAAAACACACTGTGGTGTCTGTGCTGAAAAACAAACAAAATCTGGGTAACCTGCTAGGATGTGTGCTCTTACTAACCTCATACTTTACATACATGGATTTTAACTTGCCTGAAAGACTTGAGCCTTTGTTTCTAAGAGTGATTTTTGTAACCACAGTAAAAAAATGACCACTTTGGCCTGGCAACCAGGGTTTGAAGCCTCCTACCTTGCAGCTGAAAATCTGGAAAACCTTCAGAGCTAAAAGTTGCAAAGGGAGCAGGGAAATCCTGCACAGCCTGGGGACTGCTGGATGCTGCTGGTGCAGCAGGGGATGGACCAGCTCAGCCAAGCATGAGATTTTGCCATGGTTTTCATGCTCTCCTCTGAGGCCAAGGCACAAGGAAAGGATTCACTCTACTCTGCAAGTGGAACAGAAGAAAGCTGGCTTTTATAAGCAGATCCCTATCTCCCTTTCACCATGCCCTGAAGAGGTGGCCATGTCCCCATCCAGGACATGAGAAAATTCACGTTTCAATCTACATTTGAGAAAAAGAAATGTTATTAATTTTCTTATGTGTAGTTACTCAAGTATTCTTCCCTTCTCTATGTTTTTTGACTAATACAGCACAAACATCAGGTTCTAGCCCACTCACAGTTTCACTTCACAGACCTATTTGAACTGTGTCACACTACCTGTCAATGTAGACAATATTTTTAAACAGTAGAAAAGCAATGTGAAACAATAGAGAACCAGGTGCCTTTCCAAGTAGAGGCATATTTTTGCCAGAATTTTCAAGAGATCTTTTTCTCTGGGACATACAGGGTGATCCCCTAAACAACAATTTGATTTACGTAAATTTTTTTCTGTGTTTGGCTGACTTTAATCAAGAGGTTTAAAAAAATCTTCCAAATTCAACACTTTCAGGGTGCATGCATCCATACTTGCCACAACATCTAGCCAGCCTCAAGATATTTCTACTAATCTAATAATCTTAATAAAGCAATTTCATGCTCTGGCACATCTGCTTCCAAAAGACATTTTGCGTTATTTTTCTGATTGTTTCTGCAGCTAAAGAAAACTGAAATGAATGCTACAATTTACAATGAACACTGTTGAGTTCCTTGTGGAGATGACAAAAGATGGTTATGATTGGACACACCATAATATGCAATAAACATTTAGGGAACCATAAGACATAAACTCACTTGTGTGCTTCCTTTCTTATGGTTAAAAAATTGAGAGGATATTGACAGTTTGTCCCAGAAGCTTACAGCTTTCTCTTTCAGAAAATATTTTCATCCAATATTCTTTGTAGCTTTTTTCAGCTAAGTTTCTTTACCTCTGACTACATGGATTCACAATAATTCTACTTTACACCCCAATAACACTAATGATAGGAAGTTTAAGTGAAAATTTTACAACTTCCCACATTCCTCCCCAGACTAGTTCATAGTAAATAGTATCCCTGACAAAAAACTGATCACAGATAATCTCCATCTTGCTAAGACAAGAAGCAAAGATATTTTCTTTTATTTATATTGTAGCCACAAGGAAGTAAAATTTATGTTCTTAAGTACAGAATTCACAATGCTACTTGTTTGATTATTTCCTAGTCAATAAATCCATCACCTCCTGGGCTGCTGAGAATCACCATTTTTAATGCTTGAGGAAGCAAAGCCCACTTGGAGAAAGAGATTAAACACCTTACAGAGTGTAAAGAAAATTTTGCTGAGGGGCAACACTAAAACACTGGTGTATGTCCTAAAGGTAAAACCCAGCACAGTCTGAATTACAAATCTGCTTCTCCTTTGCTTGTCTACTGTACTTGCCAGTTCCTGGAAAAGAGTTGTCTCTGTCACTTTCTGTACCCAAACAGTGTCCCCCTAGAGTTTCAACTGCTACACAAATAGAAATATGACATAAAGGACAAAGGATAATTTTGGCTTGCTGACAGTTTTTGTGTCCATGGGTTAAAGAAAGTTAATAAGAGAGTTTACTGTGTGTACCACTTGAACACTAAAAACGTTCCTCAAGAGGTTAAAAGTTCAAAGTTGAGTCAAAGTCTGCACTGCCTCCACTCTTCCCTTTTAATTATCTGAGGTCAGGAAGTTAATAATACCAGAAATCCCCAGTAGAGACCTCTTGCTCAGTGTATGAACTTTAAACTTGTTCAGCTTTTTTCAAAGGGTAAAAAGTTCAGTGAAAACACAGTGGATTTTCCCTCTGGTCTCCACCAATTCAACCTCAAGGGTTAAAAGTTTAACTGTAAAAGAGGAACCTTTGTTCTCTGAGCTACATTTACAGAGTTCACTTATTAAAAGGTAAAGATTTCAAGCAGCAGCTAAAGTCCAAAGTGATTCTTTTCCATAATGATGAAAATATTGCAATAAAAGCAAGTTCTTTGATCTGTTATCACTTGCCTCAGAAGTGACTGTCAAAACTTATTTTTCTCTTCATTTTGAACTTTGGACGAGTAATGGAGCCACATGGGTCCCTAAGGCCACGTATATCTGTTAAACAGCAACATGCTGCATTTGTGAATTTGTTCTGAATTTTTCAGCCAGGCAGTATCTTTTCCCCACTGAAACATTCATGGCAGATGTTTCTCCACCAGGACTTTTTGCACAGTTTATTTCACACAAGCTCAGGTTCACAGTTCTGACAATGCTGAATGTGTCAAGTATAGATAGGTGTTCTCACTATCTGCACTCTCTAAAGACAAAGATCCCCCTGCTGAGCCTTTGGAAACTATGCTGCTAGAAAATAAAAAAAAACAGCTAATCTAAAATATATCTGGCTTTAAATAACATAGTTGACATGTGAGCTATAGGAGTTCCCTGGGGGGCATTCAAGAGGTGCAAAGCATCTGATATTAATTGGTGTGGGTCGAAGGTTTCCAGAAAGAGGAAAAGCCAACAAAAAGGTTAGTTTTGTTTTTAGTATTTGTCCCATGTCTAATGGCTAGGATAAGTATTTATGTGACTGAAATAGGAAATGCCCTTGGCTTGCAAGATAATAGATTGCTATGAATGAATCTGAAAATCTTGAAAAACAACAAATTCTAATTTGGGCCTTCCTTAGGGAATGTCTTATAATGTGAGTTTTGGATTGCAATGGTGTGAGTGGCCTTTTTATTAAAGATCAGCTTATTAAAGTTCAAATATTTCCCGAACAGCTCATTTCCCAGTCCTGCTTCATTTGTGAAGAAGATGAAGCTCAGCATTTCAGGCTCACTGTACCCACAAGCAGGAAGCCCTCACTGTGTACCTGAAAGTGTTGCTCTGACCAATACCTGTGACTCCGTTCTTTAATACAAACCTCAGCAAAATCAATACGAGCTCTCACTTTGGAAAGCTTTAGATCTGCCCATCTCACTCTCAGAACAGAACTCAAGATCATTCTACTCCACCTGACCCATGCTTGGGAGGATTATTCAGTTTTTAAAACTAAGGTTTTAAATTTAGGTCCACTCTGAAATTTCTTTAACTGGGATGTAACCCACACTTTGCATTTCCAGACCTTTATCAGAGAACAATATTCACCAGTGTGTTTATAAAATGCACTTTGCAATGAACCTGCAGGTTTCTAAATTACTCTTTCAGTTTTTAATTTTCCTACAGACTTTGCATGACCTGAACACTCCATTTAACCTGTCATTCATCAAGCATTAATACAAGCATCTCTTCTTTATCATTTTGGTCCCTTGTTTACACTGTCAGATGAAGACCAGAGCAAAGATAAGCTTTTCTTGATTATTCTGAAAAACATTTTCTCTCTCTTTTACGTGACCAACTCTCGAGCTCTTTCAAGTTCAGTTCAGCAGGAAATATTTGCTATTCTGGCAGAACTACTTTACTAGGTCCAATGGTTCCAAAGTTCAGCTAAAGACTCTGACCTTAGGCAAGGGTCTAGTCGGGCCAGCCCTGCTGTTTTTTCACCAGGCTCTCTGAAGAGGGTGCTTGGCATTAACTCTGCATGACCCTCTCAGCAAGCTCCATTCAGACCACAAACTCGCAAATTAACAACAGATTCTGTAGGTTACAGGCCATCGAGAGAGAGGAAAGGATGACTGAATCTGATTATGGAGCCACTTATGAAACTTGCAATAGGTAGTATTGCATAATTTTTTATTGGAAGAGGTCCCTTTTGGACATAATTGTCATTTTACTCAACTAATTATAATTATGCTTAATACAAAAAAAAGCACAGACTGTTCAATAGAGCTGACACTGACAATATTTGTGCAAAGCATGACTGTTTCACAAATATAATCTGAGTTCAAGTGATTCCAGGACCAAATTGAATACCTGGCAATCAGACCTCCATAAATTATCATTTTAAATGGAGCGTACACTTTCAGACCCAGTGAGATATGAACTATTCTAGTTCACTTTTGCTTCTCTATCAGTCTCTCCTTTTTGTTTTAACTGTAGCTAATCCATGTTTCTACGGACTAACCCAAACACACTTTTGCTGTGTCTTAACCTTCAGGCTAAAACATTGTTTTTGTTTGCAACAAAAGAAACTTCCCATGCAAAAGTGCTAACACATACCGTACTCTTCTGAAACTGGGTTGTTGGGGTTTTTTTGACAGTGCATTTGTAGCCACAGAATCCAAAAACAGCACTCCAGAGTATTTCTTTACTCATTCCTGCCATCATGTCACCCCCTTCATAGGCATGCATCTATACAAAAGCAGCTCTGATTGCAAAATTCTCCCTCTGACAACCAAGGTAGGAAAAGTGCTTTCCAGAATAAGAGCTTTGACTGGAGAGTACCATCAAGTTGCACTGGGAAGATTAGAGGATTACACTTTTCCACCTGCCCTCCTGGCTGGCAATACAGCCAAAGTGTTTCCACCCCTCTACTGTCTCATTCTCCTGCTCTGTGTATTAATGTACTATGCAGAAGTTTAAATTAAAACAAATCAGGCACAATCTGTGGTACTTATATGCACTCACACATTCAGATCTGTTGCCTTTGCATCTAGGGTGGTGACCTCCCCACTGAGGGGCAGGGAAAGGTGCTACCTTTTGAAATGTCTCCAAAATGCCTCACTGGCACTGGTGAGAAGAGCCCTGAATGACACACTGTACTGGGGGTGGGATAAGGGGCAGGTACTGGATGTTTTCATCATCTCTCCACTTTGTCATGACTCCACTATGGCTTGTTTCATTTGCTTTTCCTCCTTTTCATTCTCTGCTAAGTCATTCTGCACCACTGTTGCCCTTTTACTGTAAGCCCAAGTGACAAAGCTCTGTCCCTTGCCCTGCAGAAACATACTGCCATGATAGATACCAGGAAAAATCAAAGTAATTTGAACGTCTTTGCTACAGAGAAAGCTCTTCTGGATTTGCTGCTCCTCATGACATATTCAGTATGAGAAGAGAAGGAGAGAACATAGATTCAATCACCATATGCTGGTGAAAGCCACCCACAGATAGTACATAATCTGATGCTATAGCCCCCAAGTTTAGACCTAATGGGTCCTTTTGAACAAACGGATCTTGTCTCATGATGTAGCTCCTGCTCATCTAAAATGGAAAGAGACAAGAAAAATAGCTGGATGCCAGCTGCCCACAGTACATTTCACACAAAACTTGTGAAAAACCTCACTCACAGTGAAGAGCAATCTACAGATCACTCTAACAAGCACTTGGGCTCTTACTATTCTTTTATTGTAGCATTTTCATGTCTATTATTTTACTGGGATGGACCCACTTAATAAAAGCATAATGTGTCTTGTAAGGAGATGATCAGATTATCTCTCTGATAGCTGCAGACAAAGGTGATGTGAAAAGGGAAAGAGACTCCCCTTCTGCACCCAAATCTTTCTGCAGGTGATCCATTTGCAATCTCTGTAGCCACAACAACAAATCTTATGTGAATGGTAGGATTAATTTTAATTCGATGATTTACTAATTCCGAGGAGAGAAAATCTCTTCTCCCCTTGTGAACAGAGAATCTCCTGAGCTCAGAATCTGGTGTGCTTAGGCTCACAGTTACATGCCAAAATTATGTCCTATGACACCAAGAGAAATGAAAGGTCATAAAACTCACAGTTTTCAAATAATCCCTCAAGACCCAGGCCCCTAAAGTACAAAGCCTTTTGTCCTTTCAAGAACAGCAACAAACGGAAATTCTCCAGTGTGTGAAAAAACGTCTGGAGCAAGTTTTGCAAGTGAAAACACATGGCATGGCTCTCATCCCCTGGGCAGGGAGCACACATGGAGGGAACAACTTGGTCCAGCTTGGAATGTACTGGCCATTGAAACACAGTTTCTTCTAAAGACACATCTGACTTAGAAAAGAATGAGCACAGACCAAGGGAAGGATGAGGACAGAACAATATAAAAATGGCTACATACTCTCATCAGAACCAACTGTGGGATGAGTAGTCCTAAAACAACAGGATCTTTCAAAACCTCCCACAGATTAATTTAAACACACTTCTTTTGAAACCAGTTTCTTTGTTAGCCCTCTCTTTCCTTTTACAAAGAACACTGAAGGTCATTATAGCAAAAAGCAAAGACAAATTTCTCAAAATTCACAGCACCTCATGAAGACAATTCACTTCGATAAATAATGGCTGATAACTGATATGAGTTCTGAAAAGATTTGGGCAGTGCCCAGTAGAAAAAAAAATCTGCTTTGAACTGTCCAAAAATATGAGTAAGCCACATAGAAATAATTTATCATATACAACTCATTTTATAATTAAAAGTGTATTCTTAAATAGCTTCTTGATTGAGAACAAATGCCTCATTAGTCTGGGACACACTGACGTAGGAACAGAAGAAATGTCAAGCAGAAAGTGATGGCCAAAATGACACAGGACTCCACACGCTGCCTGTGCCCCATCTCAGAGGCTCACAGAGAACACTCAGTGCAAAGGCCAGTGAATGTGGGGACTTGCAAAAAAACTCCACCGACATCTGAGTTTTTCAAAGCCAAATTATTTCATTGCATACCCCTAAACATTATAGGAATTCAAAGTGGCTGTGTTATCATCCCATCTGCCATTGTTTGCAGTCGTACCTTCTACTCCAGTATTTCTCTGGGAACATTTCTACTACCTTAACAAAAGTGTATTGTTACAGCTGCATCTCTCTCTATGTCCACATACCACTTTTTAGACAAAGGTGAGTTTGCTCTGTCCATGATACAGGTGATTTAGGAGAGATGCAAACCATGGTGGTATAACCCCAACCCTGATTCAAAACATCTTCCCTCACAGCAGGGTTTACTTGACCTGGGCTTGGTACCCTGTTATTCAGCTATCCCAACGCTCTTTGAAAGCTCCTTTCTGGACTGACACTTGCTTTTAAAAGGCTTCACCCTTCAATTTTATAAAAATTCATTGCTGATTTTCAAAGACTATAGTCTAAAAAAATCTCTCATTGTTACAACACTGTAACTTAGAGAAGAACTTTCATTACATTAATATTTTGTGGTAGAATCTCTGGTGCAAATAGCATAAATTATTCCTTTTCCTTAGAGAAAAGATTGGTAGATTTAACCCAGAGAGTCAGAACTGGCTCAAGTGGCAAAGCCAAGCTTTTTAGGTCTTTACACCATCAGCAGGCAACAGAGCTGCACCAGATCACTTTCATCTGAAAATTTGCTGAGACAATTAGGCCAATAGGGTTCAACATCAGTTTGAAATTAAGAGGGATTTTATAAAGCAGCTTTGTACTTTGAAAACTCATTTTTTCCTGTAGTCTACGTAAGGAAGACCCTGTCACCATGACCATGAAGCCAATTTCCTTCCAGGGAAAGACACCACCTTTGATAAAAATGCAGATACAAGCCATGTTTCCAGTTTCTCAAAAGAAATGAAACTTCTTGAAAAAAAACAAAATCATACATAGAGAAAATCTGGATTTTGATGAAAAGTTGTTTTGCTGGTTCAGAAATAGCTCCACTGCACTAACATTGTCCATCTGGCTGAACTGCAGCAAGGGGTTACAGGAGTTATCTCATGAGCTGTTCATGGGAGCTCATGATGTTCTGTCTCATATCTTGCTTCTCCTCCATGCCCCAGATTTTATTTACTATTATACAGAATGAAGTTCAGGAGATTTGTTGGACAGGGGTTAAACCTGCTACTCTTTCAGAATGTTTTAAAATTTATTCCAATTCAATTTCTGTGCAGTGTAAACTCTACAGATATATATGAAATCATGTTTAAATAGCCTCAAAAGCAGTTTTACAGACAAAAAAAAAATAAATTACAAGCATGGGGGAATGTCTTGCCTGCACCAGCTCTCTGATCAGAGGATAATTCAATATAGCATAATTTACCTTTCACATTTAATCAATAGGACTTCAGAAAAAAGTACTGAAAAATCTCATTGAAAGCTTAATTTAAATGAGAAATATTGAAGTTATGCTTTGTCAAATAATTCTGAACAACGAATGCTTTAAAGGGCATCACAGATTTCACAGATGTCCATCACAGATGGACAGAAAAGATTTACATCCATTAAACAAAGTACTCATTCCATGTTAAGTTCTACTGTCTCTGGATATTCACCTTCATTTTTCAGTAACACAGCTAAAAATGTTTAAGTACATATTCCTAGAATAGTACTATAATTGGATCATGGTGTTTATTTTACTGCAGTTCATCCAGTTGTCCCTTATGCTTTCCCAGCCTGGCAGCTCCCTTTGGGGAGAAGCTTAGCTCCCAACACTCACCACAAGAGAGGGAAAAATTGTCAGGAATGCTGTATTCTGAGAACGCTGGGTGTAGGTGAAGAGATTCCCAGAAAAAGTTGAGCAGTTCCACACTATCATGTAAAATGTGGGACCACAACAGGGTAGCTCTGAGTTTATTGATCACAGACACACTCTGATGGCTGTGAGGAGCCCAAAAAACCATGCAGGGGATGGCAGGGGAAAAGTGCATGACTGGGTCAGCATCCAGTCAGGACACAACAGGGCTCAGCTGATAGGATCTTTCCTTTTAGCAGCAGATCACATACACCATGCCCACGTGGTCCCAGAGCAAACAAAACAGCATGGCAATAAATAGAGGCTGGGGTCACTGTGACCTGGCCATCAGCAGTGGCAGGATGCTCACTCTGGGAACTGGGATGAGATAGCACATGCTGAGCAAGCCCTTGACTCTGAGCCAGCCTCCCAAGCCCAGCCTCCCCCTTGCACTGGGTGCCACAGCAGAGGACAAATTTTCAGGTGCAGGGCAGGAAAAATGACTGAAATTCTGTGACCTGTTCCATGTCTCTTTACCTGTAACAATCCGCTCAGTGTATCTCTTGTATCCTTGCACTTCTCTACTTGCAAATAACATCCAAACATCGTCTTTCCTCTTACAGCACCACATGATGCCCAGTGGATGTGTCTGATTTGTGGTAGCTCCACCAGTTCATTGTCATCATTGATCAACTGATCAATTATCTGCCACGTGACTCCATCAAATTCTAATAACATTTGTCAGTAATTTAAATATGTGATCATATTTTCAAAACACACTGCATTTTCATGCAAACCAACTTTCCTGGGTTATAGTTTAAAACAAGTCCTCATATAATCTCTTATTCCAATTATATTTAATCCTTTAAATGAACTGCAGCAAATTAGAGGCAAAGGTGAGAAGGCTACTGAGGCAAAAGAAAGTCTATGGGGGAGTGGTACACAAAGAAACTTATAAAAAAATTGTCATGTACTACCCACATGTGTCATCTGCACAGTTATTGATTAAAGGTCAGGGCTGGGGTTTTCTTCTGTTATTTGAGTTATAAGGTAATGAGTATATTTAAATTGGCAAATCAAAACTATAACATTATTAAACCATATTTGGCAGAATTTAGAAGTGCATTCCTTGTACATAACAATGCTTCTAGTGGTCCCTGGGTGGATCCAAATTTGGTCCTGCTGAATACAGTACACAGCTCCCACCTCTGTGCATGCAGACTGCCCCTTGAACAGCACAAACATGTATGTCCCCCTCACCAGAAAGGGACAGGCTGAAGCATCTTTAAGAGAACAGTCTGGGATTTTCAGCTTTAGTCATATCCTTCTTTCTAATATGAATTTTAAGGGGTGATGCAGATTGTTTTCATATTGAAAATCATCCTTTTGTACTAAACTGTTGTCTTTTTGCTGGCACTGTCTCAGAGTTGGTCTAAACTTTATTAATAACTTTGGTGTTCTTCATGGTAACATTAATAATGAAGGACTTATTTGGTATTAATCTAGATGCCATTCAGGTTTGCAGAAATTCCATTGCAATCCAGCGGTAGTTTACTGTTCCTGCCAATTCTGATTGAATATTTCAGCACTAGAGCACAAAAATAATTCTGAGAATTTCTGAAGTCTTTGGTACACTCTGCATACTTTTTAAGAAGTTTAATGACTATTGTTATTGCTTTTATTAATTTGCTTAAAGTGTATTTCAGCTGTCTCATAAACATTAAACTGTCTCCCATGACTTACAACACAAGCACGATTATCTAATTCCTTAGCTGCTTTTAACAGCAGTTTAAGCCAGTCCAGCTAGCTTTATACCCAGGCAATTTAGGAGAATTCATATCCCTTCTGAGGTAGTTCTGCTCTCTGATTCAGCTTGGGTGCAGAGAGCAGCAGCATCTTAAACATGCGTGGTCTTGTTTGCAGCCCCTGGCTAAGCACAGCCTCAGGCTCATTTTAAACCTAAAATCTTAAAAATCTAGTTTAAAAACTGAGACTTCAAGTAATATTACAGATGTCTTTCAGCAAATCAGTCTTAAGAACTGACTGGCCTAAAATGATAATTTCTTACCTTTTCTCTTGTTCATTTCAAATCTACTTAATAGCATTTCTCAGTAAATCCAGGAATAAAATGTATTTTTAAAAACTTATGGTGTGTTACAGTACCTTTCACTACCTTTCATATGAATTTCTAACAGGGTTAAAGGGGAGAATTTCCACTTTCTAATTGGATTTCTTTCATAATATCATTGTCTCAATAACAAAGACTACATGGCACATTATGACAGAGGAGCAAGGGAAGACATGGCCATGGAGTAGGAGTCAGGAAAAATAGATCTCAGTTAGAGACTTCTTATGGTTATGATTCATTCAACCATGCAGCTCTTTCCTGTGCCACATATTTTGCCATCTAAAATGAAGAAGAAATTATGTTGGACTTGTGGAGTTTCCATACAGCTGTCAGAGTGGATGATCAAGCTTCTGCACCTAACAGTCCATAAAATCCAAGTGCAAGCTCATGTGGTACCCTGAAAGAAGCATGGTCGGTGTTCTACTAATGCTTCAAAGGAGTCAGCCAGGCTTAAATAAGCCAAGGTATTTCACATTTAGTCCCACTCAGGGTAATGAAACCCAGCACTGCATAGAGATCACAGTCCAGCTTCTGCCTTATGACATTACAACTAAACCCTGGTCCTGAATTGCACCATGTTCTAGTCTAGAGACACCAACAAACAGAACAGACCTCACTTTTTGACCTTTTGCTACCTGATGCCCCTAAAATTAACTCACCACAGCTCAAACTTAGAGCAAAATCCAGCCAAAAGCTTTTACATCTCAGAAAATCCATCCAAACAAAACTACCTTGTATTGCCTCCAGGTCTGTGAATAAATGCCACTGAATTTTAAGTTGTTTGTAGCTGTGAAATGGGGCAGGAATAATTGGCTCTTGGCTAGCCATAATCTTGGTAGCAACAAAATGAAATCACAAGAAGAAAGAATTCTATGCTCTAGCCCTCCCTTAAATTACTACTTGTGATGAATTATTTCTACTACCTCTAAAATCACTTATGCTTTTTAAATACAGAAACTTGTATACCCAGGTTTAAAAAAAATAAAAAATAAAAATCACAACCCTGCAATAGAAAGAAAGCTCATTCTTTTCATAGGTGAAAAACATGCATTATGTTGGGTCGCTGAAAGGGTTTCTATAACAGACTAAAAAAACAGACTACGAGGAAGACTGACAGCTGATTTCAATACTCACTAGAAAATGTTTAGCTGCACAATTAACTTTGACTGGACAACAAACTTTTAGATAGCTGAATAAAAATAAAATTAATTCCGCCCTAAGACTCTTTTCTGTTACTCCGGATTGTATCCACCTGAGCCTGCCAAGAAAAGCATGCTCAGAAAGAAATCTATTCTCTCCTGTTCCGTTCATCAGTGGTGGAAAGCTCCTACCAGAAGGACAGTTATGTCAGTAAAGTCATACTGTCTTGTAAAAAAAATGAAAAAAACCCCATATTTTAGCAGGGAAATGGCTAATGAATGATTCAGTGAAATAACAATAAGATTTTTAGGAAGTCTTGCATGAAAACATACATTAAAAGGAACCGTGTTATCATAGTAATAATGTATAATTATCCTTTCACATTTCTCTTGCCTCAAATACACTTCCTAAAGAAGGCAAGAACTAATACTCTCATTTTATAGCTAGCACATCACAGAGCAAAATATCCCTATCAAAGTTGTGTAGGAGAGCACATAGTAGATTCAGGCATACTGCATAACTTTACTTTTATTACATAACTCTATTTCAGTTAAAAAAACAACCAAAAACAACCAACCAATCAAAACAAAACAAACAAACAAAAACCCCAAACAAAACCCATATGAGATTCTTTGCAGAAGAAGAAAATAGTATTTTATGGATCTCTGACTGCATGAATCAGAGCCTTACTACACAATTCTGCAATGTAAAGTATCTGCTTGCCAGGCTTCAGAGTCCAAGGAAAAGTACCAGTTTGAAAATGGTAAGAGATGAAACATTTTATCCAATTTCTAAAGTTGTTTCAGTAAAACAACTATTAAAACTAAAATAATTTATAAAACAGCACCTATCTACCCCATTACTTGCACATGAACTTAGAGTTTATGTGACACAGCTATTCAGGGACCCCATTCTCAGTGAATACTAAAATATTCACATATATATCAACCTGCTTGCTGTATTTCCAGAAACATTATGCAAAGATTTATACCTCTCATATTTACTGGAAATGCTGTGAGTTTCCCAGCTGGATAAACATGAACACATAGATGCACATGCACAACTTTTCAGAGGTAAACAAGAGGGTGAATAACCAGCATAACATAACAGAATAACTGCATTTTAGGACTGGAGGACTGCAAAATTAAACTTGTTTTACTTATTGTTTTGCAACTTTGGGGGGCTCTAAGTGCTGCACCAAGGCACAGCCTTATTTTGAAGGCTGTATCTTAACTGAGGGATGTGATGACATGCCATCCATGGCAGGGACATCAGGAGGCATGTGTCTCCCAGAAACCTGGAGGGAACTTGTGGGAAGTCCAGTATGGAGTCAGATCATCCTATAAAAAACAGGCCAAGGGGTTATAGGCCTGAGGTGGGCATCTGGGACATGTCACAACTCACAAGGAAGGGCTTGAATTAAAATGAGCAAGAAAACACTAAGACTGAACTGTATTTTAAGCATGTAATCTCCCATCATGTGGTATTATTCAGGAAGCTGCTTGAGCTTGGGGGTGGCAGGGCTTATTCTCTTAGTGAGAGCTGGTGCATTAGCAGGAGATTATTGCAGGGCACGGAACAGAAAAGGAAAAGGATTGCAGTGCAGTGACGTAGGAGGGAAAGGAGGTTACGCAGCATGAGCCAGAGAAGGGAAAAGATCCACAGGCACAATGGGAGGGGGCATGTGGCTGATAATGAAAGGGCTGACAGCCTCTCTGGCAATAATCATCAGCTGTTTAAAGTTGAAACCTGAATCCCAAAGCAAGAAGTCACTGAACATCATCCTGAAGGAGAAGAAACATAACGTTAACTGTGAAATATATATTAGATTAGCAGCTATGGGATTAAGCTAAGCGTTGCTGTACAGTTTGCTGTACAGGAATTATCCATCCAGATATGCAAAACCTGCTTACTTGATAGATGGCTGAAGTCCTCAAAAGCAAGCTGGATAAGCTGACTCTGTTGCTTTCACTGGGGCTGAACCTGTGCCAACCTTTTTCAGAATCAATACCTAGAGATGCTTCCAAGGCATCACAATAAAGCGTTGGCATTGTTACAAATGAGAAAGCAACCTCTCCAGATCTGCATGTGCCTGCTGCCTTTTGGACAGGTTTGAGCTTCTAAATCTTTCATCCCTCTTGCAGCAGCACAAAAGAGCTACTGTGCACTTAAGGCAACCAGTGGGGATAGAGAGGGTATTTAATAAGGTTCACTGCAGTTTCAACACCCAATTTAAACTTTTCCAAAAGAGATAAAAAGTAATAAGGCTGCAAATCCCTCTAGTTAAGACTATCACATCTCTGTATGCATATAAGAGTAAGCAGCTGCTAATTCAAGTCACTGATTTGCATTTACCAGACATATGAAAGGTTAGATATTTTTTTCCTTAAAAAATCAATACATGAATTAGTAAGGGTTTGGGGCACATAGGCTCTTGTCATGGCCATTCCAAGTGCTCTTTTGTCATCTTGTCAGGTGGAAATCAAGTTAAAAATGGTTATTATTCTTTTTTATTGGAAAAGGCAGCAACAGAAGCAGTATGCCTGTTCCTTCTCTGGTGATTTTTTCCACATATTTTCTATCTTTGATTTTGAGTATTTCATTTTTGTACTGATCTTCCCTTGTAATTCTTCTGCATTCTCTGCTTTATGTTCTTCTGGGCTCAGTAAGTGTTATGACACCCAGTCCCTCTTTTTCAAGGACCTGCAGAATTTTTAGTACTGTAGGTGGGTCCCAAAACTTAAATCAGTGCTTCCTGACCACACTAGGCTTAAACACCCAGATCCCATAAGCTACATGCAAATCTATTATCAAAAGCTGTTTGGAAAAACATTTTTTAAAAAATCTTTGCAAAAACTGAGGTTTCTCTTCATAGTTCCTCCATACACCTTAGCTGTTATTGTTCTAGATATTAAATATGACCATAATGCCCCTTACTGGGCTTTGTTGGGTGCCATGTCTAACCAGCCAACTCAGGTGTTGTTTTGGAGGGTGGAAGGATAAAGGCAGAAGGGCAGGAGAGCAGGGTAGCACAAGCATAAATAGGAGAAAGCCTGGAAGAGATCCCTAACAGAGGGAATTCAGCCACTATAATTACCAGAGCCCCAATTTAACTGTGCTACACTGATTTTTGCAAAACGAGCTTCTTATCTATTAAAGATGAAGCTGAGAGCTTCAGTTTGATGGCCTAGTTCCTTTCTAAGGCTATCTCCAGAGATGCAGCCTTCCTGGTGACTTTAACAGCACCATTCCATCAGTTTCTTTAAATCTTGGATATTTCACTTCATATTACCTCCATTATCAAGTTGCTTTGTTCAGCAGCTTTGAAATATTATATAACACCAATCTCTCTTGTCCTCTGGAATACAAAATATTACTATTAATCATTTTGTAACTGTGAATCTAGGTTATATAATTCCTTCTATGGACTTTTTCTAAAGTTGACAGAAAATGCAGAAAAGGTCTTTTCCTGATTTAAATTTTAGAACTCGTTCCAAGTGAAAAACTATTCTATTGGCCTTTAGGCATAATATTAACTGAGGCAGACATATTTAAGGAAAACATAGGATGCACTGAAAGAGATAAGGTGCTGATAAAGTCTTCTAGGCATTTTCAGAAGTAGACTGAAATAATTATAGAATTTAGACATGTTTTCAAAATATAAGGCTGAACTTCATAATGAGGAGCTTGGTGGTTTTATGCCATGGTATTTCACAGATTCTAACTTCAGTGTTTATCGCTTCTTACAAATTACTCAGAAGTTACTCAGGTGAAAAAAATAAACATTCAGTCTAGGTGTCTCTGACACATGGAATACATGCTAAATTTTTGTTAAATTCTGGGAGAAAGTTAACAACTAGACTCTGTACATTCAGAAGCATCATAAGATAAGTAATTTAACCAGTGATGATAAAATAAATCATATTTTTTTTAAGGCCATACACCTAAAAGGTGCTGAATGAAAAGTGAGTTTTACTCAGTGGGAAAAAGCTGTTAGATGGATTTAAGTCCTGCAGATTGAAAAAAAAAAAAAATAAAAAAAAAATGTTATCTTTCTCTGTGCATTGAATTTAATTTAGATTCTCATTCAGGTCTAAATAAACTCAGTAGGCATTCTCCATTTATATTCAGTGAGCTACGATCAAGCTCAGGAATCATGTTACAGCCTGAGAGGAGATACTATTGTGTTGCCATTGTCTCTGCTGATGTAACAGACCTGCAGCTGAATGAGCTTCATTTCTGAAATTTCATCGACTGAGAGATAGACCAACTATAATACTTTTAATTTAATAGCTGAGAAAAATTAGAACCAGAAAAGCCCATTCTAGAAATGAAAAAAAAAAAAAAAAA